>CM032447.1:92384073-92392805 GCA_019049505.1 Pachyrhynchus sulphureomaculatus | reverse complement strand
GCAATTTTACTCGTATTCACACATTCTTTGCTTGCGTCAAGGCGAGCCAATTTTAGCGAAGCACAATAGGAAAAATAAAATAAAAGACTCACCGAGGCATGCATTAACAATAGATTTCCGCTCTATTTTGCCCTTTGACTGCTGTCTAAGCATCACGTATGGTATTATCCCTATAAATTGAGTCTCGTTCATATTGTATAAAGTCGCATCACTTTAAATGCCAGCCTCTATTTATCCCACTGTGCTTTGGTCCGACAAATAATAAGTGGATTTTCCAAATAAAATATGCATCGTTGTGGGACCGGAATACTGGATAAGTAAGTTTATCTAATAAATTCTTTTAAACGATCTAAAAGTACATTTGGACAATAGCCGTATGTATACATTACGTAGCTGAAGGCAGAATAAATGGCAAATTTTTATTGTTGGGCATGCATTTGCCTCCTAATTCTATAAAAAAATAAAAAAAATACTGATCAAAGGTTTCTTAATAAAATCCTGTCACAAACTGTTATTCGCTCTATATTGTACCAGGTAAGATGCTGTACTATACAAAATCCTCACTAGAATCATAACATATAGATTAACGAATAAATTAGACAGTTATCGACCACGTGAACAAGCGGGATTTAGACAGATTAGATTACTAGTGGAAAAAAGCAAATAAATAAAAGGTCACCTGGTGGCTAGCAATGGTTGACCATGAAAAAGTATTTGATTCGATAGAGATATGGGTAGTCTTTAACGCCTTAAGTAATAGCAGAGCCGACAACAGACACATATCTCTTCTTGAACGCATATATAAAAATCCCACATCAGAATGAATACTCGAAGAAAAATAAATAAGATCAAAATTAAAAGATGAATTAGACAAAGCGATCCAATACATCCCAAAGCTGTTCACGTTGACTCTAGAAGACATATTTCAAATCGCTAAAGTTGGAAAATAAAGAAATACTAATTGACGGTAAAACGATTAAATCACTTAAGGTTAGCAGATGTTGTCACTCTGATCACCAACACAAAAGAAGAATTACTAAAAATGCTGATAGAATTAAAAATCAACTCTCCAGAATAGAAAAATAAAATTTACCAAAACCAAATATTTGATCAACGAAACTGTAGATAACAACCAGAAACTGTTAATAGAAGGTAAAAGATTAGGAAAGTACAAACGTTCGTATATATAGGACCAAAAAACCGAAATATCAAAAAATAATTTAAAGGCTGACTTCGTTAGCTTGGTCTCGGTTCGGAAGATTAATTGGACATCCCAAATACAATAAAAGCCAGAGTGTTCGATCAGTATGTACTGCCGATATTAACATATGGTACTGAAATGTGGGCTTTAAATAAAAGTATAATATATAAACTACAGGTAACCTAAAGAGAAATGGATAGGAGAATGCTAAGTATTAAACTCCAAGATCGTACTCCTAACATCGAGATATGAAGAAGATCAAAGAGACAGATGTAATATAACGAATATGTATATGCAGGAGGTATGGGGCTCGACATATCGCAAGCATGAATGATAACAGACGGACACGCCGAATCGTTAAATGGAGGTCTAAAGAATATAAAAGATGGAGAGGTAGACCACAGACAAGATTAGCGGGACACGATTGCATGCAAAAGGCAAACAACAGAGCTCAGTGGAGACAACTTGGGGAGGCTTACATCCGATTATGGATGGAAGCTAATGGTGATGATGATGATGAATATGCTGTACTAATAATTTTTGTAACACTAAATTTTACTTGATGACTCATCCCAAAACAGAATTTCTCGTAGATCTCTGTTAGGTCTCTACCGGTTGTCTATGGATATTTGTATGATCAGGTAATATCCAAGTAATCCAAATAATTGAAGAAACAAGCATGCCATAATTATCAACGTTTTTAAAAAGGTTATTCTTTTAATTTTTTTCATTCACATCAAGGAAGGGCTTAGCGCTGATTAAATTTAGAACTAGAGTTTGTAATAGCACGATTGCTTAATTATCAGCGTCCTCATGTATTTTACATTAGAAGGATGTAGCACCATTTTCTAGATCTAACTTTGTTTTTTATTCCTGCTGATGATCTGTCTTTTCTAACGTTCGTTACATTTTATCTTTGTGTTCAACATCAAGCGATTTATTATTTTTATTTAGCGTGTTGGCCTAATGTTGTTTACTTTATTCCTCAAAGGAGACATAACCGACCTTGAAAATTATAGACCGATCAGTTTACTCTCCTATTTGTATAAATGGTTCACCAAAATCATAGCAAAACGCCTAGACAGAAAACTAGATTTTTATCAACCAAGCGAACAGGTTGGCTTTAGAAGTGGATACGGTGCTAACGATCATTTGCAGACCATCAAAATCCTTATAGAGAAATCTATAGAATACAGTAAACCACTCGTATTAGTATTTGTGGATTTTAAAAAGCTTTTGACACCGTGGAGTTGCCGGCGATATTGTCTGCCTTGCAGCAAATGAGAACAGAGTACAGATATACTTAGTTAATTAAATTCATTTATAATAGCGCAACAGAAAGTGTAAGACTCCATGAATCCACAACTAATAATTTTTGTAACATTAAACTTTACTTGATGACTCATCCCAAGACAGAATTTCTCGTAGATCTCTACCGGTTGTTATGGTCTCTATCCGCAATGTTTAAGTAATCCAAATAATTGAAGAAACTATGCCATATTTCAACGTTTTTAAAAAGATTATTTTGATTTTTTTTCATTCACATCAAGGAAGGGCTTAGCGCTGATTAAATTTAGAACTAGAGTTTGTAAAAGCACCATTGTTTATTTATCAGCGTTCTCATGTATTTTATATTGGAAGGATGTAACACCATTTTCTAGATCTAACCTTGTTTTTTATTCCTGCTGATGATCTGTCTCTTCTAACGTTGGTTACATTTAACTTTGTGTTTAACATCAAGTGATTTATTTTTTTTTATTAAGCGTGTTGGCCTAATGTCGTTTACTCTACTCAGCAAAAAAATCTTTTTCACAATTTTGCGTACTGTCCATCTATTCTTTTATGTTGTTTTAAAAATTTATTTTATTATTGAGATTTTGGGTCGGATTCCTGCTGAGCATGACGTAGTTAATACAACAGTTATTTTAACTCCCTTTCAATAATCTCTCAATATATAAACTTATTTAATTATTTTATAAAATTCATATTAGCCACCAAGTCATTGTTGAGTAGATATTGACTATGGCTTTAATCATGTTGTGTGGCATGGGTTCTCTGTCTACTAGGTGAAAGTCTTTTTATAAATCCATGATACATAAGAACGGTATATTGTGCTATATGGAATTTCGGTAATTCACCATATGATGAAAACGATATTCGAGAATGACCTCCCTGATCTAAACGCATGTTGTTACTTGTAGATTTTGTTTTTTATTATCTGCTTGTGTAAATCTTCTCAGTCACTTGCAAGCGCAAATACAGTAAAATGACGTGTCCTCATCTTCCAAGCAAACCGAATACGTCGGGTCGTCTTCCATACTCAACAGGACTAAATGCCTTTTTAACTTAAAATATCCAGTGAAAATTCCCACAAGGGGGTTCGAGCAGACGTGCTTCTCTGGAGTAGTCAGTCAAGACGTACACCTCCAGGCCACAATACAAAGTCCTAGGTCTATCTGCACCTAGACCTCTAATACTATTGCTCTAGAGCAGTGATTCTCATTTCCTGAGGTCTGCTCCCAACTGTCCCTTAAATATACCCAAAAGTTTGAGTCCCTGAACGTAGTTATGGCTACGAGCCTAGCAGGCTCATATGCCTCTTCGTTGTCCTAGAGAGAGATACACATCAACTTATATTAATCCAGAAAACGCATCCAGGGCATCTCCGAACTCATGGATTAATTCCGAATGAATCCGGGGGTCAGCCCTTACCCTAAATGCCACCTGACTATGGAAGTAACACCACTTACTAGTAATAGCTGCCTACTTCCTCGGTCAATTGTCATTAAAACAAAAATTTGGCCGTTCTGCAAAATAGTAATATAACAAAAATTTCAAACTCTAATAGTGGATTATGTGTAAATTTGAAGGGAAATTTCCATAAGTTACTCTGCCTACAGATAATTTTTATATTGAACTCATCTGTTCTTGTACAATAACTCAAGATGTCAAACTAGACCTCAATGATATTTTAGTCAACTTCTATGTAGAATCTCTCTTCACCAAAATTCTCATTCTCCGTACTCTAGCTATTATAAAAGATATCTCTGATGCCCAAAAACCGCTCCTGAAATCTCCTAGTTTATTATTTATTTCCTATACAATAGTGAAATTTGGAATGGCAATGGGTTTTCGTCTTTCTTCAATTATTGTCCAAATATTTATAGAACACCTTGAAAAATTGACACTTTTCATCTTAAACCAAAACTCTGAAAAAGTTTCTTGTAATTTAGCTACATGGTCAGGAATATCGTCAAGGTTTTCTCAGTTATCTCAACACTTTGTATCCAAATATTTATTTCACCTTTTATATTAAAAACAATACTCCTCTTCGAAAGATAAAATTCGTCTTAATAATCCAGAGGTCTACGGTATCTCATGTACCTAGATTGTCGAAACGAGCAGAAAAATATGTACTAGGATTAAAAAACATCAAAGGGCAGAACGTTTACGAAATATTTCCACTTCAGCACACCACCATTAAACAAGACATCAAATTCTCTTTGACCAATTAAGAAACCTTGAAACAAGTTTTTCTATCCTAGAAAAGCATATCTAACATGATTATATAAAAGGGAATAAAGTATCACATTGCCCCAAACACCAGATATAACGATACACGAAGAAACATATCTAACGGAAGGAGACGTAATAGAAAAAACCGTAAATTATCCGGCCAAGACCAAATAGCTAATGAACTACTAAAATGTCGGGGATCAACTCTGATTAAACAACTCCAACCACTTATACAGAGGATTATAAGATCGAATAGAATCCCAGACGAATGGAAAACAGCGATAGTTATACTAATGCATAAAAAGGGAGAAAAAGAAGATCCAAATAACTGTAGAGGCATTAATCTACTAAACTGTACACTGAAATTAACAACAAATATTATTACAACACATTACAACAATATTATGAGGTTCACCTTATTACTCCGCGTACAACGCTTTTCAAGCAGTCTTTTATATGGAGAGCATCATTCCTTTGGAATAATTTGCCCAGCGCTGTGTTTCCCACCGAGTACAATTTACAGCGATTCAAGAACAACGTGAACCGCTATTTCCGCACGCATGCCGCTCCTAGAGCGCTTTAAGGACTTCCCTGCAGCACGTGTACTAGACCCATAAATAAATATAAATATATATATATATATATATATATATATATATATATATATATATATATATATATATATATATATACGAGAATACAACCAAAAGAAGAACACCAACCTATGCTGTATTCATTGTGAGACAGGTAAAAGAAAAATCCATAGAATACAACATTTCAGCGTACTTGTGCCTGATAGACTTAAAACAAAGCTTTCGACAATGTACTAATAGAAGATGTTATTTTTATCTATTATATAAAGAGCATCCCATTAGACCTAATCAAAACTGTTGAAAATATATATAAAAACAATAAACTAGTCGCAATATTAGCAGAAAGAATGACAGAACCAATCAACTATGAATCTGGAATCAGGCAAAGAGACCTTTTAAGCCTTCTTCTATTTAATATTGTCCTGGATGAAAGTGTCAAGAATGTCAAAAGAAGGGAGGAATATAGAATAGGTAACAGAAAACGTAAAATTTTATGTTATGAGGATGACTCGATAATAATGGCTGAGACCGAGAACGATCTGCAAAGGCTGCTATACGAATTTTATATAGCATAAAAACAATATAATATGTAAAGCTCAAAATCTCAACTAAAAAACCAAGACAATAGTAATAGTGAAAGAGCCGATTAGGTGCAAGCTGATGGTGGAAGATAAACCAATAGAACAGATGATGGAGGTCGATTACCCCAGCATCAAAATATCTAGTATCGGAAAAATCAACGAAGAAATAAAACATCAAGTCAACAAGGCCAACAGAATAGCGGGATGCATCAATGACACCATATTTAGAAACAAATTCCTTTTCGTTGAGACCAAAACAAGAATATATAAAGCGTAATACGAGCGTTATAACTTACACATCTAAAACAAGACCCGATACAAGTACAACAAAGCAGATGCTGGAATCGATTGAAATAAGAATACTTAGAAAATGTACAAACAAGACAATGAGGGATAGAGAAAGGAGTGAAGACATAAGACGTCCATGTAAAATGGAAAATATCAACCAGAGAGAATAGTACGGATAGCAAGAGACAAGTCGCCGAATGGAAGAAGATCAATGGGTCGTCCAAGAAAGAGATGGAGCGACGATATATAGATCAAGGAAAAAAGAAACAGACAATAGTACCCAGCTACAAGTCGGAAGAAGAAAAGTTCTAGAGCCCATCAAATATCTAAACATCTCAACAACCTTAATCGTGACACTGGCCTAGCTGGACTTCCTAATCTGGAAATAAGTTATTCATGAAGCTCTGTGCCCCTCTCTTCTGGTCTGCTAATATAAAAGCTGTATATAAGCGAAATTAAATCGAAAACGATTTAATTTCGTTCGTTTTCGTACTGACTTTCAAAGAAGTTAGATCGCGGAACAAGCTCTGAAAAAGCCAGCAGGATGATTTGCAAAGTCAAAAAGAGTTTTACCTATAATCATCACTAATTGTAATGTTTTATATTGATGCAAAAACACAAATACACCGTTTAATTACAGTTTATGGCATAGAGAAAACAAGCATATCTCAGTAGGTAACAGGTTAAGAGCAACGACGAAATTCTATCTTTACCTTCGATTAAAAAAGGACAAATATGAACACAACTTTCTATTTATTTAGAAGTGCTGTATAATAATTGATGGTGTCCAATTTTACAATTAACGTTCCCTACGATGGCAAACATTTATCTATTCGTAATTCTTTTCTCTAAACATTAATATTGACAAGTTTTCAAACAGTGAACTGCTAAATCATTTTTAAAAGTTTAATAAAAACTTATTATCGCGATTTTTATCCAATATTGAGAAAATGCAACTCAAGTTATATCCGCTTTGTCAGTGTTAAAGCTCAAAAAATTTTTAATAAAACACAGTACAAAGAGGTAATATTTCCCCGAGATATGCATGTAAAATGTAATTTTGCTGCCGCAATATCATAGAAACAAATTTAGAAATTCATACATGTAATAATAGTATAGCCGTATTGAACACGTTTATTAATCCCATTTTATATTTCTGTGAAAATATTTGAACTCACAATCAGTATATGTCTATCTGTTTTTTTATGTCTTTGATTTATGGTGAATATATTTTTTACTTCATTTGTTAATAAAAATCACCGTTTTTACGAAAAAATAATCCTCCGAGCAGTACCGTAGCCAGGTTCAGGTTAGTTCAGGATGCAGAATGGCATATAAATACAAAGGTCGTTCCTGTAAGGAAAAAAGAGAACACCGAGAACGAAGCTACTTATAGAAGTGCGTTAATCCAGAAATAAGGGAGCGGCAAACGACACTCGGGAAGTGAAACCTCTTGATGAAAAAAACTCTCTTGTTTCGGAACTCTAAAAATTTAGATCTGCACAACATAGTAAACTAATAATCAATAAGCGGAGGAGAATTTTTTCTTAAAAAGAACTCCCACCTGTGGCAGAACTTTAAAAACTTACATATTTTAAAAATCGATGGTCAGGGAGGGGGAGAGTGTTTTTAACAAAAAAAGATGCCTACCTACAACAAAACTCTAAAAACTTACACGCGAATTAAAAATCGATGACCAAGGGTTGGAATATTTTTTTGCAAAAGGGAAGGAAATAACAAAAATCCGTTTCTGTGGGGCGCATTTTTAACATTCATAGAGGGTATTATTGAACAACGTTTATTTCTGTTGTATTATAGTATTTATTATACGAATGGGTCTTGGTTTTGTGTTGGAATAATTATCCATTTTTACGAATAATTATTTATAGTTACCCATATCTCAGAGTAAAGGAGTGGGGAATATATATTGTGTTATGTGTTCTTTTCAGGGTGCTTACTGTCGAGGAATTTTCAAATCGAAGAAAAGACAAAGTGTATAAAAGGAGTGGGAGTCGATAAATTTAATAGTAATATAGTAATTTTTCCTGTTTTTTTTTTGGTGAAATAATAAACCAATATTTTGCACAAATATTTATTATAAAACTAAAAGGGGTGAAGGAGGAGATCAGAGAGGTCGTTTGGTATATATGGAACTCAGTATATATCACCACTACACCAAATACTTTATTTTTGCATTCGACGCACGTTTCGCTAGCTATGATTGATGAGTGAAGAAATATAAGGACTAGGCTATTTATTATTTTCAATTTTAACTCAAGAAGGGAGTAAGGTAGTGGGGGTCATTAAATATGATATAGTTTCAATAGAATTTTGAGAATTTTTGCAGGTTTTTTGGTCGATGTAATTAACAAATTTTTAGGTATATATTTTATAGTAAAATATATAAGGGGTTGATTGGTTGGGATAGAGGGTTAGAGGGTCATATATATCGTGATATATGCGCCGTTCAAGGATCTTGGATGGTAGGGATAAAGAAATAAGTTATTTTTCATACCTTCGTAACTGTCGATTTTAATTGGGCAAGGGGATAAA
>CM032447.1:92376573-92379073 GCA_019049505.1 Pachyrhynchus sulphureomaculatus | reverse complement strand
CAACAAACACATACAGTTCTGTCACGAAGAAAAAACCCCAAATGGTCACAGTTGCCACACAGTGTGACATGACGGAATCACTGTCCTTACAGACCAAAGCCACCATCATACCACCTCAATCCTCTCCCCACTCTTCCGAGACCCCCACAATCACTCCCTCTCCCATTCCCCATAACCAAAACAAGCCCATTCCCCTCAAAAAACCCTGCCCTCCCTCTTCCCCTCCCCCTAGCACAGTAAACCTATCAAAAAACCACAAACGAAACTGATGATATCCCAAAACCCAGGAAACCTAACATAACAAAATCCTCAACTTCTCAAACCCTCCACACTTCTAACAAAGATCCTCCCAAAAAGAAATCTAAATCCCTCAAATCTACCCCCAACTCGTCCTCTGAATCAATCCTAGACTTGAATACTACTGACCTCATGGAGTTCGATGAAATTGGCGAGAAATTAAAATCTAATAAGAAGTAACCACTCTAATCATATCATTCCAACCAATAATACAATGGAATTGTAATGGCCTATCTCCCCGTATCCAAGACCTGATTCTCCTCATACATTCCATAAAACCATCCATAATTGCGGTACAAGAAACTAATTTTAAAACCAAACTTGCGTCCAACTAAAAAACTACAACGTGGAATACAAAAATAGAATAGATCAAACCAGAGCCTCTGGTGGAGTATCTATTTACATCCACAGAACATTAGACTATGAATATATACCGTTGACAACCGACTTAGAAGCGGTAGCTATTCGAACTTACCTAGACTCCCCCACCACCTTATGCTCTATTTACCTACCCCCCTCCCTTACCATTCCTTTTGACTCTATATTAACCTTAACCTCTCAACTCCCACCTCCTTATTTGCTGTTGGGGGGATTTTAAACGCTCACAGCGTTTTGTGGGGTTCTAACACCACATCACCGAGAGGTTCCACGATTGAACAATTGATAAACTTTCAACAATTGGTACTGCTAAATCAACCAACCCCCACCTTTTATAAGCTCATCCACCGGCACAGCATCAAACATTGACCTTACCATCTGCAGCTCTACCATTGCATCAACTTTCAATGGGATATTTCTCCAGATACACAGGGGAGTGACCACTTCCCCATCATTATCCGTTCCCTAAATATCCCTTCACAACCTCCTTCTATCCAAACCAAATGGAACATTAAAAAAGCTGATTGGGAAAAATTTTCCCGAATTATCATTCCACCAACATGTTCCACTAAATTAGTAAACAACTTCTTGCACGAACTCACCACATCCATCACCAACGCCGCAGATTCCTCCATACCCTGCATTTCTCTCTCCCTCAAAAAACAAGTTCCTTGGTGGTCAACTGATTGCCTTGTGGCAGTTAAAAACAGGAGAAGAGCCCTGAACCTTTTCCGAAGGCACCCATCCCCAGACAATTGGGTTCAATTCAAAAAAATGAGAACCATCGCCAAAAAGTTTTAACAAAAGCAAAAACCGAATCTTGGCAAAACTTCGTAAACAACATTCGCCCTAACACTAGTACTGGCACTCTCTGGAACGCCGTAAACAAAATGAGAGGTAAAAATGCAAGAACTATTCCAGCTATAACATACAACAATAATACGACCACAGATCCCAGAGATATATGCAACTATCTAGCCCTTTCCTTTCAACGTAAATCGACATCCCTACAACCGGAATCTACAACTAACACACCTGTATTTTCCAAACCCAGAACCAAACAACATTACAATGATCCTTTTCTCCTTTAGGGAATTTTCCCAAGCACTTTCACTAACAAGAAACACTGCACCCGGTCCCGATGCAATCCATCTTAAAATGATCAAGTACCTTCCCCATGACATTTCAACATCGCTCCTTGATTGTTATAACCACATATGGAACCATGGACCATATCCGGAATCCTGGAAAGAATCACTGATTGTACCAATACACAAAACTGGAAAACCCAGAATGCTTACAGACAGTTACAGACCCATTTCTTTAACCAACCACCTTGGCAAAGTGTTAGAAAGAATGGTAAACAAAAGACTATCGTGGCTCTTAGAAACAATGCAGCTACTATCGCCTTACCAATATGGGTTCCGTAAGCATCTCTCTACAATTGACCACTTAACTTCTTTGTATAATGACTTAAACTATGCAATTCAACACAAAAAACATGTCGCGCTCATATCTCTAGACCTATCAAGTGCTTTTGATGTCACCAGCAAGAACCTAATCCTACAGCAACTGAATGACATGGGACTTGAAGGGAACCTACCCCGCTTTATAAGAAACTTCCTTTGCCCTAGGACAATAAAAGTTAAGGCAAACAATCGTACCTCTAATCCCCATGTTATTACCGGAGGGCTTCCACAGGGCTCAGTACTTAGCCCCACACTATTCAACATAGCCATGACTTCCTTGACAAACCACTTCCCTGAAAATGTTAAGTATAAGCTCTTTGCTGATGACATTATACTTTACTTTGACTCACCCACAA
>CM032447.1:92292771-92373973 GCA_019049505.1 Pachyrhynchus sulphureomaculatus | reverse complement strand
TCGGCTGGGTGGTAATTACGGGTTCCGGCGCTATGCTGACCGTTGTCTTCTTGATGTTTTGGTTATTCCTTGGTTTAGCTAGTAGACCCTTCCATGTAGTGGAGATATTCAGAGCATCATCTCGATTATTTAGCTCTCCATTCTTTTCGATTTCCAAGACTTCTCTGACTATGCGTGTTTTATAAAGTGAAATCGAGGCCATTTGTTTAGATTCTTCAAAATTGATGTTGTGGCCAGTAACATAATGGTGCTGAAAAAGAGCTGATATTGTTTGTTTGTTTTTGATACTTATTTTTGTGTTCTTGAATCCGGGTGGAGATTCTTCTGTTTGTTTGTCCTATGTAAATTTTGTGGCAGTCTCCGCACGGGATGCTGTAAATTCCATGGTTTTCCACTTTTCTCTTGTCCTTGGGGTTACCCAGAATGTCCGCCAGAGTGTTCTGTGGTTTGTATGCTGTGCCTATGTTGTGTTTTCTTAAGACTCTTCCAATCTTGTCTGTAACTCCTTCCACATACGGTAAAAGGACTCTACTCTGATTGAGGCGGGTTCTTCTGTCCTTGTCTGTGGATGGCACTGCCTTTCTAATGCTCTCCGTATGGACTGGTATATATATATATATATATATATATATATATATATATATATATATATATATATATATATATATATATATACATTTTTATACTAACACTAAGTTGTAACTTACCACTAATAAGTTTCATGGTATAAAGGAATGCCATTATCAATTTGCGGAACGGTCAAAAGTGCATAATAAAGTTTTGCAAAGGCAAAACAAGTATTTTTTCTTCCATATTTTGCATGATAATGTCATGAAAAAATATGGCTGCGTTTCTTGAATGAATAACCGGTCAACTTGCGAAATTAGTGTTCCGTACGTTGATTGCTTTTAAAATAAAAATTTTTGTTACACCCCAAATGAATTTTCAACAAAGTTCGTTTCCGATCTTTGCTGAAAACTGATGATCTCGAAAGGAGCGTTTCTTAAAAAAATACTAAAGGCTACTTAGAGAGACGAGGATGCGTCAATTGACAAATAGAAGGGCGTACAGCAAAAATTGATGAGCCAAACTCATTGATGAAAAAATACCCTCTAGCATTAGAAACCTAAACACACCTTAAACAAAAAATTAATAACTGGGGTAGGGGGAGAAGAAAGACCTGCGGTGAAACTCTAAAAACTCTGCGCCAATTTAAATATATGTTTGATGATCAGGAGAAGAATTTTAATTAAAAAAAAACACTACCTAGAGTAGAACTTTAAAAACTTACACCCAATTTAAATATCTCATTGGTATAATTCTTCTGGATTTCTATGTCTATTGAATAAATGATGCTGACATTTCGCCAATCATCCTGCCGGCTTCTTCAGAGCTTTTTTCTAGAAGTGACTTCTCCGGAATGTCATACGAAACATTCGTGCTTTGTTCTGAAGATGTCACTTTTTGGAACAAGCTCTGAAGAAGCCGGCAGTATAATCAGCAAAAGATAAGCATTATGTATTCAATCGACAAGGAAAAATTGAAAAGAATTATACCAATAAGTTTTGTAACCTGGGAAAGTTTCGTATTAAAATTAAATTAAAAATCGATGGCCAAGGGTGCACGTTTTACAAAAGTGAACCACCATAAAACGAAGCTTCCATTTCCAAGAGGCTTATTTTCTACGTCTATAGGGGCAGGGCAGCGTATCCCCCCTTGTTCTTCTTTTGCTACGCCACATCTTTTAAGTTATTATCTTTGTGATTACTGAGACAAGTATGAATATTACAAAGTTTTATTTGTACCTTTGTAATAAAAAATTATTATTGCAAGATATTTTTAACAAATTATATAGTAATATTCATTTACATGGTGAAGAACAGCCTTACTGATATTTTGTATAATAACCAACTTGTAAAATGCAACGCAATTGGCAATATTGCCAATCTGGGACCATTTTTTTTTTTTTCATAGATCCGTTTTAAAACTGACAATAAAAAATGTATGACTGTGATTGCTACAGCCTGCCAGTAATCAAATAAATTCCAGTGTTAATAAATTTTTATTGAATTTTTGATGTGATTTAGTACCAGCAATTCAAAAACCATTAGGTATTTTTTATTGAATTTCAATAATTAGTTGCATGATTTATTTGAAAAGAGCATCAATGTATTCTGTCTATTAAATTTTCAATTTCAATTGAAAAATATCGTTTGGAATTTATATTTCTTGGATTAGAATGCAAATCTTGTTTCAAGTTTTCTATGTTCATGGTGTTTATAGGAAACACTGTCTACAAAAAATTATTTTTTCTTTCACAAGGGCTAAATTAACGGAATATATTTGCCTTTTCCATGCTGAGTTTAAACATGTTCTCATATTTTATCTATCAGGCAGGGTTTTTTGTAGCACATGTTTAAGGTTTTAAAATAATTACTACTTACAAAACACTGAATAATAAATACACAGCTAATTTTGTCTAACCTAAAAAGTAAGTTGGGAATGTGGAATCTTTGGCACAATGATACTACTCAGTATATATCACCACTACACCAAACACTTTATTTTTGTACTCGACGCGCGTTTCGCTAACCATGTTAGCTTCATCAGGAGCGATGATTGATTAAAGCTAAACTGCAAATCTACCCTATTTATACTTAGCCTAAACCTTGAATTACTCAAGCGGAACTAATGACATAGGCAAGGCCCTCAGTTCCGGTCAAGTAACCAGTAGAGGGGACTATAAGGTATAGGCCCTCTGTCTCTATTTAAACTACTTTTACATTTTATGATTTCCATACTTTCGTATGCGTTCAACAATCTCCTATCAGATACATTTTTTATTAACCTTAGATTATCTAATGTTACAGTATGATCAGCTTCAAGGACATGTTCGGCAATGCTAGACTTTTCTGTTCTATTGTATCTTAAGTGTGCTAAATGTTCTTTAAATCGTGTTTTAATTGACCTTTTAGTTTGCCCAACATACTTTTTGTCACAATCATTACAACTAATTTCATAAATTCCACTTTTCCTCACAATTAGGAATCTTATCTTTGGGATTTCCTAAGATATTCCTCAGATTGTCTGATGATTTATAGACTAAGGTGAGGCCTACCTTATTAAATACCTTATTGAGTCCCTTGCTATATTTCGGATTAGTGTAGGGGAGGAAAATACTCCTTTTCGAGGTTCACTAATGGGTTATTTAATACATTTTTATGCCCAGGAATAAGAGATTCACGTTTAGGCCATTGTTTCCTTATGTAGTGAGACTCCTTATCCCTGCTATCCCATTCACACAAGAAACAGCAGAATTTCGTGTATCTAAGTTGCAAACCTAACAATAAAGCTATAACCTTCAAATCACCACAGATATTCCAGTTATATTTAGTATACTGAATTTTTTCTAACAGCAATTTCATATTTTCATATGTCTCCTTCATATCACTGACATGAGCGACAGGTATTGATGGTAATTCATTCCCATTATGGAGTAGTACAGCCTTGTAACTGACTTTTGATGAATCTATGAACAATCGCCATTCATCTGGCTGGTGTTCATGTCCAAGAGCCTCCATTACTGCACAAACATCAATACAAAAAACTACATGGCCTTCTTTAGAGAAGTAGTTACTAAAATCACTATGGCGTCTACGATAAACGCATACCCTTGTATCTTTTTGGAGTAGATTCCAACCTTTGAGCCTGGAACTTAAAAGCTCTGCTGACTGTTTAGGCAAATTTAAATCCCGTATAAGAACATTAAGATCTTCTTGAGATAAAAAGTGAGGTTCTGATGAACTACTTGCTTCAAATGTAGGGTCACTTCTTTCGCCTTTTCCGTTTTCAGTATGAACTGGGTCGGAGTCGGAGTTATCACTTAAGGTCATGAAATCTGGAAACTTTGTGACCAGATATTCTTCACTATGTAGCACAGGTCTAATTGCAAATGCTAAATTAGGGTACTTAACTGTATATTTTGTTTTGGACGTAATTGCTTTAATGTTAAATGGTCCTTCTGTTCCCTCCAAATCATAGGGACTGAAAACGGCATATGGCCTATCACATGATACACAGCATAAATTTGTGGCCCAGTCTTTACCAAAATCAACAGCTTTACACCCAAAATAAAGCTCATATCTTTTTTTCACAAGCGGTGTAAAATTTCGCCTCTGAGACTTGAAGGTTAGTTCACCACACACGTAGCAGAAATTGTTTGGTTGATTTACACACTTTTTTGGCATTTTGAAACGTTTATAAAAAAAAAACTTACAAATAAAAACAATAAACAGCACAAAAATAAGTAGGTACACGTGTTACCGGACTCACCACAATTACAATACTGGCTACTGGCCCTCTGCTTGCTAAAAAAGTGCAATATTTGTACAAGATAGGACAGGTTTGAACATTATTAAGCCTGGACAAAGTTAAAACATGTTTGAACATAAATAAGTCAGTCTGGTGCCAAATTATTCTGAATACAAATTCCCACTTCTATATTTACGAGAATTATAACAATGAAATCCTAATATAGAGAAGTATATTACACAAAAATGATTGTCAGAAGAAAATTATGCCTGATAGAAGAAATCTGATAGCATATTTGAATTCAGCATAAAAAACTGAACTAGGAGATCTATTTTTTTGTGAAAAAAATCATGTTGACCAGTGAAATCTTTGTTATTTGTGGAGACAGCAAGACGTAGTTTTCAAAGTACTGCAAATGGATATTATTTTTTAATGAAATCTAAAGATCCAGCAACAAATCTTTAACTAACTTCTTAACTTCTATGTTACCGTACAACAATGGAATAGGTAGGTCGACGTATAGAGAAAGGAGCAATTTTGCTGCTACTTCATATATATGGATAATTGGGTCCATTTATTTACAATATAAATGATTCTGACAAGGAGAACCGATGTTATAATTCTTCTTCCAATTTAATCAACCCAGTGCTTCTTTCTCGTAAAGTTGCCACTAAAAACATATATCTTCTTGTATAATTTCCTACATCGAAATCCGTATTTAGTATCTAGCTGAGGTGCTTTCATATCAACTAACAGTAAAACTTGGTAGAAATTTAAAATAATCATGCTGTAATCAAATTATTTATCTGTAGAAGTTACTTCTAGCACCTTCATAACAATACTATTTATTTATATCGTGCTTAACAATCCACATCTAAAAATTCTTTCCATATAGAGCAACTTTACTGTCTCCAAGTTCTCCCACACAAAGTATTTCCTCTCTAAGAGTTTTTATTTTCAAATTTAATTTAATTGTACAGTTTCAGCTGCTTCAATATATTAACGCATTAGAATTTGGCCCGAAAAAGGTTATTCGGCTATCCTCGAAAAAAATATGGTTCTTAAAAATGTGGGAATAAAGAAAAGGTTGATAAGGATCTTATAATTTCATTTTGGTTTTTTTTATATCTCTGGGATTTTTGTTGAGTAACTCAATCATCTTAAAACCATTTCTTTTACTCAAGCTTTAATGTGCAAGTGAATGTTTTTTTCAGTTTTAAAAATATTATTTACAATTTATCATAAATTAGTCTCCTCAGAATGTGTTTGGAGTACCCATTATTACAGAACATTCTGAATAGTATATTTAAATTATTTTGTAAGAAACTTTCATGGTTGATGTGTGTTACTCTGTTTTTCAAAGTTGTATTTCTGCTTAGTTGGGTGATTAGAATAATAATTTATAAATCTGCCGGACGCGATTGGTCTCTGGTACCAGTTTAAAACAATTACATTGTCCTCAGTTCTAATGATCTTTGAGTCAAGAAAAGGTACACTTTTATTATTTTCTAGTTCCATGGTAAATTGTGTTTGTTAAAGGAACTAAAGGTGTCCAAGTTTAATTGAGTTTTATTGGCGGGTACAGCATAAATAATATCATCCACATATTTGAAAATAAAAGGGGTGTTAAAAGGTAGTTTTGGTAATATAACATCAACGAGTTGGTCCAACACTATAGTGGCCAGAATAGCACTAATGGGGGATCCCATTGGGATACCGAATATTTGTTTACAGAATTTTAGCTGGACTAAATTGCATATTTTGTATGGGCTGTGCCATATTATCGTTATTTTTGTGGGATATCTTCGGTTTTTTTTTTGAGACAGATAGCTGCCTTTTTGAAATATTGAAATGCTTTATTACTTGTTGATGAATTTGGCGGTTACTTCGTGGCAGAATATTACAAACGTTGATTTAATATGAACAATTTACTGTGTTATCTTATAACATTATTTTTAAATTTCTACATGATTGCAGTTTCGTTCGCGGCATGTGTGCGGAAAAAGCGATTTACGTTGTTCTTGAATCACTGTAAATTGTACTCGGTGGGAAGCACAGACCTGGATAAATTATTCCAAAGGGATGATGTTTTTCATATAAAAGACTGCTTGAAAAGCGGGTGTTTGCGGAGTAACAAGCTGAACCTCATACGGATGTGAAGTATTAGCGCGACATATATTTCTAACACGCACCGCTCTGGGAAGAATTAAGCGGGCTACATCCTTCTAACACTTTCCATGAAAATACTTGTAGAACACACTCAAGTCGCCAACCGTTCTTCGATGTTCCAGCGAATCAAGGCCGCCGGTCAGTTCCGGGTCTCCAATCAGACAAACAGCTCTTCTCTGAACAGAATCCAACAAATGCAGTGTATGTTTGGGAGCGGAGCCCCAAATACGGGAGCAGTATTCCATAGTTGGTCGAATTTGAGCTTTGTAAACAATTAACAGTTGTTGTGGAGGTAAAGCTTTCTGGTTCGAAAATAATATTCCCAACTTTTGAGAAGCTCTCCTTGCTATGCCTGCAACATCTTCATGCCAGGACATATTTGCTCCCAAATTAACGCCTAAAAAATTGAGTGACTATGCTAGGGCAATGGAGTGCCCCGACATAACTATGTTGGGTTCAGCAACGTTAACTTTTTTAGAAAAAACTGTTGCCTGCGTTTTTGTACCGTTAAATTCCACTTGGTTACTGTCACCCCCAGACAGAATTTCTTCCAGGTCTTTTTTAAGTTGAACGACTTCCTGCTGTCTGCGGATATTCGCCTGAGTAGCCGATGTCCGAGCATTGAAAGTGAATGAAGAGATAAGCGTACTGTCACCTGTAAAGCTGTAGAGAGTAGGAGATAGTATGGAACCTTGGGGCACACCGGCGTTGATAGGAATCCGTCGACCGCCACTCGTAAAGAACGCTCTCTGAGAAAATATGAGATCCGCAAACAGAACTTTTCAAACATACCACAAGAGCGTAGCTTATGTATATATATATATATATATATATATATATATATATATATATATATATATATATATATATATATATATATATATATATATACATATACAAAATATGTTCATATTTTATTAAGATAGGTACACATATACGAAATTTCATCCCCTAAACTCTCAGTTTCCCTTAAATTAACCGGGGGAATAGCTTTCACAAGCACTGTGTCTCAGTTATACTGGAAGATATTAAGGTAAGGTGGAGCTAGATGACGGACAGACCAAGATGACAATTAATTAATACCTAGATCAGAAAAGAGGTATTTACAAAATAGAACTCCTTTCAATCCCCAACATATAGCAAACCTAAAACAAATATTGTTCACGTCAGTGCTAACGGAGTTATAGAAGTAATTTAATTTCAGTGAGGACGTTCTAAAATTTGCATGCATCATATATTTTTTGGAGGATATTCGAGTAAAATTAAATTTTTTGTTTTTGCTCTTGTAGTGCTGCAATCGTCAGTCATAGTTAAGCAATAATATAGCATATAAAAGTGTAAAAAACCATAAAAATGCAATCCTGCTAAATTAGAAACAGAATATTTAACACATAAATATAGATACCACAGATACATATACATATAAATCAAACAAATATCAGGTCGCAGCTTATATGGAGATTGTAAATGATGGCATATATCAGGTAACAATACAAAAACAAAAAATGGTATTAGGTATTCATAGTCCTGTTAAGCTATTCGTCAGTGCTGCACAACATTCAGCGCCTGAAATTACCTAATTTTTTTTAGTATTGGTGCTTTGATAAATTTTGTATTGAAGTAGTTGTCGTATTGTAAAACTTCACACTCTTATTGCTACAAAGTTTACTAGAGTTTTGTCCCTAAATATTAGTTCTGTATCAGTTAGTTATTTTAACGTATATTATGGTAATTTAATATTGTAGTTGGAACAAAGTTCATATAGTTGTCACAAGTACAAAGTAAACCTTTACAGTTGAAAATAATGAGGTTAAGTTAAAATATTAAGGTCAATAAGTTTTTATTTGACATCATATCGGTAGTTTTAAATTTGTTAATATTTGTATTACTGTTCGCTGCAGCTCAAAGATTCTTGCTGTAGCTGGAACATAACAGTAGTACATTTCTGAATTTTTAATACGGATTCAGTTTTTTAAATTAATAGGACTATTGAAACATATCTTAAATTATTAGGGCCGATCTCACTTCCTATATAGTAGATGGGAGTTATTTTTGATATTATTATAAAGCCAATGGATGAGATTTCATATGAAAACTCAAGACGTAAGAAAGAGAAGGATTATATTTAAGATCGAAGAAAGATTATTTTAATCAATCGTCTTAATACATTATAAATTAGAAGTTTAATAAATTATTCAGTTATGACTTCCATTCATAACCGCCATCTTGCTCTAATATCTTTCTCATTTCTCCTCCAGTACATTTAAATCGTAAAGGTGCCGACTATTTTTTGATTAACTTTACCCTTATTTAAGTCGGGGCTTTCAAATCTTTCGCTCCAAGATACTACTACGCATACAGTTATCACCACTACACCAAATAGTTTACCAGATGTTAGCTTCACCAAGAGCTATGATTGTCAAACATAGCTCCTGATGGTTCTATTATGGTTAGCCACACGCTCGTGTGCAAAAATAAAGTGTTTGGTGAAGTGGTGATATGTAGTGCCTGCCATTTCCTTGATAGAGTATAAAGTTCTTATTTTGTCCCTTTATAGAGTAAACAAGTAAGTTTTTTGTTTAACAGTTTTGTTTTTTTTAGAATTTATACTTCAATTTACCACATTTGACATCATTTTAGGTTTAAGAATCCTGGTGTTTTCTTAAATTATCTGAAGCATTTTATTGCGCTGCGAAAAGTTTAACCATATGCTGAGGGAATCACAATAACGAAAAAAAGCATCTTTTCATCGTTATATTTTTTCCTAAGGCGTATTTTTTATGTTTTATATTCGACTCACGACGTTTCTGGAAGTCATGTTGAATTTTTGTGTTATTGTCATACCTACGCTTTACATTAATGTAATGTGTGGCAATTCAAAGCAACAACCAAAACTGTTTTAATGTGAAATACCGGTTTTTGAAAGAGATAAGAAGGTCGTATTTTTCTTCATAAATGTATTTAATTTTATAATAAATTAGGTTAATCAACAACTAATATATGTTAATGCCATTATTTACTAGTAAAATAAGAATTTTCTTATAAGTATTTTATACATGGTTAAATTCCGAATCTTGTATGAGAACTAAATAGGTAGCAGTTTTTCTGGTTAAATTTTTCTAATCCGCAAGAAATGTTTGTTCTATTATTATTTTAAGTCAGTCAGCTGTGACTTTATCGATTTCCCAGTAAGCTCGTCTAAACATAAAAAAAAAACCGGTCAAGTGCAAGTTGAACTTGCACAATTAGTGTTCCGTACATTGATTGTTTTTAAAATAAAATTTTTTTGTTAGGGTGGTATAAAATGATCAGTGACTTCACAAAACACACCCCAAATGAGTTTTCAACAAAGTTTGTTTCCAATCTTTACTGAAAACTGGTGACCTTGAAATTTTGTTTTTGTTATATACCAAATAAATTATTAAAGATAATGCACTCGTGATAATTTTCGTTCAATCTATACCCCGTGGAGAATACTCCAGAATTTTTTCAAAATTTTTTAATCAGTACTTTTTGAGATAAGGTAGGGGACAGCGATTTTTTAAAAGTAATACGAAGAAAAGTGTGCGCAAGTATTACATTATATATATATTTTTTACCCGTGTTTTCACAAGCTTTCATTTGACACCACACTCGATGACCTAGTAAAAAAATTTTTTTTTCATTTCCGATTTCACCCCTCAAAACGAACCCCTTAAGTCAAAATTTATGTTACGGTGGTATAAAATGATCAGTGACTTCACAAAACACACCCCAAATGAGTTTTCAACAAAGTTTGTTTCCAATCTTTACTGAAATCCGATGACCTTGAAATTTTTGTTTTTTTTATATACCATATAAATTATTAAAGGTAATGCACTCGTGATAATTTTCGTTCAATCTACACCCCGTGGAGAATATTCCAGAATTTATTCGAAATTTTTTGATAAGTAGTTTTCGAGATAAGGCCCGGGACAGCGATTTTTCGCGAATTTTAAAAATAATACAAAGAAAAGTGCGCGCAAGTATAATATATTATATATATATATATATATATATATATATATATATATATATATATATATATATATATTTTACTCGTGTTTTCACAAGCTTTCATTTGACACCACACTCGATGACCTAGTAAAAAAATTTTTTTTGCACTTCCGACTTCACCCCCTAAAACTAACCCCTTAAGTCAAAATTTAATTCTCAAAACTACATGGCTCTGATGAGGCCATCAATTCCTATATTATTACCAAATTTCACATTTCTATGTCAAATAGTTTCGGAGAAAATCGGGTGTGACAGACAGACAGACAGACAGACACCGAAGTGATCTTATAAGTGTTCCGTACGGAACACTAAAAATAACCAACCAAGTACAAGTGGGATTTGCGCAATTAGTGTTCCGTACGTTGATTGCTTTTTAAAATAAAAAAATTTGTTACGGAGATATCAAAAGATCAGTGACTTCACAAAACACACCCCAAATGAGTTTTCAACAAAGTTTTTTTTCCGATCTTTACTGAAAACTGATGATCTTGAAATTTTTGTTTTGTTAAATTATGAAAGGTAATGCGTTCGTAATAATTTTCCTTCAATCTACACCCCCTGTGGAGAATATTCCTGAATTTTTTCAAAATTTTTTGATTCAAGACAAGGGGGTATAGCGATTTTTCGCACTTTTTTAAAATAATACAAAGTGAAGTGTGTGCAAGCATTATATTATTTATATTTTGGAACTCGTGTTTTTATGAGCCTTTATTTGACACCCCATGCGATGACCTGATAAAAAATTTTCTTTTCATATTCGATTTCAACCCACAAAACTAAAGCCTTAGCTCAAAATTTAAGTTTCAAAACTACACGGATCTAATGAGGCCTGTATTAGTGCCAAATTTTATCTTTCTATGTCAAATAGTTTCGGAGAAAATGGGGTGTGACAGATAGACGTACAGACGGACAGACAAACAGATAGTCAGACGGACAGTCACTGAAGTGATCTTATAAGTATTACGTACGGAATAATAAAAACACAGAAGAATATTCGTTAACTTAAGATTAAGGCACTTGCGGCTATTGCTAAACAAGAGTAAATCGGATCCTGTCGCTGCCGAGGTTATCAAAGATTAGTGCCTGCCATATCATAGATTGCCTTAGGCCCTAATCAAGATATATTCCTCCACGAAAGGTCTAAATTTGCAAGTAGTAGTGAAAATGACATACTAAGTTACCAACCTGTAACCAAAATGGAGTCTTGTAGAATCAATAAATCAAGAACAGTTAGAGGCAATTCGCTTGAAACCCTCGTTGTAAATTGCCGTCAAAAGGGATTTAAAGGCCGTTATGAATGTGTTACCATACGAGAGCCTGTCTTTCATATTCAAAATAAATAAATAAATAAATAATATAAATATATATATATATATATATATATATATATATATATATATATATATATATATATATATATATATATATATATATATACATATATATATATATATATATATATATATATATATATATATATATATATATATATATATATATATATATATATATGTATATATATATATATATAATATATATATATATATATATATATATATATATTTGGTGCTACAAATTCGTTTTTATTTTTCATTAACGAATCATTCTTGCCCATTTTTCACTACCATTAGTAATTTTAGATTTCTTGGAAAGTAAATCTTGATAAATGTCTGTTTTAATGAAGCGATTGGCTTAGATAACACCAGCTGAGCGTCAGACACACAATATTTAGTCAATATAAAGTTCGATGATTGCTGATGAAGTTCTAGTTTTAATTTGATCAATTTTTACCAGTTTAGTGTTTCGTAAGGAACACTTATGTGTCTGTCTCACACTCGATACTACCAAAATATTTTATTTAATATAAAAAATTAAAAGCTTTATAAATATGACTGCATACCGACTATTTGATGATTTTCGACATACATAATATTGAACTCACAAATTTTTTTTTGTTTTTAATTTAGTAGAAAAATTGTTATAAACAAACATAACAATATGTATCTAGTCATGCACCGATTCCTTCTTCCAAAGAAAAAAAGCTCTAGATGTCAAAGAATTTGATGCTATGAAGTTAAAAATAACGTAGGAAACCATAACTTTTATTTGGTGACATCTTCGATCACCAACTGGCAGTAACTTTAGAGTATTTCTTGCTTATCTGGCAAACACAATCAATTTTATGCAGAAACATTATCAAGAAGAATTACTATCCCAGGTCACTTTAGTATCAACAACATTAACTGAGTTAAATACTCAAAAATCACTCACGAACAAGAGCGTATACCCGAATACTTTGCAATTACTAGTGGCTTTATTCAACTATTCGATTAACTAGAATAGATTGTTGGTAATAACGGTGAGGTCGCTAGTTCTCTTGATCTCTTTTTGACTACCAATTTACAGTTTTTACAGTATCACCGTAAATCCTCCGTTCGGTTCTTTTGACTATAAGCTCGTTGAATGAGTACTTTACTAGTTGACGGTAAAAAGGTGCCTAAACCATGCAAAGTTTGTCACAAAAAATCTGATAAATGGGAAGGAATTAAGGAATATTTTCGAACTTTCCCATGGGTAAGCGCGCCTTTTAACTCTAATGACCCCTATGATTGTATTGGGAGATTAATGAACTGCTTTTATGAAAAAAATACCTTTTTAATGATAAAGTCTTGCTCGATCGAAAATGCAAAGAAGCCGCTGTGTCCAAACATTTCGATTACCGATAGGGTCTTGACAACCTTTACGCTCTGAACTGCAATGTCTTTGATGGTAATTTAAACAGATGCAATTAAATAATCAACGAAATAATGGTGGTACATAATTAGAGAATTGTATTTTTCAAAACCTGTATTGCTAATATTGCATTTGAAAAAAAATTGAAAATTTGAGTTCTTGGCATTTTTGGGTTAAAATTAATTATTACAAGATAAATAACACAATCAATATATTTGTAGGTATATAGATGTAATGTGTGGGTGTATTTTGAGCTATTTATCTTCACTAATATGGTTAGTCCAGAGTTTTCTTTTTCTTCTTTTCGCAACTCAAAAAACGATTCTCCGGCTATCAATTCATTATCTGAGACAAATTCTCGGCCCTTGAGATATTTCTTCAGATGTTTCAATAAAAAGAATTTGCATAGCTAAAGATATAGGCTAGATTTTGTAACTTAGTGAATCTACAGCCTTAGGTAATGGCTTGAATCGTGCACGACTTGTGAACTCTATGAAACTGAAAAGTTTTGGCTCTCCATGAATTTGGACGTTTTTTTCTAATGTTCTGCCTCAGGTTTTAGATCGTCTTTCCGTAAACTTCTTTATTAATTAAGGAACCTTTTTCTATATAATCAATAAGCAAAATTCCTTCACAGTACCAAAAAAATGGTCGGCATTAACTTCCTAGGAAAGGACAGAATTTTTGCTTTCTTTGGAGGTGAAGAGCCCTTATAAACCCATTGCATTGACATAGGATTCGTGGAAGAATGGATCTTTTTGCCTGTGAGAATTCTGAAGAAATAAATCTCATCATTCTCTGAAGCGATTAAATATCTTCTTAAGAAATTTCTGCAAAATCTTTTATCATCCTTAAATCTTCATGCACAGTCTTAAAAATTGTAATTTCGAATACTCCAGAATTTGTTGAAGTATTCGAGAGAACTTTCTCTAGCAAGTACTGAGATGCTCGTTTGTTCATCCGACAGCTGCGAACAGCCAACAAGCCTAATAACTTGCTCAATTCCTCGTCGGATTTATTTCGGTCAAAAAAAAGAAAGATAAGATGACGTCATTGCTGTATATCTGAGAAATTCTTCCATGGATACTCTTTGCTTCTTTTTAATTTTTCGACAGAATAAAAACGTAAAAAAATGAAAAATGCAAAGAACATCGTCCAGATATTTAGAACTCAGACAGATATTCGACAACAAAACGATATATATGACGTTACTATCGTATTTGGCCACCAAAAGATATTGTTAAGAGCAAAACAACCAATAACTGAGATAATAACTTTTCCTTTGTTATGAGAGTTATTAAATAACCATATCTTAGACACAATAATTTATATTGTATGTCAGACACTCCAAGTTAGATTTTAAAGTATTCCTGCTCCATTTATCCAAGTTTACGTTTTCTAGTTACAAATATAAATTTAGTTTTTAATTTGACCATTTACATTAAAATATGCAACTCTATGCTGTTATCCGTAAAATAACTCATAAATATTAAATTAGTTAAATCCAGTTACCAAATTGATATTTGGAACAATCCCTTCGTAATCCTAATTTCCCTAATGAACTAAAATCTGCATTTTAAAATGAGAATCCAAAAGTTACTTGAAATTTGCAAATAAATACAATAATTTGATATGTATTACATGGTATAGGTAGATTTTTATATCTGTGATGGATGGATCATTGATTCAGTCGAAGCTTTTGCGAAAAACAAACCGTTTAACAAAAATAGTAGAGGGATTTACTAAGTACTTTCCATATAAACAAGCAGTTTTTAAATAAATATTGATTTTAGTTTTATCGCACTAAAGTGCCTTACAATTAATATATTAAATAGCAGGTAATTTACGGTGAAACATTAATCACAAATATTATTATTTCTGCTAAAATCGAAATAATGATAAAATAACGTAAGTTTCAGATTCCTTATCCCAAGAAAACTAAAAACTGACATAGGTTTGTTTGACTATAAATAATTATGATTAAAATTTGTTCAATTTACCACCTAAAAACCACGAAAATTTTTCTTCTCTTTCCTCTTGTGCTTTTCTACGTCAAGTATTACAAACATAATGAAAGACTTATTTTTTTCAAATTTCCACTTTATTTACTTTCACTGAAACTGTATGACGCGTTTCGCTATACTATAGCTTCGTCTGATACAAAATGATGATGAAGCTATAGTATAGCGAAACGCGTCATACAGTTTCAGTGAAACTAAATAAAGTGAAAATTTGACAAAAATAAATCTTTCATTACATTCGTTATGAATTTCCATCAAGTAACAGCCACAACAATTCAAAGTTCAAGTATTACAAGTATACCAAATTTGAAATTGTTTTCGGTTTCATTCTATAGTTATAGTGCCAACAGATAGACGGACCGACAGAAGGTTACTTTTTGTCAGAATAAAATATTTTCCTCAGCAAGACAAGCAATAATATAATTTTTAGATCCCTCGACTCCAAGGACTCCGACAAGGACATATAATACAATATATTCGGAACTTCTCCAACGCCCTCTCACACCCGTTTAATTATAAATAAATGCGTTCAGAAGTTATCCAAATTTCCACTAAAATTCAAGAAAAATAGCCTTTAATACTATTGAAACTATGTAAAATTATCAACATCCACCTTTTTTACAGGAGCAATATAGTTGAAATATAAAGTTTCTTTCCTATTTCAATTATTGTATACGTATCGAATTTGAAATTGTTATTTCTTTTCACCTGAAAATTATAGTACATACATACAAATTGAAAACTTTAGTTTTCATGACTTGAGGACCCTGAAATGTGAAAAAACCGCAAAAAAATTTTCCAAATTATATTATTAGTCCATGTGATACAAATAAACCAAATCAATGCTAAATGCATCCAACGAGATAGAAACCACTCTGGTTCGCTTCACCACTACTACTCAGTATATATCACCACTACACCAAACATTTTATTTTTGCACTCGACGCGCGTTTCGCTAACCATGTTAGCTTCATCAGGAGCGATGATTGACTAAAGCTAAACTACAAATCTACCCTATTTATACTTAGCCTAAACCTTGAATTACTCAAGCGGAACTAATGACATAGGCAAGGCCCTGAGTAACCAGTAGAGGGGACTATAAGGAATAGGCTCTCTGTCTTTATTTAAACTACTTTTACATTTTATGATTTCCATACTTTCGTATGTGTTCAACAATCTCCTATCAGATACATTTTTTATTAACCTTAGATTATCTAATGTTACGGTATGATCAACTTCAAGGGCATGTCCGGCAATGCTAGACTTTTCTGTTCTATTGTATCTTAAGTGTGCTAAATGTTCTTTAAATCGTGTTTCAATTGACCTTTTAGTTTGCCCGACATACTTTTTGTCACAATCATTACAACTAATTTCATAAATTCCACTTTTCTCACAATTAGGAATCTTATCTTTGGGATTTCCTAAGATATTCCTCAGATTGTCGGATGACTTATAGACTAAGGTGAGGCCTACCTTATTAAATACCTTATTGAGTCCCTTGCTATATTTCGGATTATATGGTATGGAGACATATTTGGTGTTATTTTCTTCGCGTGTAAAAAAGGGTGGAATTCTGAATATTAAACCTAAATTTATGTCTATTTATTAGCTTATTTACTAAGTCATCGTCATAACCATTAACTCTAGTTATATTTCTAATACGATTCCTTTCTTTATTGAAGTTTACTCTGTTCAGAGGGAAAGTGACCAAACGATGAACGAAAAAAATGTAATGAGGCTAATTTATGTTGTTTGCAATGAAATGAATCATTAGGAATATATCTATCTGTTACTGTGTCCTTCCTATAGATATCAAATTCTAATCTCTTATTATTTTTAATAATTAAAATATCTAGAAAAAGCAATTGTCCTTTGTTCTCAACTTCGTAAGTGAATTTAATGGAATCATACCGGCTATTTAATTTAGAAACAAAATCATTAATATTTGCTCTCTTTGTATCAAAAATCGCGAAAATATCATCCACATACCTATACCATACCCTTGGGAAATATTCGAATTCTTGACTGGCTTCGATTTCAAACTTACTCATGAATAAATTGGCTATGAAGGGTGACAAGCAATTACCCATAGCTGTTCCTTCTTTCTGAACATAAAATTGATTGTTATATTGGAAATAATTTTTTTTTTTTTTTTTACACGCGAAGAAAATAACACCAAATATGTCTCCATACCATATAATCCGAAATATAGCAAGGGACTCAATAGGGTATTTAATAAGGTAGGCCTCACCTTAGTCTATAAGTCATCCGACAATCTGAGGAATATCTTAGGAAATCTCAAAGATAAGATTCCTAATTGTGAGAAAAGTGGAATTTATGAAATTAGTTGTAATGATTGTGACAAAAAGTATGTTGGGCAAACTAAAAGGTCAATTAAAACACGATTTAAAGAACATTTAGCACACTTAAGATACAATAGAACAGAAAAGTCTAGCATTGCCGAACATGCCCTTGAAGTTGATCATACCGTAACATTAGATAATCTAAGGTTAATAAAAAATGTATCTGATAGGAGATTGTTGAACGCATACGAAAATATGGAAATCATAAAATGTAAAAGTAGTTTAAATAAAGACAGAGGGCCTATTCCTTATAGTCCCCTCTACTGGTTACTTGACCGGAACTCAGGGCCTTGCCTATGTCATTAGTTCCGCTTGAGTAATTCAAGGTTTAGGCTAAGTATAAATAGGGTAGATTTGTAGTTTCGCTTTAGTCAATCATCGCTCCTGATGAAGCTAACATGGTTAGCGAAACGCGCGTCGAGTGCAAAAATAAAATGTTTGGTGTAGTGGTGATATATACTGAGTAGTATCATTGTGCCAAAGATTCCACATTCCCAACTTAATTCACCACTACGTTATAGTAAACATAAAACACAGTAGTGATGCTCAAGAAAATTTTAGATCCTGTTTTTTTATCCTAAAAGGTATTTTATTTATAATTCTTTATTTCTGTTATGCAAAATATATTATATAAAGATTATCTTTCATATTAAAATTGTTTACTAGAGTTAAGTTATATTATCTACTAAAATTCCTTAACCAAACTTTCAAAATTCAATCCGGGCATGCAAAAGTAGTAATTCTCCAGTACGAACGAGTTTGAATAAACCAGTGCATGGATTTAATTTTTTTATATAAGAAGTATATAGGCACGAAAAGTTATTAGTTTTAATAAAATTATCATATTATATTTAAATAATGATAAAATGGAACAAAAAGTTTATTCACTTCATTTTTAAGTTCAGAAGAAAAACGATCATATCTTAAAACGATAATTATAATTATTTTTAATCTCTCCAGATTAGTGTGATTCGCGGAAATATAAGAAGCATGGTTGTTGGCATTATGCGCGCAAAGCTGAAGGTGTCCAGAGATATATTCTCAAAATTAACAGTTTTCCTCCCAAACAATATCTCTAACATTTGAGAAATATAAATTCAACAATGAGATATTTTAATGAATAACCTGCAAAAAGCGTTGAGCCCAAATATATTTTTTCCTTGTGGTTTTTGCCTTTTTTCCTGTTTTTTTTGTATATCTGTTTTAACAAGAACTTGATAAAAAGATGTTTCTAAAAAAATTTTTCTCGTTTCTTTCTTCCTTTCAATCAGCAAAATTCATTTCTATTCTACAGAAAAGTTTTTTTTTGAAAAAAGGAATTTGAATATTGCAAAAACTCGGACGTCATACCGGCAATATGGTGACAGATCATGTGGTCATTAGAAACTCGAACCCCTTGAGATCAAAGGTGCCAAATCGGACTGTTTTCTGTCGCAATGTGGTGTTGCGTAATACATATGTTGTACATTTAAATTTAAAAAAATTGGTATTGGGTTTTTAAGATACTACTAAGAATAATGTAAATTAGTATAATAAAAATTTTTAAAATATTAATTTTTGAAAAGTGTAAAATAAACTACTACTAAAACTAGGTCGGATTGTTTTTTTTTTAATGTACTCTTGCGGAGACAATTAAAAAATTAAAACACGGTGCTTGATTTTTTATGTATAATTATCTACATCTCTAACCTGAACTAAACTTTTATTATTGATTTAGTGAATACTCTATTTAGTATGTGTCAAAATTGCTAACTTTTCCAACTTGCAATTTTTTATTATATAAAAAATTATATATCAGGAAAATTTTTATGACCGACACTGTATACTTATTTATTAGTTTAACGTTTTATGATAAATTTTCATAACCAGCAATGTATAAGATATGTCTAATCATTAATGACCCACTTTTGGGTATTTTGAATTAAAGTAGACCGCTTCCCGGCTATTTTTCGGATTTTGATTTCATATCTTACTTAAGCTGCTTGTGATATTTTTTATATTATTTTGTAAATAAAAAATGGTTCAATATGATGACAAATTGATGACTTTAATTAGTGAATTGTGTTTGCATGTGGTAATAAAAAACCACAATAATTAATCCCTGCATTACTTCGAAAGCAATTTCAACTTTTATAACGGCATCAAACATTGCTAATAAATCAAATTAATTTAAAAATTGTGTAATTTTTCAATCTGCGTAATTATTTCTTGACAAGAACTTTAAACTTTTGGAAAATATACTGTTGAAATAGGTTCGATAATATATAGAAGGTATTACATTTGGAATTGACGGTTTTAAACTTGCCGCCATTTATGTATATATATATATATATATATATATATATATATATATATATATATATATATATATATATATATATATATTTATATATATATATTATATATATATATATATATATATACTCTATTATTACAGCGATCGAAGTTTTCAAATTAAATAAAATCGACTTACACGATAGAGTCTAAACTAGGTGCCACTTAGCAAACTAAACAGGAAACTTGATAATTATTGCAGATAATGTTGAAAGTGGTATTTCTCATTTTAGTCGTCTTAACTGGTCTTTGACCTAGTGTGATTTACCTTCTTCCTTTTAAGTTATCTTTAAATTTAAAATCTATACTAGTTACCCTTTTATGATTGCTGATGTTGCAGCAGTACCACAAACAAGTCCAGTTTGAATTCAAAAGCACCAAAGATTTTATTCGATTGCTAAAATAAGCAGGGGAGTAAAAAACTAGAATTTAGTAATGTAAGCTGGAAAGTTGTTGCTGAATTGCTACTTTAAAAATCATCAGATACTGCAGGAATAACGTTTGAAGTACGGAGTTCCAGAAACAACTATTCATTACAAAAATAATAAACACCAACAATTTTTATTCAAATACAATAACCAATATATTGCCGCTGAAAAATTGTTGACTTTTACTATAGGTTCACTATCGACACAAAAAGCGGGGTAAGCAGATTCAAAATGGTTTATCTGTAATTAATATATCCAATCATAAAAACCTTTAAAAAATACTTGGCAGACACGAAGACGGCATAAACTCTACAAAACAGAGCACGAAATCACTTTCTACTCGAAATAAGTGTTAGAGCGTTTGCTAGATATTTTTAACTTTACAATTTGGCAAGAATTGTAACTATTTAGGGCATGGAAAGTTTAATTTTTCACAGAAAATTTGGCGCTGTGCATCATAACTTTAGAAGTCTAAATTATAATTTAATGTACTAGCCTAAATTAAAGGCACTAGCTAGTTTACGAAAACTGTACCTTTGTCACCATCTGTTGGACTGGGCAATTACTGACTTATCTTATGTTATTTCTTCATGTAATAACCCTTTATTGTTGAAACAGTTATGATACCTTATTGTTATTAAGATGTATCAATTAACGTCGTTGAGCTCAGTGTTGAAAGCATACCTGCCCTCTGATGTGATTGTACAAGCTACAGACCGCCCTAGGAGTCCTTGGCAAGGAGAAAGTCATAGTTTTCCAAAAAAAAATCGCTACGCAGCTGAGTCCTAATAGATAGGTAACACGGATAGATGGGATGGGAAAGCGGTAAATTACTGTTGAAATATAGACTTTGTTCAATTTTCGTAGTTATAATTGTTTTTAATAGTTTTATAATTCTTTATCTTGGAAATCAGGTTGTTTTAAGGAAATACACTTTGTGAAAATGGCACTTTAAGAAAAAATGAACATTTGGAATCATCGCTGTGTCGTGTTCAAAATATTATATATGTACAAATTAAGAAAAAATGCAGTCAATGTTTTACTTCTTTTGTTAAAGGGAAAGTATTACATTCGTGAACACTTCACTCTCTACATTTTTTGCATTTGTTCACGTTATAAGATCACTAGATGACAAAAAAAAACATAAGTTCGCATTTTTACTGGTCTGTCAGTATATCTGTCTGTCTGTCTGATTCTAACAGTAGCAACGAGACCTATAGCTTTTAAGTTATGGTATATCGCTGCAGGGGAGAGGGGTGAGAGAGAAATGGGAGTCGATAAGGAAGTTGGGATTACTTCGGATATATCGCTTTGTATGTTCTTTTCAGGATTCATGAAGCCAGTTACTCTGAAAGTTATATTTTTTTTTATATTATTTAGATTATTTATGGTCAAATATACGGATGAGGGAGGAGGTTGAAAGAATTGTTGGGTATTTATTATTTTCAGATTTTTCGAGGACGAAAAACTTGAAAGTCATATTATTTTTTATTATTTTCAATTCTAACAGAAATAGTATGCAAAATAAAAGTTTCAGTACTATATATTTCCGTCGTCTCACCCTAACGTACCTATCTTTCAAAATATCGACTTTATTATACTTCAAACTAGTTATTATTTAGTGTGAAAATGTCGAGTTCAATATTTGTACATTTTTTAAATGAAAATCCTAGGTTTTACCTCTTTGTACTTCTACCGCTAAGGGTAGTATTATATTCGTAGAGAAGTTACCCTCTTTGAAAGCATCCATAACACGAAAAACACAGATTTTAATTTAGTGGGGTCATTTATAGTACTTTGTAATAGTTTTTAAGTAATATTACTTTAGGGGAAGAGGGTGAAAGAGGCGGAATCAATGAATTTTGTAAAGTTTCAGTATAAAATTAATGCAAAATTGCGGAAAAACGGACAAGGGCCATTTTTTCAGCAGTTTACCCACTGTTCTCTTATTCGTCAAATCCATCCCGAGATGCGTTTCACCGTATCACGGCTCGTTAGTCGGGCTAGGGTTGACAAACAAGAGAACATAATTTACGGGTACTTATCCAAGATTGGATAAATACCCATAAATTATGTTCTCTTGTTTATCCAAGATTGGATAAGATATTGTTTATCCAAGATTGGATAAGTATCCGTTAATTTTGTTCTCTTGTTTGTAAAACCTAGTCCGACTGACGGCGAATCGCGTCTCTTGATGGATTTGACGAATAAGAGAACAGTGGGTAAACTGCTGAAAAATGGGCTCGTCCGTTTTCAGTTACATTAACCACATATGCCTGAGCGGGATCCCTCAAAAAGACCCGCCTGCTTTTAAGTGTTGACCGTGTAAACCACTCTGTCGGCTTGAAAGCTGCTGTGTGAACGCACACTTAGTACAATCCGTTGTATCTTACCTTCGTGTCCCATGATATAAAATTAGGAATTTTTCCGTGTAATCAAATATAAAAGGATAGAGGAAGATCTCTGAGGGAGGTATCTCGAGATTGTCATATTAGATATCCGTACCACTATTTTCAAAGTCTGAAATGCTCAAGACTATATTATTTTTAGTATTTTTAATTCTAATAGAAGAAGTATACAGAGCAAACTAGAACGAGATTATAAGTGATGTATAAAAACATAATAGTGTCATACTACTCTTTACTCGTTTTTGGCGAGGAAAAAGGCTAATTTTATATGTAACTCTAGTCAATCGCATAGATAAGCGGTATAAAATGTTTGGCGTGTAAAGGTAGTTTTTAACATAAAGAAGTCAAATTCAGTGTTAATTATTCAATTCGCATTGTTAAAGGAAGTACATGATAAATAACTTTAACATTTTTGTAAAATAAGCCCAAAAATTACCCATATTAAACTATTTTTATAACACCATGTGCATAAAAAGATGCCACGCTTATTTAAATAACTATTATGATCTACATATAATTGCATATTTTCTTCATTACCGTTTGTAAACATTGAACTTCGTAATTTTGCAATTTTTGTAAAACTTTTTTTTGATTCTGTGTATGTTTTATTTAATAACTAGCCGGGCCGGCGGCTCCGCTCGCGTGGACTTGATTCACTACTATCGTCACTGCTTATTCCTTATGTTACCCAACGTAATAAAATATCTCCCATTATTTCTCCTTATCTCCCAATATTTCTCCTTATTTCCCATTATCTCTACATAATTTCCATTATCTAGGCTTATCTCTGCTCATCTCCCATTATTTTTCCTTATCTACCATTATTTCTCCTTATCTCCCATTATCTCACCTTATTTCCCATTATCTAGGCTTATCTCGACTTATCTCCCATTATTTCTCCTTATCTCCCATTATCTCACCATAACTCACATTATCTAGACTTATCTCTGCTTATCTCCCATTATCTCTCCTTATCTCCCATTATTTATACTTATCTCCCATTATCTCACCTTATCTCCCATTATCGAGGCTTATATCGACTTATCTCCCATTATTTCTTCTTATCTCCCATTATCTCACCTTATCTCCCATTATCTAGGCTTATATCGAATTATATAGAACATATGTATAAATTTATAAAAACACGTAAATCGGATAAGTGGTTCTCAATTGATAAGCGCACTAACGGACAGACAGACAGACAGAGAGACGTTGCATTTAATATATATTGTATTCTTTGCTACATGATATTGTTCCATATTTAATGCTTTAGGGAGTGTATTGCAAGAGAACGCGCTAGCGGCAAACTTTTCTCCGACTTAATTTACTATTATCGTCACTGCTTATTCCTTATGTCACCTAATAAAATATATCCTATAAACCTGGCCAGAGAACATACGTATGGTTAAAAAATAGCACGCAAATCGGATAAGTAGTTCTCCAGTGATAAGCACACTAACGGACAGACAGACAGACAGACAGACGGACAGAGAGACATTGCATTTTATATATATTATAGATATTCTCTGCTACATAATATTGTTCCATATTTAATGGTTTGGACTGTCTATTGCAAGAGAACGCGCTAGCGGCAAACTTTGTCCGACTTCATTTACTATTATTGTCACTGCTCATTCCTTATGCTACCTATCGTAATAAAATATAGCCTTTAACCTGGCCGGAGAACATATGTATGTTTTAAAAAAAAAAAGTACGAAAATCGGATAAGTGGTTCTCCAGTGATAAGCGCACTAACGGACAGACAGACAGACAGAATACGTTGCATTTTATATATATTATAGATGTAATAAAATATATACCTATAACCTGGTCAGAGAACATATGTATGAATTTAAAAAATCACGTAAATCGGATAAGTGGTTCTCGAGGGATAAGCGCATTAACGGACAGACAGACAGGCAGACAAACATTGCATTTTTATATATATTATAGATATAGATTATTATTATTATTATATAACCTGGCCAAAGAATATATGCATGAATTTAAAAAAAGACAGTTAAATCTAATAAGTGGTTCCCGCGTGATAAACGCACTAATGGACAGACAGACAGACAGAGAGACATTGCATTTTATATATATTATAGATTATACATTACAGATATTCTTTGCTACATAATATTGTGCCATCTTTAATGGTTTAGGCTGTGTATTGCAAAGGCACGCGCTAGTGGCAAACTTATTTCCAACATCATTCACTATTTTACGTCACTGCTCATTCGTTATGCTACCTATCGTAATAAAATATAGCCTATTACCTGGCCAGAGAACATAAATATGTTTTAAAAAAAAAAGTACGTATTTCGGATAAGTGGTTTTTCAGTGATAGGCGCACTAACGGACAGACAAACAGACAGACAGACAGAGAGACGTTGCATTTTATATATTTTATAGATTATAGAAGTATTAGCTAGCAACATTCTATTTACTATAGTAATATAAACCAAGACAAAATACATACCATAAAAGCAAGCATTTAAAGTAATGCCCATACTTATATAATGTACGAGCCTCTCAATTTTCTAGCATACTGGAAGTACGTGAAGCATATTGGAGCATTAGGAATGAAAAAGTATTGTCTGTAAATGCCTCCTCGGGCGCTTTTTAAAATGCCTTTAGATTAATAAAAACAAGGATATAACATATGATAGCGGTTAGATTATAAAAAGTTGGTTAGAATTTTTAATAAAAGTAATAAACTTATAGCTACCTATCGGGCTAACTCCAAGATCACGACGAAGTGTACACATGACATGTTAGAACTATCTTCTAGGAACAGTAGGATAAAACTACTGTGAATTTCAAGATATTCGGGGATAAAAGGTAATGAGAAAACGGACCAATTAGCAAGATTTTGAACTAGAATACTATTCAAAGGTCCAGAATCATCTTTTGGTATACCGAAATAGGTAGTATTTTTTTTATGGACTACAGGAGCGACACGTGTGTGGAAAAAACGATTCACGTTGTTCTTGAATCGCTGTAAATTGTACTCGGTGGGAAACACAGTCCTGGGAAAATTATTCCAAAGGGATGATGTTTCCATATAAAAGACTGCTTGAAAAGCGTTGTACGAGAAGTAACAAGCTGTACCTCATACGGATGTGAAGTATCAGCGCGACGTGTATTTCCAACATGCACCTATCGAGGAGGAATTAAACGGGCTACGTCCTCCGACCGAGGAGGAATTATACGGGCCTACGTCTCCTCCGAAACACTTTCCATGAAAATGGAATAGGCTCAAGTCGGCAACCGTTCTTCGATGTTCCAGCGAATCAAGGCCGCCGGTCAGTTCCGGGTCTCCAATCAGACGAACAGCTCTTCTCAGAATAGAATCCAACAAACGCAGTGTATGTTTGGGAGCAGTATTCCATAGTTGGTCGAATTTGAGCTTTGTAGAGAATTAACAGTTGTTGTGGAGTGTAAAGCTTTCTGGTTCGAAATAATATTCCCAACTTTTGAGAAGCTCTCCTTGCTATGCCTGCAACATGCTCATGTCAGGACATATTTGCTCCCAAATTAACGCCCAACAAATTGAGTGACGATGTTAGAGGAATAAAGTGCCCCGCCATAACTATGTCGGGTTCAGCAACGATAACTTTTTTAGAAAAAAAACTGCCGCCTGGGTTTTTTATAGCGTTAAATTCCACTTAGTCACCTCAAGATAGAATTTCTTCCAGGTCTTTGTTAAGTTGAACAACTTCCCACTGTCTGCGGACACTCGCCTGAGCAGCCGATGTTCGAGCGTTCAAAGTGAATGAAGAGAAAAGCGACTGTCATCTGCAAACCTGTAGATTGGATTTCCGGTCTTTTCCAGCAGGTCGTTAATGTAAATGAGAAAGAGAGTAGGAGATAGTATGGAGCCTTGGGGCACATCGGCGTTGTGCGAAAAACGACAATAAATTGATGTCATATCAGCAACATCTAAATCGTTGGCTTGCAACATCTAGCCAAAGATACGCCAGGCCCCTCGAAGAAAGTAACAACTGCCGTCCTTTGATAAAGACCCAGACTAAACTATTGGTGGAACTGATTACCGGTCACTGTCACATGAAGAAACATTTAGAGAAAATTCGTATCCAGAATGGTTTCATAACATTCCGACTATGGGATGAAGAGGAAGAAATTTCAATGCATATTTTATTTTAACGTTGCAAATGTTAAGACTTTGTTGCCTCCTCATCGTACCATTTCTCACACATATTTTTAATATATCTATACTGTAGAGTAAGTTTCTGTCCGACTGGAAGTTTGTCTTGGTATTGCCTTTGCCTAAAGTGTCAAGCCCTAAGGATTATTCTGAAGTTCCTGAGTCCTATTAGTCTTTTGAGTATTCTGTCTAAGATCTTAGAAAAAATAATTTTTAAACAAATGGTTAACTATTTTAGTAATAATAACTTATTCTTTGAAGGTCAGTCGGGGTTTCGCAGGGGTTTTAGCACTGCAACAGCCTTGCTAGGCATTTTGGAGGATATCCTCGTGGCGGCGGATAGAGGAGAGACCACTGCTTTGGTTTTTCTCGATTACAGCAAGGCCTTTGACACGCTGGATCTCCCCTTATTATGTGCCAAACTTAACTATTACGGTTTTAAAGAACGAACAATAAATTTATTAAAGGATTATTTGGCGGATAGGTCACAGCGAGTACTGATTAATCGCCGAGTGTCACAAAGTTTGGCCTTAGATAGAGGCTTTCCCTCAGGGGCCGATTTTGGGACCACTGTTGTTTGTCATTTTTACCACGGATATGCGGAAAATTATAGGCTAAGACAATATGCGGATGACAGTAAAATTCTTAGGAGCTTTAGTAGGCTTAACGCATTACGGGTTGAACAGGAAATTAGTTACTATTAAAATTCGATCTTTAACTAATCTAATAATAAATCCAAAAAAGTCGGCAGTAATGTATTTTGGAACAAACAGTGATTGAGCTTTGACTAATCTTAATTTAAGTATGGCCCAGGAGAGAATTCCCTTTGTTGCTGAATATAAATATGTGGGATTATTTTATGATAGTAACCTCAGGTGTAAGAAGCCGGTTTCTTGGGTAGCTCAAAGTTTGTTTACTACGTAATTTTTACAAGAATTTTTATAAGAATATAATTTTTATAACAATCGGTATATCCTCCATTTGACCTTAAAAAATATTTTTGCGAGAATCTCGTCCTTTCTTAGTCTAATTATTGTAATTTTGTTTATGATCCATATCTGGACCTTATGTCGAAGAAGCTGCAAAAAATTCAAAACTTCTGTGTACGTTTTATTTTTGGATGCAGGGAGGAAGGATCGTGTAAGTGGCAGGCTATTAAGGATAGAGAAAGGCTACATCTCAGCTGCTTTCTGTATAGACTGTTCGGCACCAGAGTGCCGGAGTATCTGTGTGGAAGGCTGAATTATCGAAGCTCTTTACCTCAGCGTAATACTAGGTACAAAGACCTCTTTCCAATACCTAGATATCGTACAAGTGTGTTTACACAGTCTTTTGGTTATATGTCTGCCAAACTTCTAAACGAAATTCTTGGAGATTTGCTAGCTCTTTCTAAATTTTCTTTCAGAAAACAGCTAAAGGAAATTTTATTTCAGAGGTACTGATTGTTGTTATTATTATTATTTTGGGATTGTTTTTATTATGTCTTTTTTACAGGGTAAGGTGGGGATCACGGTTTGTTTGCATATGGGCATTAATATCAATTCATGTGGAATTACAACCTTTTTTCTGCTTTTTTAGTTTAGAGTAAGTAGAGTTAAGTAATGATTGTGACTTCTTGAATTGTATTTGAGTTGTATTTCTTTTCTTTGTTTTTTTTTGTATTGTATCTTTTTTTGAAAACTTGACAAAAACACTGCTGCATTTCATCGAGAATAAAACATAAATATACGTTTATTATATATATATATATATATATATATATATATATATATATATATATATATATATATATATATATATATATATATATTTATATATATAATATATTATTATTATATGAATCTGCGGCTTGAACTCGGAACAGACAAAAACTGTTCGAAGATCTACATCGTGGCGATAAATTACCACATGAAGGGCTTGAATGGAAACTAATAAACCTTCTTAATAGGACGACGTTCATGTAACCAAGACAGGGCAGCAAGCCAAGAAGCTGCAGTGCGCAGACACAATCGCCTGCGCCGGTTACAACCAACTAACCAATTCGTTAAAAGTAAAATTACCATATAAAAAATTGATAAAATGATTTAAACAATACTTACTTTGCTGTTCAGAAATAAATATTGAATTAAACTCTCACACTAAAGAAAAACTTAATTTAAGCATAACAACTTGATATACAGTGTGTCCCAAAAAGTTTCATACAAATCGAGAAAAAGTTTATCTTACATATTACAAAAAAATGTATTCTTGATAAAAGTTTTGGTCACAAAAAACATATTTTCCTTTTTTCATCGGTGTACCTATTTTACTGTCGGGCTGTCGATCTGTTTGTACGATAATTCTTGAACGATATGCTAATATAATACTTGAAGTATGGCTGAAACTCATAGTTGTTAATTGATAGCATTTCAAGGGTAATACTTATTTTAGATGTACGTGTTGCAAGGAAAATGCTGAGCAAATCATATCACCGATTTTTTTTTTTATTTTATAAAAGAATTCATTGAAAGCAATATTTAGGTTTAAGAAGCAAAAATAAGAGGAGCTTAACGATTAAAATATTTTCCTTGATATTAAAGTTTCTTTGGAAATATTAAAATGGTGACATTAACAGATTTAATGGACCACCAACATTTTTTCCAGAAAGAATTTTTTCAAGAATAAACTAATACCAAAGTCGAATTTTAACTAAAACCTGTAATAAATCTATTCTCCTAAGATGCGAAATCTTTAGAAGACACTGACTGCCTTATAAACAATTAGGAAGTTACTAGCGAAACCTTCAAATGTTTGGAGCTTTAGGGTTTCAGCAAACCTCTGATATTCCTTTGTTTACCGTCACTTAAACCACTTAATTTGTTATTACAATTAAGTAGATAACTAACTTCAACACACCTGACCACAAAATAAACAGCAAAATATCAAATTATTAGAGTGCAATTATGGGGAAAATAAATTAGCCTTTATAAATTCAGTGAATCGAATATGCACATATTTTATCATCATGCTAATTTTGCCTGCAGCATATTTTTAAAAGCAGGGATAATCGTGCAGGTTTTTCACTATTTTGGCCACAATAATTACTATGTTTTTCTGCCTAATGGAATAAATTTATAAGTGTAATTTTTGGAAATTACCTATTATATACAATACTGATATTGTAATCGGTTAGGGTTAGCAGGAGCAGCGGTAGAGTACCGGTAATGATTAAGAAGAAAGATAATAGACTAAATAATTTAAGGAAGCCACAGCTGTACTCTAGAAGGAACACTGTACTCTGTAACAAGGTTTACGTAGATACTGAATTATTTATGTAATTATACACAATTTTTGAAACGTCTCAAGCTTTTAACTAAATTTTCATGAAATTATGTAAACAAAAATGTTAAATGAAATCTGCATATTTAAATAAAATTTCACTGTTCGTTATTTTCCGTTTAATTACGTGACTGAAAAAAGGAATGAAAAATTTTAAATCAACTAAAAATAGTGGCGCAGTTCTTTATCAATAATGTACGACGCTCCTTCAAATCTTTAAATTTCCAAACAATTTCCAAAATAAAAATGAAAAATTTTCCTTAATAAATAAAATAATTATGAATTTTTTTTTTTGACTTACAGAAAATAATTTAAACCAAACCGAATACCGAACATGAATCGTTTGCATTTCTGTACATGTTGACTGATTGGTATAGTATACAGGTATTATAATAACAGAAAGGTACACAAAAAGCATTAAAAGCATCATAAACATATAATTTTGATTAACATTATGCACTAATGCATAAATATGTAACTTTACCGCATAAATTATAGTTTTTTAATTTTTTTTAGGTAACATTAAACATTGCGAGTGAGATATTTACATCAAATGGCTCTAAGATTTATTTGGCTCCTAATCTCTTTAGATATTTGCTTCTTAAATATCTACTGTTATCATGGTTGTGTAGCGATTGCTACGTTATCGAGGCTAGCTGATGATCTCTAATATCGAACAAAATATGCCATGTCCTAGTTAAGTGACTCAAATGCACTCTTGGACGCCCATAAAAATGTAAATTAGCATGGAAGTATCTCTAAAGTTTTTATTAATTCTTTTAGTTTTAAGCATATTTTATTTAAAAAAAATATATATTAATGCATATTTCATTATCATCATTTACTTTACAGTTAGTTAAATTACATGAATGAATTAATTAAATAATTATTATTTAATCCTAGGAGATATAAACAAGAAAACAAAAATACTTATTGTATTTAATATTATTATTATTTAGTTAAAATTAATATGAAAAAAAAAAAAACAACACAAAACTTCCTTTATAACTTTAGTACACTTGTTGAGTAATAAACAGTTACTTAATATTTAAAATAACTAAAGACACTTCAAATTGAACATTTGTTGCATCTTTTACGTTAAACGCCCAAATATGAGATTTTTGCTTAATAAAAACCTAGAAAAAATCATGCCCCGAGTATACAGTAACCAAGGAGAATTTAATTTCAAAAAACAAATAGTAGTTCAAAAGTAAACGATTGTTTGAGATTTCCCGATTCAGACACATGAAAATAATTTATCCCATTATAGCTTGGTGACTAAATTTTCCAGACGCTTACATTGGGGAACAAATATGTCTTGACATAATTACGTTAATGGCGAAATGGATGAATTAATATTTTCTCTGGACTTACCGAGGGTATACCATATATGATGACAAAAAATAAATGAATAACGTTGATTTTAAACCATGTAAATACTTATCTTTCAGAAATATTGTACACGAGCAGATATACACATCCTTATAATACTAAAACTGTAGAACAGGATTAAACAAAAATACTTTATCTCTAAAACCTGCAAAAATTTCATTTTTTAATTCACGACGTCAAAAAAAATATGAAAACATACTAGCGTTACATATAGAATATTACGAATACCGCAGGCTGGGTTTTTTGGCCTAGTAACATTTTATTTTAATAACTGGTTGTGAAGAAAGACAATTATTAACGTCAACTAAATAAAATCCTGAGTTTAGATTTTCTAATCCACTAAACAATCGTTAGCAACAATATGAAAATTGAATATTATATAAGAGGGCGCAAAAAATGATATTTGTTTATTGAGAATCTCCATATTAGAATAGCTTAGTTTATAATTTTATTGTTGTGGCTATCTAAAAAATGACGAATTAAAACGAGCTATCTCGCTTTGAGATGAGGGCGAATTGCCTCAATCCGTTCATAAACTTCCGACTTCTCGAGCATGTTTATTCGGAATATGCTAGGTTCCCAGTATTAGATCTTTAAATTAAGATTTTTTTGATATTATGACAATCAAATAAACATTGATCACTCATCATTTTTTTAATTCATGAAAAAAGTTTTTGAAATAGTATATTTGACAACATTGTTAAATCACAAATGCACGAATCGTATCTTTATTCATAATCAATTTGAATGCATTTTAATCAAAGCTATTTACTTACCTGTTCGGGGCACATAAATGTTTAAATACAGGCAGTCTTCGCTTTGATTAGCTAACAGAGGAAGCAGTTTTTCAAGATAAAGCAGTCGTCCTCTAGGAAACTCCAAAAGAGCCTCAGATCTATTTCCAATATCTGGAGGCCTTTGAGGACACACTGCACCAAATCGATCGGCAAGCTTCGTGTTTTTCCATATTGAAGGTGTTACTGGAGGCATATACCTAAAACAAAAATAAATTTATTACTAACTATACTTGAACACAATAATATATTTTATGAAATACTATTTTATTTATCGATGAGCAGTAATGATAATTATATAGCTCAAAAAGTAAGTACGAGGCACCATGCTGCATTTACACTTGCACTATAATTAAAAAAGTCAATTATAACTCAATTTACCTTAGTGAAATATTCTAGGAAGATATAATACTAACTACTCAAAAAAGTTTCAGTAAAATAATTAAAAACTGCATCCTAACGTTGCTAGACATGTCCATCGTTGATGGCAGGTTCTCAATTTGTTTGAAACAGGTGATAGTTGTCTTTTCAGGATTGACTTTAAATATAATAATTTTTGTAGAAACAGTAGGCATTCATAGCATATTCGCCATTCAAAAATAATTTGTTTGGTATTTGAACCACATGCCGCGAAATTTTCAGAAATATAATATTTTAACAGTACAAATTTTGAAACGGCAACTGAAAAAATCAAGAAAAGCATTTGCAAAATTTTCGTGAAGCTAACAAAATTTTATTAAATTATTTAATTAATTACATTTCTTGTACATTAGGCTTTAAAAAGAGTATTATATGTTAATAGGAAACGTTTTTTACCCTCTGAAGACTCTTACTTATTCAGCAAGAAAAATTGTGACTATTTCTTTCTCATAGGAATTGAACCAAGATTTGGTTGTCTAATACGTGTTACTATGTAAAACGAATAATGGGAGATTGTGTACGTGCTCAGATCCTTAATGTGACATACTGTGTGGCGAATTGCATATGTGTGTACCTACCTAACTTTAGTTACATATTGTTTTATATTTATATTTATGACGAAATCGATGTTTCAGTCTCGAAATAATAAAAATTAGATGGAATTGTAATTTCATGTATTGGAAAAATTTGGTTTAGCAAAGGTTTGATTAAAACCTGATAGTTTAACAGAGCAATAATCAAATTTTTATCAAGCTTTTATGGTACCGGGTAAATGTGCAAAAGTTCCTTTCGTAGTTAAAACCTAAAAAAGAGATAGTTAAAATTATGTAGAATAAAAACAGAGCAATAATGGTCAAAGTCATAAATTAATAACAGTTACTTTAAAAATTTAAAAAAAAAAATGGAAACGGTATTATCAAAATATTTTCATATTGCCTGTCGACAAAAATTTTCCATTATTCAAAAGTATTATACTTATTTTTTATGTACTTTATATTTCCTCTACTTCATCATCATTATCATCAGCTATGCAGTCCATCTTCGGACATAAGCCCCTAAGCACGTCGATCTTCTTCGGTTTTGGATCTTATTTATCCAATTGTATCCCACTAGTCTTTTGATGTCGTCAGACCGTCGGGTTTGTGGGCATTCTCTACTTCTTTTCTCATTCCAAGGCCTAGTTGATGACTTTATAGGTCCATCGATTATCAGAGAGTCTTGCGATATTACCCTCCCAGCTCCACTTGAACCTGCTTACCCTCTCAGCTATATCAGTTATCTTGAACCTTCTTCGAATTTCTTCATTAGTCAGCCTAACGATCAAGGATTTTTTTCAACATCTTCCTTTCCATCGCTCGTTGAGCTATTCGTAGACGATTTATAATGTCTTGATTCAAAGCCCACGTTTTCGTTCTTAATGTCAATATTGGCAACACACATTGATCAAACGTGTTCTCTTGTAGCATATTAAGGACATTGGAAAGGAAAGGTGTTCCACAATCTGCCAAACGCCAACCAAGTCAATGATATTCTTCCTGATAAACCCGCTTTCAAGTTTTCTTTGGATATTATTATTTTTTGTCCAAGATATATGTATGAACAGGTTCTTGTGATTTTTCAATGTTCAGTACTGCTTCTTTATCTCAGTCGTCATTTGTCATGAACATGGTTTTGGCGTTGTTTATCTTCAGACCAATTAGATATAAGCATAATTTCATCCGCGAATCACAAATTATTGAGTTGCTCGCCTCCTACATTTATACCCTTACGTGTCCATGGAAGATCTTCTAGCGCCAATGTAAACAATTTCGGCGAGATGGTGTCCCCTTGTACTCTTGTTTTCATTTCTTTGATGGTTCCTTTCAATATTATTTGTAATGTTGCCATTTTATATATATTTTGAATAATCTGCGAGTATATGCTGTCAATTCTACAGTTACTTAAACTATTTAATATTACTCAGATTTCAAGGGTGTCCAACGTTTTCTCGTATTCCATAAAGGCCAACCAAATCTTAAAATTATGCTCGTTTAACTTTTCTATTAAGGTTCTTAATACTTGAAGGTGGTCCAGTGTACTAAAACCTTCTTCTAATTAACAAATGATAATTTATGAAACCAAACATAAATTCGACACACACCTAAATAAATAACGGCCATAAATATTAAAAGTTAGGCATTTCTGTATTTATTATAGACATTTAAAAATAATTAAATTCTGATGTTCGGATTTTTAGCTTACTTTACGTCATAACTAAATTCTAAGAATTCAAATTATTAAGGTTGTGTAAAGAATGCAAGTAATGGGGTCTACAACTTAGCAGACAGAAAACCGAATAATTCGTTGTAAACTGGAAAACCAGAATTAGAGATCTATGGGATGCAAATTTGGACGTAAAAGAGAGAGAAGTAGATAAATTTAAGCATTGAAAAAGCATTATTGGCAAATAGTTGAAAATGCAAGAGAAATTATTAAAGAGGTAAATCCAGTTTGAGGGAATAACATTACGTCATTGACAATTAGTAAAATTGGACAAGCAATTGTGGAAACGTGAGAGAATAAGGTATCGGCATAAACAGAAAAAATAGTTTAAGTGAAACAATCATAGTTAGAATAGGTTTAAAAGGTCTCAAGTAGTTTGACCACTTTCATAAGTTAGTAGTGAAGGATGTCTAATCGAATATAATAAAAAAAAAATAGAGAAGCTTAGTGAAAGGGGTTGGATAAACAAAAATTTTTTATATGAATTATTATATTAGAGTTTAGTATACTCTTATGTAACCTACCAATGTATATATATATATATATATATATATATATATATATATATATATATATATATATCTATATATATATATATATATATATATATATATATATATATATATATATATATATATATATATATATATATATATAAAGTTTTTATCATTTGGAAAAAAGTTACAGATTAATTTAAATCTATGTTTTTTTAAAAAAGACGGGAAATGTACACCAAATAAGTAACTATTTAGAACGTAAATTAGAGGAGATATACTCTGTTTATTTAAACTAGTGTATCTTTGTTGCGAAAACAATTGTAAATATATATATATATATATATATATATATATAATATATATATATATATATATATATATAAATAGCGCCTCTCGATAATAACACTTAAAATTAATTCAAAAAACTTTTATTGCAAAATCATCACTATGTAAAATAGAGTTCAAAACGGCTAACCTATACATATATATTTTACCAATACAATCAGTTAACTATTAAAAATAGATAACGAAAAGATGTTTTTCAAAAAATTACGGTCAAAAATGCATTAAGCACATTACTGTAGGTCAAAAATTAGATATTATGCACACAATATAAATTCCACTACTTTTGTTTAATTAAGTAAGCTATAATAATAATCTACATTAAACTTTGGCAACATAATAAACTACTTAAAATAATCTTTGCTTTACTAATTTGCAATAAATCACGAAAAAATATTTATTTTTGTGGCACGTCTCACAATGTAAACAATTAGCTGAAAAATTACCTAACTGAAAATAAGTATTAGCTATCTTTCCATTTCTCTCTTGGACACATGTTTAGATATATTAGACTATCTACAAACTTTCAATAAATACCTCCGCAAAAATCGGCTTTTTGCTGGTTCAAAATTAACAAAAAGAAAATCAAAATCAATTTGGAATTGAATATTTTCGATATATCACTGAATAAAGGTTAATTAAATTGTCAGTGTTTAATGCAGTCATTTCTTTCTACACATACAGGGAGAAAAAAGGGCCATAATAATATATATTAAAGATGGAATACATATTTAGCCATCCGGGTTATATATATATATATATATATATATATATATATATATATATATATATATATATATATATATATATATATATATATATATAGATATACTGTATATATATATATATATATATATATATATATATATATATATATATATATATACATATATACCAGCTTATAAGTCACCAGAATATGTAAATATAACCTTAGTGAAAAATCGTTATATTTCGAGATATTGACCCTTTTATGAATTTCGAGGAAAATTAACACCTTAGATCAGTTTATCGAGTGCCACAACTACAAATTTCTGTATGTTAAGATTCTAATTATTGTTGAGTAATCCTAAATAACCCTGCTGTTGACCACAGTTCAAAATAAAAGTTATTATGCTAAGCCTGTGGGAAAAAAACATTTTTGTATCACGAGTAAAAACATTTTAATTATAACAAATAGATGCTTATACTGCACTCTGTCGGCGACTTACTAAGTATATTCAAGCAGAGCGGCACAGCACGGCCTGCACTTATTGCAACGCACCTTTCTTGAGCTTTATCACGGCTCATCAGCTGGGCTGGGATGATTCAGCAAATACGAACACTTTTGGTAACTTCTAAAAAAAAGATTCTTTTCGTTTCGTTTTTAGTTGTTATACCAATGCTGCCATCTATGCCTTCGAGCAGTAAGCTCAAGAAAGGTGCGTTTCTGCAATAAGTGCCAGCCGTGCTGTGCCGCTCTGCTTGAATATACTTAGTAAGTCGCCGACAGAGTGCAGTATAAGCATCTATTTGTTATAGTTTTCCGTTAGTTACTTGGATAAAGGACTAAAACTGTGTTCTCGTATTTGCTGAACCTAGCCCAGCTGATGAGCCGTGATACGGCGAAACGCGTCTTGGGATGGTTCAGCAAATACGAAGAACACTTTTGATAACTTCTAAAAATACGATTCTTTTCGTTTCATTTTTAGTTGTTATACCAATGCTGCCAACATTTTAATTAGTTAATTTTGACTCTTCACACTCTAAAATAAAAATATATCAAGCTAACCTGGTCATTTATTTAAAGAAATTGCTAATTTAATGTAATTTCTAATATGTTATATTAAATAGATTTAACATATTTTACTTTTCATTTTTTTCTAGTTTCTATTAGAATCTTATAATATAGAAATTAACTTAGGTTTAAGTCTAACGTAGATTTTTACGAATTTCATATCTCGAAATCTAACGCTTTTTCACTAAGGTCATATTTACATATTCTGGTGAGTTATGAGCTGGCCTATCAGCCCTCGAAGGGAATGCATTGGTTTTTGGGATATTATGTAAAAGAAATATAATGGAATTTTTCACACGTTACCAGACTGTGGCTTCTCCAGCTTCCCTACGCGCGCAACTGCTGTGAGCGATACGACTAAAGCGAGAAAGTCAATGCAATACGTTACAGTATACAGTTTTGACATTGTCATTCTAACCATGTTTTTACAGTTTAGAGTAGCTAAATTTAAAAAAAAATACACACATTTTGATGAGTTATTTGGCTATGCTGCTTCAATCCTGTCAGGATAAAGCTTTATATATTTACTCACTCTCCAAAAGTGTCAATTTTCATTGAACGTCTGGATAAGACAGTAATTTGGAAGTGTTGTTTTCATTTGTAATCGAAGTTAAACCAAAATTTTATTGAGATAGCGCATAAAAGAGTAAAATAGGAATATATAACTCGCTTTTTTCTGGGATAAGGTCTGAAAAATATCGTTTTCTATAAGTCAATAATGGCAAAATTGTTTACAGAATCCCTTATAGACAAAAAATCTTACATTATCTGTTTTAGAAACTCTAAAACTTTTTCTATGTCCTTTGAAATTTTCAATATCGTCCTTTTAAGAGCTATTTGGTCAACCTGTGGATTCTACTATGATTGGGTAAATTCTCGCAGCAAATCTATACATAACACGACTTCTTGAGAAGCGAAAAGTAGATCGTAAATGAAAATGACTTCAAATACTACAAAACAGTGTTTTTAGATTTATTTAGGTACATTTTTTTTTAATTGGTCGACTCAGTTTGATCCTATTCTTAAAAATTTACCGTTAAAATATTCAATCTAAAGGACAATTTAGATTACATTTGAAATATTTCAAGTAAATAATATTTTGAATTTAATTGAATTAGATGCTTAACTCATGTTCCCGAATTTGTCAAAAATGTGTACCAGAAGGCAATTAAAAAAAGGTAGAAAATATGTCCGATTAATTAAACTTATCTGTGAACAATTAATCAGAAAAAAAGAGGGACGGAAAGCCCAAAAACTCTAAGGACTAATTAAAGGCGTAAATTTCTTTTTCAATTTTAAAAAGGCAGAAAGCTCATTAAGTAGTGTGTGACTTACGATAAAAGCAATTTATTTTTTCAAACAATAAAAAAGTCCCAAAATTTACGACTCAACTTGTTCTTATGCTTTTAATTTACATTTTAATTTATAAAGGTATTCATGCCGGCCCTTAATGTCAGAAAGCTTAGGGCGCAGCTATTCAAAACACTGTTGAGTATGTTTTTTAAAAATTCCACCTGTTTTATTTATTGACTCTGACCAAGTGTTAACAACGTTTAAAAAAAAACAACTAAAGAATGAAATAAACAGGTCGAACATAGTTGGTTAATTGTAGATGATTATGCCTGTTTGTTAACTGCAGCCTCTTGGCTTATTGTGCTCATTTTCTTAGTTACATGAGCGTTTTACTTTTAAGAAACTATATTAGCTTCCTTCCAAGCGGTTCATGTGATAATTTCTCACGCCGATGTAGATCTCCGAATAGTTTTTGTGTTTTCCGAGTTAAAGCCGCAAATTCATATAGGATGTGCATAGAAATATTTCCTCTTCACCACATAATCTGCATATCGCGGAACTATTGTGGATAATCATTTTCTGTACGTATTTCCGCAGGTGACAGTCTCACTACTAGTTTGCTATTGACCTTTGTTAAATGAAGGACATCAGTTTTTTGAGGGACCTCCAATAACGTCAATCTCATGTCTTCGCTCAGATGTTGTCGAGCAAACGATCTAAATGCTGCTGATGTGATCATCTGTTAATTGTCATTTTTACCACCTGTTTTGGTCTACCAAACGCTGGTTCTGAACCGCTGTTTGATTTTGTAGCTCCGAATCTTGCTAATTCGTCTTCTTCTTCATAATTTTTATCCCCAAATGAAGGACAATTCTAACAAGTCACATTTGTATTTATAGTGTAATATGCAAAAAAAACATATAGGAAAGAAAGTTGAAGCTAAAATAAAAATCGTTTAAATAAGAAGGAGAAAAAGCTTAAACAGATATTTTTAAAAATTCTTTGTCTTGTCTTATTTTTCCTGCTGCATATTTCAATTTTAGAAAAATTGCGAGGTCGTTTTATTTTTTCTTTTATGGTTTTTCAGTTGTATGGGCTGGGATCGAAAAACAAAAAGCTTAAAGCTAATTTCTTAAAGAGAATATTACTATTAGAGACACAACTCAACCCTCATTGTATTTAGTAAATATCGCATGGATGAATGGTAATAACAAAAAAATTCAAAAGGTCTAACCTATGACACATCTTTAGAAGAATGCGACTGAAATTTATATATTACATATTGAGCGCTTAAAATGTCTAATATTTGATCAAATTTAAAATAGCAAATTACTTTATAGAGCGGAAATTAATTAATTTTTGTCCGGTATCTTCACAGTTAATATGTTTCACTATTTTTCCTCTTGCGTTAACGATATACTAGAAAAGATCAAAAGTCAAACTCCTGGAGGCGATCAAAAATCAACTTTTGATACAAATATCGGCCGACAATAGTAAGTTCTACAGTTTAACGAAGACCTCGAAGAAATTGTGACTTGGGCGGACTGTAAATAAGTAGAACTTAAATGCTATTAACTTAGGAAGTAGTTCCCTTAAAGGTGAATGCGGCAGAACCCGATATCGTTTGGCGAAAATAGTAAAGAAAATTTCTCTAAAATTCTGAACTTTATGTTAAACCAGACACATGTAACCTGCGCAACAGCTTTTAACTATCTACAAAGCGCAAGCTCAATGATCGATCAAATACATTTCCATGTTTAGAACTTCTAACATACTATGCATTTACTATCTAGTAGAGGTATTCGCCTGACATGATGCTAGAAACTCAGCAAAAATCGTGATTCTTTGAACCATCGAAGAGAATATGATAATAAATAAAATAATAAAATATTTAAATTATAAAATTCCCAAGAAATATTGTCTCAGAACAACGACAAATAGTGCAGTAAAAAAAGGTCAAAATAATGATAAAATAGGCATAGTTTAGATACAGCAATATTATAATTTTATCCTCTCTGGAGTATCATCAGGAGTATTGCCCTGAGTTTAGAACCTCGAAAAACTTGTGCTCTTTTGTTTATAAGCAATTGAAGTTTTCAAAACACTTTTTCTGAGCTTGAAATGCGAATAACTCCGATTATATCAGTCAGATCGAGACAAACAAAAAACTCTTCTTAATAAAATTTCCAACAAATCCTCATTGGTTGTATGTATGTAAATATGTACATAAGCTACAAAATTGAAAAAATAGGCAAAAATCTGTTTTTCTTTTTTTCATTTTATTGTACGGGTCGACTAAATGAACCGATCTGCTTGAAACTTTCAGAAAATATTCCTTTTCTTATAGCAAAAATACCCTGAAATTTTGGTACACATATATTGAACCCAGTGAACACAATTGAATTTATTATTTAAAATTTGAACATTTTATGCCATTTAGTCCAAAATGGATTTTTTTTTCAAAATTTGGGTCTCGACGTTAGCTTTCCGATGCTATTAAAAAAAATTTTTTGGAGTGATTTTAGCCGTTTGTTTTTACATTTGTTTTTTAATTAAATAACAATTGACATTTTGAAAACAAAATGTTAAGCAAAACGAAATTTCTTTAAAAAATAAAGGTCTCGCGATTCTCTAACAGATGTGATAAAATTTTTTTTTTTTCAAAATGGCCGAAAAAACGCATTTGTTTTTATTTGGTTGATAAACAAATGTTAAAAAAAATGGTTAAAATGACTCCACAAGAAAAAAATGGCATCGGAAAGCTGGCGTCTAGACCTAAAGTTTCAAGCCGATCGGTTCACTTACTGGGCCTGTACAATAAAATGAAAAAAAAAACGGTTTTTTCAGTTTTGTAGGTCCTGTGCCCATTTAAGCGACTTAAATCTAACGAGAATTTATTGGAAATTCCATTAGGAAGAGTTTGGTTTTTTTCTGTCTCGATCCGACATATATAACCGGAGTTATTCTCATTTTAAGCTCAAAAAAGGCATTGTGAAAACATCAATTGTTTATAAACAAAAGAGTACAAGTTTTTCAAGATTCAAAACTCAGGACAATGCAATTAATTTTCTTAAAATTATTAGTTAAGTAGTTGCAACTTGAAACACAAAGTAATTCATGTTTATGTATTTACAGAACTAACGTGCAAGTTGTAGGATTCTTAAAAATATATTAAAGGAAAATATTTTAAATTATTCCAGATGCGCCCTCAAGTTGAGAAGTGCCAAAGTTTTATTTATTAAATGAAATATATTTTCTTAAGTATTTTAGTTTTGCGGTCACTTTGAAATATATTTTAGGACATCGTTAAGAAGTTTTTAAATATTGCTCAGGAATCTACTTTTAATTAACCTGAGAGATACTGTGAGAGTGACTTGCTTAAGACGGGTTTTATTCCCTGGCAATTTTGCTGAGAATCTGTTCTCTCTACGCCGCACAGTACGGCGAGTATATGACCGATTATGACGAAATTACTACCAGAGTCGTTCATAAATATTTAGCGATATATAATATATTTCCCCTTTTACGATGTTATATTTAAAGAAAAGCCGTTATTATATAAAGTGTCTAATTATTCGCTGACTATAATAGTAGATGGAGTGATTTTAACCGTTTGTTTTTACATTTGTTTTTTAATTAAATAACAATTGACATTTTGAAAAAAAGAATGTTAACCAAAATGAAATTCTCGCGATTCTCTACCAGATGTGACAAAAACTTTTCAATTTTTTTTTTTTAAATGGCCGAAAAAAAAAAACGCATTCGTTTTTATTTGGTTGATAAACAAATATAAAAAAATGGTTAAAATGACTCCACAAAAAAAAATAATGGTATCGGAAAGCTGGCGTCTAGACCTAAAGTTTCAAGCCGATCGGTTTACTTACTGGGTCTGTACAATAAAATGAAAAAAAAAAAAACAGTTTTTTGTTGGTTTTTTCAGTTTTGTAGGTCCCGTATACCTTTAAGCGACTTAAATCTAACGAGAAATTTCATTACGAAGAGTTTGGTTTTTTTTCTGTCTTAATCCGACATATATAACCGGAGTTATTCGCATTTTAAGCTCAAAAAAGGCATTATGAAAACATCATTTGTTTATAAACAAGAGTACAAGTTTTTTAAGATTCAAAACTCCTGGTGTTACTCCAGAGAGAATAAAATCATAATATTGCAGTATCTAAACTATGCAATTTCAAATGATTTTTTTCTGCACTAAAAGGGTTGTAGAATTTACCATACAGATAATTTTGTGTTATTTCTATCATTTGCTCCAACTAAATTTTAAAAAAATTAAACCATATATAATTAACATGCCTCTCGACGTATGTTTTAAAATAAATGTACTTTTGCATTTATCTTATTTTGATTTCCACACAGATTTATTACTAATTTCTTGGATTTTGACGTAATTTATCAATCAAAGTCAAAATATCCGAGAACGAATTTCACTTTAGCCCGAATATTATTTAAAGTAGAACAGGGATACAAGGAGAGAAAATGCCGAAAATAAATATTCCTTTTCACATTAATTTAAATATTATAATTAAAATAATGGATCTGATTAAATTTTTATTGATACTTTTGTTTATATGGATGTAATACCATAATTTTGATATTTTCCTTCCTTATATTGGGACTATTTTGACTTTAAGTTCTGTGAAGAAAAGCATGTCAATGTAAGGTAGAGCTCAAGATGAGGTAGCGGAATATTTTTTCAAGGCAATCAGAAAACCGGATTATATTATTAATTGGCTCTCACAATTGTTTCATCTTAAGATATTATTTAGAATTGAGTTTTAAAAATTGCTAATTATATATATACTATATATATAGTATTGAGAAGCGGTATAATGCAGCTTATATGCGCTAAAAGTACAAAAATTTAGATTATTAGAAATGTTCTACCGACGTAAAAATTGGGTACATTTTCCTTTCATCACTTTGTGAATTGTATGTTCTACTGTTAAATTGCTTAATTATGAAGCTTGGCTTGCCACTCCCTATATTACCCCAAGAATTCTTTTATCTGAACAATCTTTCGCCTGTTGCCTAGGAATATGTCGCCTCTTAAGTTGCAGAGATTTAAGACAAACGTAAATTGTTACTACCACGCACGCATGCGAATAGAGATTTTTCTACAGCGCATATGTTACGCTGCTACAAAAACTAATCTTTTGCCATTAAAGTTACTTGAAAGCTGAAAATCTCTTTGAATTGATATGATATTTAACTTTTAAAACTTTTTTACGTAATTTTAAAAGTAGTGTATTTCGAATTAATTATATTCCGAGATTTTTTATTTTTTACCTTTCAAAGTCTCTAGAACAAGCAAAAAATATAGTTTCTCATTTCTTTCGGTATGTATTAAAAGAAATACGATGCCATTTTACTTTAAATTTGTTACTAATCTAATACCTGCTTTAACAAGAGGTTAACTAGTTTGATACGGTTTCAATGCAATTACAATTTTTTTGGAACTTTTAGGCATAATATTTTATAGTCGAACATATAAAAAAGTAATCAAAAGAGCACATATTTGAATACATGTCATTTTTGGCGTCCTTGGAGTTGATTAATCTTCAAATCATATTTCTTCATTATTATTTATGAAGGAGTGGAGATGTGTATATTTTACACTTATATTTGCCATTTTTTACAGTGTTAGCTGTAATCAAAATAAAGAGTACTGTCAGCTAAATGTTACCAAATATCAGAGCATTTAAAAAACAATACGAGGAATTAAAAGGTTAAAGAATAGAATCTGAAATATTGTTAAACGATACCCAGAAAAGTTCCACTGTCACTAAAATAAGCAACAACCGCACTTTAAATATTGGCACCTTGATGCTTAATAGTTACTTGTTTAACATGCTTTTATTATTAATGGTATTTATTTGTTTTCGGGCTGAGAATCCCACAATTAGCTAAATGTATCAGCTGGTATTACCGCCTGTCAATTTCTATTTTCTGTTTTAATTAAACTCACCTGTAAATAGATTTATTCGCTGCATTTTACTTAGAAACCCTTTATTTTGACATTGAAATAATTGAAAATTTTCTGTTAGAAGTAAATATTTATGGCGTTAGTTTAAAACGGCCATTTTCCTAGTTCGTTTCTCAGATATCGTTTTTTGTTGTTGTTTTCTTAGATTTATGAAAATTACTAAGTTATCTATATAATTAAAGTTACTTCTATAGTTTACATAATTGTTACATTTTTAAAAATAATTTTAAAACGCTATTTTGAATGTTTGTTCTCCATTTAATATTTTAATCAGCGATGCATAACTGACGGCTTATCGTTAAATATAATATCTTTAATAAAACCGCTATGAAATATAATCAGCCATAAACTCGCCGTACAGTGCGGCGTGGAAAGAACAAATTTCCGGCAAAACTGTCATCAAATAAAATCGTCTTAAGTCCGTCATGGTTAATTACGAGTGAATTCAATCGAAACATTTTGGGCGATGTTCTTAAGAGTAGTGTATATAGCCTAAAATATGTTTCAAATTTACCATAAAACTGAAATACTTAATGAAATATTTCATTTAATAAATAAGACTTTCACAGTCCCCAAGTTGGAGACGTCTCACTTTTGTAGATTTTTGGGAACGCTACAACTATCCTACATAATATTTTTTGTTATTTGTGTTTTATTTGAGGTTGCCACGATTCTACAGAAAAAGCGCAGAGAAGTTGTCTTTAGTGACCAAATTGTAGCGAGATTAATTGTCTGTGTTGATTGGTATTATTGATCCTGCCAAATTCTGGTTGTAATAAACATTTCCTCGGAGCTTTTTGTTTACAGTATTATAAAAAGATGTTGCTATAATTCCTTACGGTTCATGATGTAATATATTTCTCCTGCAAAACGATACCCCTGTATAACTCAGACTCCTGAATATTTCTGTGCTAACTGAAATAGCAATCATAACTGGTTGCTCCAACTAATTTAATTTTCTTAAAATAATTAGTTAAGCAGTTGCAACTGGAAACACAAAGTAATTCTTGTTTATGTATTTACAGAACTAACGTGCAAGCTGCAGGATTCTTAAAAATCTATTAAAGGAAAATATTTTATATTATTCCGAGTGCGCCCTCAAGTTGAGGAGTGCCAAAGTTTTATTTATTAAATGAAATATAATATATTTTCTTAAGTATTTTAGTTTTGCGGTCACTTCGAAACATATTTTAGGACATCGTTAAGAAATTTTTAAATATTGCTCAGGAATATACTTTTAATTAACCTGTATCTTGTGACTTGCTTAAGACGGGTTTTATTCCCTGGCAATTTTGCTGAGAATCTGTTGTCTCTCTACGCCGCACAGTACGCAAGTATATGGCCGATTATGACGAAATTACTACCGGAGTCGTTGATAAATATTTAGCGTTACTTAATACTTGCCCTATTACGAATATATTTAACGAAAAGCCGTTATTATATAAAGTGTCTAATTATTCGCTGACTATAATAGTAGGTGGGAAAACAAATATTCAATATAACATTTTCAAATCATTTTTAAAAACATAATAATTATCTATCCTTTAGAAGTATAGTGCATCAGAAAGATAACTTTACTTCTTAAGTAGAAGTCTAAGAAAACTATTTCATAACTTTCTACGTAATAAGCTTTCTTAAAATAAAATATTTGATTAGAAGAGACTAATTCGATGTCGCTTAGAGATATGACACTCTTTGAAACGATACCTGGGGAAACGGACTGTTAGTGCGGTAAGAAGAGCATTTAAAATTAGACAGTCTAGATACGGCTATATTATGATTTTATCCTCTCTGGAGTAAAAAATACTCTTCGTAATGAAATTTTCAACAAATCCTCGTTGATTTTAAGTCGCTCAAGTGCGTACACAAAACTGAAAAAACAGGTAAAAAACTTTTTTTTTTTTCCTTTTATTGTATAGGTCGACTAAGTGAACCCATCGGCTTGAAACTTTCAGAAAATATGCGTTTTGTTATAGCAAAAATACCCTGAAATTTTGGTACAAGAATATTGAACCCAGTGGGCACAACTGAACTTATTATTTAAAGTTTGAATTTCCAGCCATTTTATGCCATTTAGTCAAAAATGGATCTTTTTTTCAAAATTTAGGTCTTGACGCCAGCTTTCCAATGCCATTAAAAAAAATTTTTTTGAAGTTATTTTAACAGGTTTTTTAATATATGTTTAGTAATCAAATAATGTTTTTTCGGTCATTTTGAAAAAAAAATCAAAATTTTTTTATCACATCTGGTAGAAAATCGCGAGAACTTTAAAAAAAAATCATTTTCGTTAACAATTTTTTTTTCAAAATGACGGAAAGAACGCATGTGTTGTTATTTGAATAATAAACAAATGTAAAAAAACTGTTGAAATGTCTCCAAAAAAAATTTTTTTATGGTATCGGAAAGCTGGCGTCGAGACCAAAATTTTGAAAAAAAAGGTCTATTTTGACCAAATGGCATAAAATGGCGGGCAATTCAAATTTTCTTTTTCTTCTTCTTTATATTAGGCATTCTTGCCTGTTTTTCTCGTCGCTACAGGCCGTCGTTCCATCTTTTTTGTGGGCGTCCCATACCGGTGATTTATGTCGAGCTATTTTTCACTAATCGTCGTTCGAACATTCTATTTACATCTTGGTTCCATTCTTATTTTCTGTTTCTTATCCACGTGTTAATGTCCTCTACTTCACATATGTGCCTTATGTTGTCATTTGTTTCTCTATCCCAAAGTGTTCTTCCTGCAATTCTTCTTAATGTTTTCATTTCACTTGTTTGTAAGTATCTCTGAGTTTTGCGTATTTCTGGTCTTGTCTCTGCTGTGTAGGTCATAACTGGTTGAACTACAATTTTATATATACGAGATTTTACTTCTGTTCTCAAGTATTTATTTTTCCAAATAGTGTAATTTAAGCATCCTGCTATTCTATTGGCTTTTACTATTTGTTCTATTATTTCTTCTTCTATGTTGTTATTATATGATAATTTAATTCCTAAATATTTAATTCTCATAACTTGCTCTATAATCTAATTATCGATTTCCAGCTTGCACCTAATTGGTTCTTTGGAGATAACTACTGATTTGGTTTTTTCAGCCGATATTTTCATATTAAATTGCTGTTGTATTAAACTGATGTAATAATCTCTGCAAGTCATCTTCATTCTCAGCGACTAGGACAGTATTGTCGACGTAACACAATATTTGTATCTCTTTATTGCTCATTTTATAGTTTTTTTTTTGTTTTACCTGTTTAATTATTTCACTCAGTGAGTCTCCTTATCTAATACCAGTTTTTTTTCTGTATGGGTTCAGTTAACTCTGAATTTACTCTCACTTTTATTTTCTTTCTTTTGTAAATGTTCTCACTTAGTTTTATTATATTCAATGGAATATTCTTCTCATAAAGTGTGGGCACTACCTGTTGCAGCTATACTCTATTAAGTGTTTTTACCAAATCTATATAGGATAAGAACGCTGGACTGTTAAACTCAATTGATTTTTTAGTAATTTGTCTGATTACACAGCCCCACAAAAAAAAAGTGGGGTATACTTTTGATGCGATATATCAGATCCGTAGTATTTTTGCCCGCTGATCACGAATCTGACGTCAGAATATCGCCATCACATCTCAATTTTTTTCTAACCTCAAAAAATAGGTAAAAATTAGTAAAAATTAAGAAAAATATACTCCTAAAAAATTGATTCAAGCTTTTTCATGAATCCAAAGATGTATTAATATGTATTCGGACACGCTAAGCTAATATTCATCGGTTGGATTAAGCCATACAGTTCTGTTTTCTTTCTAACCTCAATAAATCAGACAGATATAGTGCTTCTCGAATGCAAAAACGAATTCAAATTAAAATTCAACCGATCCTTATCAAATTTGGTACACGGGAATTTTTTGGGTCGCTGATCACGAATCTGAGGTTGGATTTGCAAAATTCAAGATGGCAGATGTTTTCGCGCCATTTTGAACGCCGAGAAAATTCATCGGTCGATTTTTATTCTTCTACCTGCATCCAGGGCACCTCCACGTGGTGACGGTGGGCAACGGTGTTACTCCACTAGCCGGCAGAGTCCCTGGATAACGGCTTAGATGCCGTCATGGCAGGTAGAAGAAAGAGAATTACGATGCAGGGACTCGGAAACCCAGTATCGGCGGTTGGTCAGGGTGGGAAAGCGGGCCCGCAGCCGTCGTCATCCAGCGACCGTAGCTCTTCATGTGTGGGTGACTTGGCTCATGTAGAGTATAATGCTACAAGAAAACGGTCTCACGGTACAAGGACTTTTCATAAGTGCGATAAAAACTAAAAAAAAAAAAAAAAAAAAAAAAAAAAAAAAAAAAAAAAAAAAAAAACAGTGATTCATTTTGTTATATTTGCTGTCAACACGTATTGAGTAAAATTGGGTCACCGATAACGGATAAGATTAAAACCTTATATAAGGATTGTTTTAACAATGAAATACAGCACCAGATTACAGATTGGGTTCCCCACATCATTTGCAGTTCTTGCAAAATAATGTTGTACATCAATAAGAAGGCGATTAAATATTCCAGACCAGCAATATGGAATAGACCATACAGTGAAAATGATTGCTACTTTTGTATGAATGTTGTATCTAGGCATAACCGAAAAAATAAAAGCACTATTACTTATAACGATGTTTCGACAGTAACAAGACCAACTAAACTAATTCCGCCTCCTGAACCACTTGATGCTGATGTTATGGAAACAAATGATTTCACCTTATCAGTTCATGCCGAAAACATTGAGACTGTCGAAAAAGATTCAAACACTGTTACTAATGAATGTTTTAGTGACAACCTATCATATACTAGTGACACAGATAAAGAATTTCTACCATACAACCGTAAACCAGAACCAATACTCGTATCACAGTCAGAACTTAGTGATCTAGTCAGAGATTTAGGCTGATCCAAAGATGGTTCAGAGCATCTTGCTTCCTTTTTAAAGAAAAGACATTTACTTAAGCCAGAAGCTACGATTTCTTATTATAGAAACAGAGATGAAGAATTTCGAAAATATTTCACAATGGACGAGGAATTCTCACTTTCATATTGTACCGATGTAAAAGGTCTAATGGATGAATTTCAAAATAACTCATATGATCCTGAAGAATGGAGACTGTTCATTGATTCTTCTAAACAGAGCATTAAGGCAGTTTTGCTGCATAATACCAACGTTTACGCTCCCATTCCGATTGCTCATTCCACAGTTATGGAAGAGCAATATGAAAAAATGAAGCAGCTTTTGATAAAAAATAAAATATGCTGATCATAACTGGAAAATTTGTGGAGATCTGAAAATTGTAACAATATTGCTTGGCCAACAGTCAGGGTTTACACTTTATCCCTGTTATAAATGTCTGTGGAATAGCAGAGACAGGGAACGTCATTATAAGAAAAAAATTTGGCCAACAAGAGAATCGTTCACTCCTGGTGAAAATAATGTATTGTTTCCACCATTGGTAGATCCAGGAAAAGTTCTTATTCCCCCGCTTCACATTAAGCTTGGACTTATGAAGCAATTCACGAGAGCATTAGATACAAACGGCCCATGTTTCAAATATTTGCATAAAAAATTTCCTAAATTTTCTGAAGCTAAAATTAAGGCAGGCGTATTTGACGGGCCACAAATAAGAAAATTGTTTCAAGATTCATTATTTGTTACTAAAATGAATAAAGTTGAAAAAGCTGCTTGGCTTAGTTTTAAAGAAGTCGCAACAAACTTTTTGGGAAATAATAAAAGTCCTAAGTACAAATAGTCGAGAAAATGGTAAAAAATTTTCAAACATTAGGTTGCCTAATGAATCTAAAATTACATTTCCTGGACTCCCACATCGATGATTTCCCAGATAATCTTGGTGACTACAGTGAGGAGCAAGGGAAACGTTTTCACCAAGATCTGAAAATCATAGAAAATCGGTATCAAGGACGATGGGATGACGATATGCTAGCGGACTATTGCTGGTCGCTAAAAAGAGAAACAAGTCCTCAAAGCGTTTGGGCAGAAAGCCTTTGAATAGGTCATTCGCGGAAAAAAGAACAAGATACAGCCAAAAAAAGGAAAGTTAGGTGCGGGTCTAACCTTCGCAATTCTAGGGCTTAAGGGTCTACTATTTGAGAGTATATGGTTTAAAAGTCCTGGTTTTGTTACAGGGTTATTGAGGTCTATTTTTTGAGGTTACAGGGTGTGGGAGTCTAAGGTTTCAGGGTTTAGGGTTTTAAGAGTATCAGGTTTCAGGATTCCTCAACTGTATACCAAATTTGGTAGGAATCGGTTGGTTTTCAAAAATTTTGTCCGCCATCTTGGATCCGCCATTTTGAATTTTGCAAATCCGACCTCAGATTCATGATCAGCAACCCAAAAAACCCCCGTGTACCAAATTTGGTAAGAATCGGTTGAATTTTAATTTGAATTCGTTTATTTTTTTTGCATTCCAGAAGCACTATATCTGTCTGATTTATTGAGGTTAGAAAGAAAACAGAACTGTATGGCTTAATCCAACCGATGAATATTAGCTTAGCGTGTCCGAATACATATTAATACATCTTTGGATTCATGAAAAAGCTTGAATCAATTTTTTAGGAGTATATTTTTCTTAATTTTTACTATTTTTTTTACCTATTTTTTGAGGTTAGAAAAAAAATTGAGATGTGATGGCGATATTCTGACGTCAGATTCGTGATCAGCGGGTAAAAATACTACGGATCTGATATATCGCATCAAAAGTATACCCCACTTTTTTTTTTGTGGGGCTGTGTTATAAATACTGCAACGTTACAGGATCTTCTGCTCCTGAATCGTTGTTGTTCTTCAGAAAGCTGTATAAATGGAGTTATTTTATTGGTAACAATTTTTGTTGTCAGTTTTAAAGTTGTGTAGAAAAGGTTAATTAATTCCTCGATAATTATTCGAATCGGTTTTTTCTTCTTTTTTAAAAAGTGGTATCATTATGTTTGATCTCCATTTTTCTGGTATTCGCGATCCCTGTGTTATTTTGTTTATGAGCTTTGTCAATTCTCTAGTCAGTTTTACTCCTCCGTACTCTAATAGTTCATTTTGTATTTCGTCCTTACCAAATTTTAAATTACAAATTCAATTGTGCCTACTGGGTTCACGCACTTGAGCGAGTTAAACCCAACGAAGATTTGTTGGAAATTTCATTAAGAAGTGTTTAGTTTTTTTTTTGTCTCGTCTGATATAACCGGAGTTATTCACATTTTAAGCCCAAAAAACACATTTTGAAAATCTATATTATTTATAAACAAAAGAGCACAAGTTTTTCAAGATCCAAAACTCAGGACAAAACTCCTGGTGAGACCCCAGAGAGGATAAAATTATAATATTGCTGTATCTAAACTATCTTATTATATGACCTTTTTTACTGCATTATATGTCAAATGTAGTTTTAAAACGATACTATCAATATTTAAATCTATTAGAAAATTTTAACTATTTTGGTCACAAATTTTATTATACGTTACTACTTGACTTGATCAATGAAACCCAACTCAAATAGTGAGAACTAATTATTTATCCAGTCAGCTAATTCTCTCTATTAAAATTTCATGGTAAGCGGTGGTTACGAGAAGTGATTTATTACCGTTTCCTAACCCGAACTAAGATAGACAAGAAAACGTCATTTTTTTGATAAAAAATAACAACTGTTATAGGTTAAAGCTGAGTAACCTTAAGAGCAAGGAGTGAAGAAATCTCCACCTCGAAAACCAATTAAGAAACCTTAAACTGACAAAAGTGAATATAATTTTCCCTTAATAGCTCAAAGCTGGAAAAATAGATAATGAAATTTTAGTAATTAGAAGGCCTATTATAAATTCTAATTATAACCCCAGACCTGATGGATTTTAACCCTTAACTTTTATTAATCTCAATGAGAAACTTTGCGGCAGGAAAAAGGGTAAAAAGTAATTTACCTTGTTATTTAGTTTACCTATTTAATGTAATTAGTTGTGGTATTTTTATTATCAAAAAAATTTTGAGAGAGAATGTAGTCGATTACAAATTTTCTTATAAAGTCCTGTCTTTTGCAACTTATAGCTTTGAAGCAGCGTGGTTGACAGATGTTTGATCATCTAGCATCTTTCGTATTTTTTCATTTTCATTTAAGTTTAACTATGTTCATTAGATGTGCCTTCATTATCTGAACTTATTTTCAACTAACATATCACCATATTATGCAAATCGATGGATGGATGTTGGAACAACGAAGGCAACTTATACACGAAGGAAAGAGATTAACTGTCGAATATGCAGAATTAAATAAGACAAAACGAGAAGCGGCTAAAGAAGACATAAACAAATACAAAGAAAACATGGTTAAAGATCTTATAGAGAAAAACAAAGGATTAAAAGTTTTTAGAAGAGCAAACGCCTGTAAAAGTGAGATAATTAAATTGAAGGACCAAGAAAGAAACATAATCAGTGACAAGAAAAATGTCCAGAACAGAATCGTAGTTGAAAAGGACAATTCATCAACAGACAAAAGAGCAATTAATGTCAACTCAGAAGAAATTCCTGACATAGAAATGGATGAAGTTAAAAAAGCTTTACAACAGATGAAAAGTGGAAGAGCAGCTGGAGAGGATGATATTATACCTGAAATGCTAAAATGTGGAGGTGAAGCCCTAATGAATGAATTAAGAGATCTTTTTAATGAATGCCTCAAATGTGGAAATATACCGGAAGACTGGGAAAACGCCATAGTTATCTTAATATACAAAAAAGGTGATCCCGAAAACCTAGAAAACTACCGGCCAATTAGTTTACTTTCCCAAGTTTACAAGCTGTTCTCACAAATCATAACAAACAGACTGGAACACAAAATGGAATTATACCAACCGATAGAACAGGCTGGATTCAGATCAGGCTTCAGTACGATTGAGCACTTGCACACATTGAGAATACTAATCGAGAAGGCCACCGAATATAATATACCAATGTGGCTCACATTTGTAGATTTTCGCAAGGCTTTCGACAGAGTGGAAAAATGGGCGCTTATTAGAGCTCTTAGAAATGCTCATATAGACCACAGATACAGCGGACTGATAGCCAGAATATATGAACGAGCAACACTCAAAGTTAAACCAAGAACTGACAAACAAAGTCCCAGTGAACATAGGATTAAGGCAGGGCGATGTAATATCGCCTAAGTTATTAACAAGATGTATTCAAAGAACTGAATTAGGACGAAAATGGCCTTCTGATAGCTGGCGATCGGCTAAACAACCTGAGATTCGCAGATGACATTGTAATTATAGCATACAATAAGAATGAAATGATCCAGATGATCACAGATCTCCACCACCAAGCAAGAAAAGTGGGACTTGACATAAATTTCTCCAAGACAAAGTACATGAGTAACGAGGACACCAATGATGAAAATATAGTGATTGAACATTCAACAATAGAAAAAGTAAACACGTACATTATCTGGGCCAAATAATAACGATGGGAAAGGAAAACCAGCAGCTTGAAATAGAAAGAAGGATACGTATGGGATGGGTAGCATATAGAAAATTGAAATATGTACTGAATATGAACATTCCTCAAAGATCAAAAACCCAAATTTATAATCAATGTATCTTACCAGCTACAACGTTTGGAGCTGAGACATGGGTTTTAACTAAAAGAACAATGGAAAAACTACAAGTTCAAGAACGAGCAATGGAAATGAAGATGTTGAGTGTTACTTTGAAGGATAAGAAAACTAGTAAATAGATTAGACAACACACAAAGGTGGATGATATCACCAAACGGATAACATCTCTGAAATGGAGCTGGGCCGGCCATGTAGCGAGAGCGACGTATAAGTGGAGTGGTAAGATCACTAGGTGGAGACCATGGGGTAAAGAGCGAAGCATAGGAAAACCCCAACAGAGATGGAGCGACGATCTGAAGAGAATCGGAGGGATTAACTGGTATCAACAAGCACAACATAGAAAAAAATGGAAAGATTTGAGAGAGGCCTATACCCGACAGTGGGTAGAGAGCGGCTGAAGGAAGAAGAAGATGCAAATCGATATTCCCAGCCAGATTACTTTTGACTTTGACAGCGTTGCTATGTGCTTGCCACAGACGGACAGACACCGAAGTGATCTTATAAGTGTTCCGAATAGAATACTAAAAATGAACCATATCCCAAATTGCTACATATGCAGGACGTGAGTGAAAGTACCGACTCCGCTGGCCCTGAATTGCCGTCATGAGGAGCCACTGACAGTAGGCTATGGTGCATTAGTACTGGTTACCTTTCTTTGTTAACAAAAGATTAACGTTTGCTATAATATCTCAGGTGGAGAAATCAATCGTAAGTAAGGAATTCTTTTCTAGTACTTTCACTATCAACGCCGGTATACTACCTATATCCTACTCTTTTTCTTATTTACATTACCGATCTGCTAAAAAGGACCAGAAATCCAATCTACAGCTTTGCAAAAGCCAGTACGCTTCTTTCTTCATTCAGTTGAAATGCTCGTCATTGTCTACTCATGCAAATATCCACAGCAGGAAGTCGTTCAACTTAACAAAAACGTGGAAGAAATTTTATCTTGGTATGACAATAACCAAGTAGAATTTAAGGCTACTAAAACTCAAGAGCCAGCTTTTTCTGAAAAAGTTAATCTTGCTAAACCTGACATAGCTATGTCGGGACACTATTCCTTTAACATTGCCATTCAAATTGCTGGGCGTTAACTTAGGAGCAAATATATCTTGGCATTGACAAGTTGCATGCATAGTAAAGCTGGGAATATTATTTCGAACTAGAAAGTTTTACACTTTACAAGAACTGTTAATTCTACACAAAGCTCAAAATATACACTGCATTTTTTGGATTCTATTCAGAAAAGTGCTGTTCGCTTGAATGGGGATCCAGAACTCAACTCAAAAACCTTGAAACATCGAAAAATGGTTAGTGATTTAAGTCTATTAGAGAATATTTTCATGGAAAGTATTCGATGGATGTAGTCCACTTAATTCTTCCCAGACCGGTGCATTCTAAGAATACAAGCCATACTAATACAAGTACATCACATCCGTATGAAATTCAGCCTGTCGATCCTTGTACAGTACTTTTCAAGCAGTCTTTTATATGAAGAATATCATCCCTTTAGTTTGATTGGTCTAGGACTGTGTTTCCCACCGAGCACAAATTATACCAACGTGAATCGCGTTTTCCACACACGCGGGATTTCCCTGCAGCACGTATCCTGTACTCATAAAAAATCTTACTATTCCGATTTTTTATCTATTTTGTCCTGAAATCTCCAAACGAAACCAAAACCGTATTTTGATTTTCTATTGTTTTAGAGATATTCTAAAAAGCTCAACCCATGCAAGCAATAAATCCCTCTCCAGTACAGACAGGATTTAGAATTTATTTTATTCTTGATAATTCCGTTTTTCTATAAAAAGGTTTAACCTAATACTTTTAAGTGGAAACCTGTATTGCATTCAACTAGAGGAAAAACATTTAGATGAAGATTTATTTAGCTTAGTGAGTAAAAAATACATTTTAAACAATATCTGTAAGAGTAAGGAAGAACAAAATTTGTTTTAGTATAATTTGGTCAAATAGCAAATGGTATCCTGTATAAATTTAATTAGTAGTTTTGAGACATAAGGAAGCCTACACTTTTTCCAAATTTAAAAGAAACGTTGGAAAAGATAGGTTTATTAACACATATAGCATTCACGGTAACAGAGAAGTATTTTTAAACTCCGACAATGCATTTCAATTAATTTAATTTACCACATGATTAAAACTAAAACAGGAGAGAATCGTTTGACGAAACTGTAGGTTTTCCATTTAAAGTAATTTTTGTATCAAGTGATTAATTTATCGTTTCGAAATCAAAATATGTTAAAATAATTTTTCCCTAAAATAATATAAATAGAGTAAACAGAATTTGTATATAGCATCTCCCATTCACTTTCAGGAGCTCCGTTTACTAGGTTGGTTGGTAAGATAGTTCTTGCTATGATAATTGCGATCATGACAGCAGTTTCTATGCATATGATAGTTACTGCGACAAGAAGGAAGACCCGTATCCACGAGGAAGTGAAATAGAGCGGCAATTACAAGATAATTTCTTTAACGATATTAGAAGTTAGACCATAGTTAGCAGTCGAAGTAGTTATAAAGTTAGCAACTGTGCTAGAAATGAGATTTTAAAATTAGTCTAATCTAGTTTAAGGTTTTATCCATTTTATTCCAAAACCATGCTGAACAGGCATTAAAAGTTTAGTTGTTAATAAAGTTAGTTACTGAGGAAACTTGTGACAGTATTATCCTTTATTACTAACTATCTAAACATGAAAATATAATTGTAGGAAATTTCATGATATAGTATGGAAAACGCTCAAAGTCTGCTAGAAATGCGATGCAAGTATAGACAGTACAGAGGGAGTAAATAAAATATATAAATATAATAAAAACACAAAGAGAAATCTTAAAATAAATACTTAAATAATTACATTGAAGAAGCGAAACACCGAGGCAAATGCGAAAAATTACTTTGTACAAAATGTTTGAACACATTAAAATAAAATATATTAGAAAATACTACAAGTAAAACCCTTTAATGCAGGTTTGATTAACCAGACCGGTTTTGAAATGTAGCCAATAAAAAATATTTTAGTTCATTTAATAGAGACTCAGGAAGTATTGGGACCTATGGATGAAAGAAGACGGTATAAAAACAATAACAAAACTAAATATAAAGAGATCAGTAAACAGATTCGAAAGCTTATAAGAAAGGCTAAAGAAAAGTGGATAAAAGAACAATATCAGGAAATGGAAGAACTACAGCTAAAACGTGGCTATTTCAGTATGTATAAAAAAGTTAAAGAAGTTACCGGTCAAAACGGTACACGAACACAAACATATTTAATAAACAGTAATAATCAGATATTAACCGAATAAAAAGAGATAGAAGAAGAATGGGCTCGTTACATTAAAAATACCTTTGATGACGACAGAGAATTACCAGAACTCTTTACAGACGGGATTTCTTAAAATATACTCCCAGCAGAAGTTAGGGTTGCAATAAAACATGCAAAAACTGGAAAAGCTCCTGGATCTGACAATCTTTGCGGAGATATTTCAACTTTTAAATGAAGAAAATATTTCTATCTTGGGCAGCTGCATAAATTCCATCTACAGTACAGGAACTATATCAAAGGATTGGCTTAAGTCTATGTTCATACCATGACCTAAAAAGCCAAATGCGAATAGATGTGAACAGTACCCTTTCATAAGCCTAATGAGCCACGCTTAAGATCATTCACCATAGAATACGCAATAAATGCGAACAAGAGTTTAGCGAAGAGCAATTCGGATTTAGACAAGGATTTGGAACTCGAGAAGCACTTTTCCGGCTGAATGTATTTTTACAGAAATGTAGAGATCAAAGAAAGGACGTTTACTTGTGTTTTATCGACTACGAAAAAGCATTTGACCGAGTCAAGCATCCACAATTAATACAAATGGTTCAAAATATGAGCCTTGACGAAAATGACATTGGATTCATTACTCACCTATATTGGATTCAGGTGGCGACAATACGAGCAGAGAGACTGAGGAAATAGGAATAAAAAGACGTGTTCGTCAGGGATGTGTTCTTTCTCCGCTCCTGTTTAATCTATACTCTGAGCACATATTCCAGAAGGCCTTAGAGAATGCCATAGATGGTATCAAAGTTAATGGCAAAATCATTAACAACCTAAGGTGCGCTGATGATACCGTTATTATAGCAGATACAGCAAATGGACTTCAGCGTCTTATGAACAATATATCTAGGCAAGGTGATGTTTTAGGCATGAAAGTAAACGTTGATAAAACGAAAGTAATGGTCATTTCAAGAACACTCGGGTTGCAAACAGATTTTCGTGTTTACGATGAATTGATAGAACAAGTAAACAAATTTAAATACCTAGGGTGTTGGGTAACTAATGATTTGAATCCTGAAGTTGAGGTACGAGTTCGCATTAAAATTGCTATAGCGGCTTTTTTTAAAATGAGACACCTCCTCACAGACTCAACCATTTCTTTGGATACTCGTTATCGTATTGTAAAGGTCTATATATATATATCCACTGCTTTTATATGGAGTTGAGGCCTGAACCTTGGGAGTACAATCAATGAATCGTTTGGAGTCTTTCGAATTATGGGTCATGCGCAGAATACTGAGGATCTCTTGGACAGAGCGTGTTACTAATGAAGATGTACTTGATCGAAGGGGTAGAGAAAGAGAACTATTGTCATTTATTAAAAGACAAAAAACTCGTTACTTGGGATATATTTATAGGAGTCCACGTTACTGACTGCTCCGGTTGTTGATGGAAACGAAAATTGAAGGAAAAAGAGGAGTGGGGCGTCGAAAATGTTCCTGGCTGAAAAATATACGAAATTGGACAGGTCTGGATACCCATACTTTATTAAGAATTGCCCGGGATAGGGAAGAATTCGCCGTGATTACAACCCAACTTCAGTAATGGAGATGGCACTATAAGAAGAATACAAAATTCTGATATGCAAGCTTAACTGCCTCAGGATTTTTTACCTTTATATTTTTCTTATCATCTTATCAATTTAGACATTTTTTAAATTGTTCAATGGTATGAGATGGTGTAGCAAGGCAACCTTTAAATCGGATATTTAAGTTACGAACATCGGGTCTAAATTTAATTTTCCTTTGTAAACATAATTTTATAAAATAAATAAACTGGATGGAACAAACGTCGATCACTCAAATTTAGTTAGCCTAAATCAACTAATTTATGAGAAATATCGTTTCTACTGCGATTACCGAAAGCATAAATAAGGTGTTTTAAAGAGAGGTTTATTAAAAAGCAATACACAGAAACACAAAAATTAAATTTGGACGTGACCAACAATTCAAAAAATATAGTTTTTCATTTATGTAATTTCTTTAGTTGTATATCTTCTTGAAACTAAAACCTGCTTGACGAATAGTCCAATGTATATTTAATCTATATTTTAAGGACTAAATTTCTACAACCTTCAGAAATATTAAAACATTGTTATTTATCTAAATATTAATGAGTTACAAATAATTTTCTTGAATACTTAAAGAACCAAGCACTATTAATGAGTTCTTATTCAAATTTATAAAAAGCGAATGGTCATTGGCAGCTTTCCGAACCAACATTTATTGCCTGCAGATATATGTTAGAAATACCAAGGTGAAAGATGTGATAGAGTTGTCTATGGTATCGTCCTCGTACAAGTAAACCTTGTACCACCCTAATAATGAACTCGTAAACTGATAAAAAAAAATGGGCCCAAAAAAATTGTACGCTGTGAGACACGATACGAGAGAGATTGAGTTGTATAAGTTCCGATCCTTAAAATTTAAAAAGTGTAAGTTGGTATAGAACACAATAAAGTATGAATTATAATGTCAAAATACCGGAAGAAATCAATCACTGTCAGAATGGCCAGGTTCTCTTCATGATTACTCCTCAGTATGTCATCAATTATTCGTAAAAGAACCATCTTACACTTATGACCCGGGCCTGAGTATTTAAAAATTAATATTTTCCTTTAGATTAATAACTTTCATCAACTTATTAAAGTATTATATAAATTTAATTTCAAAACTCGCAAGTACCAAGTACTGATATCCTAAAATCTAATTAAGAAGCTGTTAATAAAGAAAAGTGAGAGCTGTTGACTTACTCTTAAAGTTAAAAATAGAGTCCTAATGAAATTTTATATTTTTGACGTCTTATTATAATACCTCATTACAACAGTGGCAGCTGTCACGAAATATGGTGTTTTGTTATATTTTGCAAAAAAGAAACTTAATATTTAATAATATAGTTCTCTTTTATTAAATTCAGTTATCATAGTTTTTAGTTGTAATGTTGAAAACAAAGTCAAGTATGAATCGTATTATTACTTTATATTTAGGAAACATGAATTTTATTGTATATGTCTACTTTTTGGTAAAGTACTAGTATCGTTGCTTATTCTTTATCGTATTTTATGTAGTTTTTAAATTCATATAAGTAATTTTCTTCTTATATTATTAAATATTAATAATTATTTATTGTCACTAAATTAGAGATTCCTTTTAGTACTTGTCTCAAACCATTTATATGTTATCAAAATAGTCTCTTATTTCGTGAAATTAGCAATACTTACTAACTCTTTCCTATATAATATGTGTTTTGCAACGGTCTCCCGCGGAAATAAAATCAACTAACAACAAGTATGTAAAAGAGAGTCTTCCAACATATTCAATGACTTAGAATTATATACAAGGTTTGAATTTTCAACTTTTTCTATAATGTGCTGTAATATTATGTGATGTTACATTAAAAAGTCATTTAATTAAGGAATTTGTGTATACTAGTATTAGTTTAATTTGTTTTTTTGTGGCATTTTAAACCAGCACTTAAGTCATTTACGGTATAGCAAAATTGTAACTATAGTCTCTACTCATGGTATATGCTTGTAAGTATAACGTACTGACCATCTAATAGAGAGGAAGCTCACATACGCCAACAGCGGAAACTACTACTAGACCCGTACGACTAGCAGACCGTCAGACCGAGGAGCCATCGCAGGACTTATGTGATCTGCATCCTTTTTCTTGTGACACACATACACGTCAACAGAGCAGGCTGCTGCTGGACCAGTAAAACTAGCATGGTTAGCATTCACCGCAAAGGCTACTACCGGACCCATGCAACCAGTATCCTTCTGTCTGTAACACAAACACACGCCGACGGAGCAAGTTGCTACTGGACCCGCGCAACTAGCTGTTCGTCTCTCTCTAGGACACACCGAGGTGCGACATCACAGGAGAACCACTTATCCGATTTACGTACTTTTTTTTTTTAAACATACATATGTTCTCTGGCCAGGTTATAGACTATATTTTATTACGATAGGTGGCATAAGGAATGAGCAGCGACGTAAAATCGTGAATGAAGTCGGAAAAAAGTTTGCCGCTAGCGCGTTCCCTTGCAATACACAGACTAAACCATTAAATATGGAACAATATTATGTAGCAGAGAATATCTATAATCTATAATATATATAAAATACAATGTCTCTCTGTCTGTCTGTCTGTCCATTAGTGCGTTTATCGCGCGAAAACCACTCATCAGATTTACGTGTTTTTTTTTTTTAATTCATACATATATTCTTTGGCCAGGTTATATAATAATAATAATCTATATCTATAATACATATAAAATGCAACGTCTCTTTGTCTGTCTGTCTGTCCGTAAGTACGCTTATCCCTCGAGAACCACTTATCCGATTTACGTGATTTTTTAAATTCATACGTATGTTCTTTGACCAGGTTATAGATATATATTTTATTACATCTATAATATAAAATAAAACGTATCTCTGTCTGTCTGTCTGCCTGTCCATTAGTGCGCTTATCACTGGAGAACCACTTATCCGATTTACGTCCTTTTTTTTTTAAAACAAACATATATTCTCCGGCCAGGTTATAGGCTCTATTATTACGATATGTAGCATAAGGACTGAGCAGTGACGATAATAGGGAATGAAGTCGGAAAAAAGTTTGCCGCTAGCGCGTTCGCTTGCAATACACAACCTACACCATTAAATATGGAACAATATTACGTAACAGAGAATATCTATAATCTATAATATATATAAAATGCAATGTCTCTCTGTCTGTCCATTAGTGCGTTTAACACGTGAGAACCACTTATTCGATTTATGTGTCTTTTTTTAAATTCATTCATATATTCTTTGGTCAGGTTATATTAATAATAATAATCTAGATCTATAATATATATATAAAATGCAAGGTCTCTCTCTCTCTGTCTGTCTGTCTGTCTGCCCGTTAGTGCGCTTATCAATGGAGAACCACTTATCCGATTTACGTGTTTTTTTTAAACATACATATATTCTCTGGCCCGGTTATAGACTATATTTTATTACTTATATTAGGTAACATGAGGAATAAGCAGTGACGATAGTAGTGAATCAAATCGGAGAAAAGTTTGCCGCTAGCGCGTTCTCTTGCAATACACTGCCTAAACTACTAAATATGGAACAATATCATGTGGCAAAGGATATCTATAATATATATAAAATGCAACGTCTCTCTGCCTGTTTGTCCGTTTGTGCGCTTATCACTGGATAACCACTTTTCCGATTTACGTGCTTTTTTTTAAACATGCTAAACCATTAAATATGAAACGATATCATGTAGCAAAGAATATCTGTATATATATATATATATATATATATATATATATATATATATATAAAATAAAAAGAAAAACGTCTCTCTGTCTGTCTGTCTGTCCGTTAGTGCGCTTATCACTGGAGATCCACTTATCCGATTTACGTGCTTTTTTTAAACATACATATGTTCTCTAGCCAGGTTATAGGATATATTTTATTACGTTAGGTGACATAAGGAATAAGCAGTGACGATAATAGTGAACCAAATCGGAGAAAAGTTTGCCGCTAGCGCGTTTTCTTGCAATACACTGCCTGAAGCATTAAATATGGTACAATATCATGTAGCAAAGAATAAAATATATATAAAATGCAACGTCTCTCTGTCTGACTGTCTGTCCGTTAGGGCGCTTATCACTTGAGAACCACTTATCCGATTTACGTGTTTTTATAAATTTATACATATGTTCTATATAATTCGATATACGCCTAGATAATGGGAGATAAGGTGAGATAATGGGAGATAAGGAGAAATAATGGGAGATAAGGAGAAATAATGGGAGATAAGTCGAGATAAGCCTCGATAATGGGTGATAAGGTGTGATAATGGGAGATAAGGTGTGATAATGGGAGATAAGTATAAATAATGGGAGATAAAGAGAAATAATGGGAGATAAAGACAAATAATGGGAGATAAGTAGAGATAAGTCTAGATAATGGGAGTTGTGGTGAGATAATGGGAGAGAAGGAAAAATAATGGGAGATAAGAAGAAATATTGGAACATAAGTCGAGATAAGCCTAGATAATGGGAGATAAGGTGAGATAATGGGAGATAAGGTGAGATAATGGGAGATAAGGAGAAATAATGGGAGACAAGGAGAAATAATGGGAGATGAGCAGAAATAAGCCCAGATAATGGAAATTATGTAGGGATAATGGGAGATAAGGAGAAATATTGGGAGATAAGGGGATATAATGGGAGATATTTTATTACGTTGAGTAACATAAGGAATAAGCAGTGACGATAGTAGTGAATCAAATCCACGCGAGAGGAGCCGCGGGCCCGGCTAGTTCAACTATAAAGGCCAATTATGTAAAAATGTACCAAAAATAATAATTCTGTTATACATTATTTTTTTATATCCGCAAAACAACTATAATTCATAAAAAAAAACTCAGAAATAACGTAATTGGAATAATTTTATCGTTTAGATTCTATTATTACTTAATTGGTTTTAATAAAGGGTGCAAATAGTTTTGTTCAGAGTGCGCAGAGGCATATTTAGTAAGTTACCCTTCATATTTTACATCAACTTAATGGTTTCGCTCCTTTTTCACTTTACTTATGTTCATAAACTTTAACTTAAAATATTAAATATTTAAAAGGCCTGCTGAAACGAGACTACTAAAATAATTTTAAGCCGAAATATATACCTTTTCAGCAAAACTTTATTAATATTTTAAGTTTGGCGGTATTTAAGAAGCGGGTTAAATTTAGCAGGCGTCCATTTGCATAAGAAGAAAGTGATATTACACTGTTAGAGTTTCCGAGAATACTAACCCACATTGAGGTAAACAGGAGATTAGCATTTATCAGATTGCCACGAATTTTTCCAGACCTATTTCCGACCTGTAAAAGAGCGCCTCAAGATTATGCAATTTAATTTAATTTCAACATCCCGTTGACGGTTGCAGCATTATACCTCGAAACGATTAAATACGCTTAACATAATCTTGTCGTTTATTTTATTGTTGAAATTGGGACAACGAAATTAGTTTATATTTAGTTTTTATTTTTCTCCGTATTGTCTTAACTGTTTTTGAGCTTATTTAATATAATTGCAGTATTTATCTTCAAATAATTAAGAATTATTTATTTTAATAGTTGAGTTAGATATAATAATATTGTAAAATCACATTGAGTTAGATATAATAATATTGTAAAATAAAAATAATGAAGGTATTATCTGCTCTCTTTATTAGGATGAAATAAAGAAAGGCCAATTTTTGCTTAGATAATGGAGAAAAAATTAGCAACTTACCGAAGGCTCCCGACAGGTGGAGTCGCATATGGTACCCCCAAGAACGCTTCCACTGGAGGATGAATGTGTATCATGACCCCTCGTAATGCACCGTATTTCGTCTTCACTACACGTGTACTGTACTTATGTACGAGTAAAGATGACCCGGCTCCACTACATGAGACCAAAAAAGCAACCTGGAAATATAAAATTATGTTAATTGTAATTAGCTTTACATTACAAAGTTGGAAACGAAGCAATTATTTGTTTAAATTAAATAGATAGTAGACAACTGCACGAACAAATTTACGGGTGTCTCGTTGTAACATCAACAAAATAAAAACATAGGCTACAATTATTTCTAGAAAATTTAACGTTAAACAATCTGATAACTTTTTCGGGGCACTCACTCCACTAATACTGTCACTTAATAAGCTATAACTTTAAAGCAAGTGTATTTTAGTATGACTATAAAAAAATAGCTTTGCAGAAGATAAGAATAATATTTCGCAGTAAAAACCTGTATAACCCACAAGAATGCCCAATCTCATCCAAAGTTTTATTAGTTCGAAATTAAACGTGCAATACTTATTTCAGGAAAAGTAACATTAATATTTTTAATTGCTAAGCACGCTATAATTAGAATCAGAAATTTCATATTTTAATCAATTTTTCCGAAAATGTGGTCAAGCTTTCTGGACAGAAGCAGCTCAGTTAAACTTGACACGTAACAAATTGAGTCATATTTCGGATGATTTGTGCGATCCTGTCTCATTCATATCATCAAATAATTATTTTTCTTCGTGTGCTGGAGGATTGAACAACGTCTCAGCAAATAAAATTATCTATTTTAAATCTAATTCTCATCTAAAGGTAATAATCTCATCCAAAGTTTTATTAGTTCGAAATTAAACGTGCAATACTTATTTCAGGAAAAGTAACATTAATATTTTTAATTGCTAAGCACGCTATAATTAGAATCAGAAATTTCATATTTTAATCAATTTTTCCGAAAATGTGGTCAAGCTTTCTGGACAGAAGCAGCTCAGTTAAACTTGACACGTAACAAATTGAGTCATATTCCGGATGATTTGTGCGATCCTGTCTCATTCATATCATCAAATAATTATTTTTCTTCGTGTGCTGGAGGATTGAACAACGTCTCAGCAAATAAAATTATCTATTTTAAATCTAATTCTCATCTAAAAGTAATAAGTGAACTGAAATTTAGTTTTAATCTAATTACCGACGGAGAGTTGTTAGCCATCATAAATAAAATCTTTACTAATGCCATAGGAGAAGATGGTATTTCGATTGAGAATCTTAGACTTTGTCTTCAATACTGCACGCGTCCGCTAATAAATATAAACAATTGTTGTATATATTTATTCGAATATCTGGAAAAACGTATGTGCCAAGGTGATAAACCCCATGGAGCCAAAAGACCTTCGACCAATTAGTATACTCTCAACTTTATCCAAAATTATGGAACGAGATGTATATCAACAAATATTTATGTATGTAAATAGTAAACAAATAATACCCAATTGTCAGTCGAGTTTTCGACCTTACTTTAGTACTACTACCAGCTTGGTTAATTTGTTAAACGATATTCCTTTCAATGAAGATAAGAATGAAACTATATATTTGGCTCTTTTGGATTTTAGTAAGGCGTTCTATAGCTTAAATCATGATCTGCTCATGGCAATCCTTTACTATTATGGCTTCTCAGATCAGTCAGTTAACTTTATAGAACATTTTCTAAAGAATCAATCACACTGTGTAGAAATCAGAAAGGATTTTAAAACCGTTAATTCTAATTACATACCGTTTACTACAGGTTTGTCTGGGGGCTTCATTTTGGGTCCACTATTTATGTCGCAGACATCTATAAGGCGATAGAATATTCAAAAATGCAACAGTACTATGACTTTCAAATATATATGCTATTGTTTTAATTTATTACGCACTTCATTAGTATATTTTAGTAAGACCTTAAATAGCATATGAATCTTGTTTTATGTTATAGATAATAACAAGAGAAGTACACAAGGCATACTTTTTTCAAACGTGCTATGGAAATTACTTATTTGCCCTTAGTTCATGAAGCCAAAATATTAGGAATAATTTTTGACAAATCTCTTTCATTCCGATCAAATATCAATTAAAAATGAAAGGCTTTCATTCGTTTAAAAAAACCGTATAAGCTAAGGAATCTTCTGCCATCAAAAATCAAATAATATTTGTGTAACAGCTTGATCTTATCTTTATTTGATTACGCTATGTTAGATCAATCCAAAAAATTCAAAACTGTTGTATGCGTTTCTCTTTTAACATTCCATTCAGAAATCGAATCACCCCTATTTAAATAAGAGTAACATAAATATGGAAAATCGTAGAAGGTATCATTTGTACAATTTTGTTTATCGCATTTTTAAATTTGGACAACCCCAATACCTTAAAGAACAATTTAGTGTTGCTGTGCATTTATGGAATCCTTTGTCACAAGACGTTAAACGGTTATCATCAGGCAAGTTTTCGTCCTATGTTAAATACCACCTTATTAACCAGAAAAAGAATTCTACCTAATTTAATGTAATATTTTCCTATTTATTTGCATATAATTTTTTGGATTACATTTAAGGGAGGTTACCACTTGCCTACCATATCTGTTATGCAAAATTTATTTTGTTTTTCCCTATACATCTCCTTGGCGCCCCTGCCGTCCCTTCGCTGCATATTCGCCGATCCCTCTTTGCGCTCTACTATTTTTAGAATTAACTTTTTATTTATTTTTAATATATATGTCCGCTATAGTGGAGAGCTACACATGTCTAAATAGTAATACTTGTAATATCGTTTATTCATAATTGCTGAGCCATCCTTTTTATTGTATTTCAAGAAAATTTAACTCTGTTACTTTATTAATTTCTAAATATTGGCAAATAAACTGAACTTGAACTTGAATATTCAAAGATCTTCAGGTAAGATGTGAAAAATTTTCAACGCAAAAGGTGGCTTAAATTAATATTGTTTACAAAATGGTAAAAGGTCTGATTATAGATCCAGTCGTGGAATAACTACAATTATACTTTTATTTGGCATATGTTAAAGTATTCCCTAATTATTAGTCTCTAAATCTAATTTTAGCGCTTATTGGAAAAATAACAAAAGATCGATTTTAACATCCGAGATTTTAAATAAAGTAACAATATACGTAACATACCATTACGGTAAGAAGAAATACATATCATATATTTAACCATTGTGAGCAATTAATGAACCGCGATCACACCTTCATAGGTTAAACGATTAGGCCAAAATTTGTGGTTTGTATTGCCTATTATTATGTAAAAAATTAAAATTAATCTACAAGACCGGTTTTTAACCTATAAAGTTTCTACCTTAAGACTAGTAAATTGTTGTAATATACCCGTAACGAAAGCTAACTAATCAGATAAAATTCTTAATAATAAATCACCACTGAAATGATATAACAGTTACCTGTCAAAATTGAACTATTCTGCCACAGAACAGAAACTTTTACGACTTTGGTTATATAAGAAATAATATCAGTTCTCGTGATTAAGTTTTGTTTAACTGAAGAGGCTTCCTGACGTTTCGCCTTGTCATTTCACGCAGCATTGCCAAGGTTTACTATTCGAGATTACAATGCTAACTATGTTCTAATCATTGAGGATGCCTCACACGATAAAAGTGAAACGTCGAAAAGTCGAGTCAACTTAACAGGGTCCAAACCCAACCATAATTCCTGAATTCTGAATGAATGAAGTCTAAATGGTATGTTGACAAGTATTGTTTTACAGAAAATTAGAAAGCCTGGGTTATGTGGTAAGATGGAAATGCATTTTTTGTAGCAACATATATTCATAGATTTAGTTGAGTGTAACTTTACTAATTGGCATAGCATCAATGAGTATTTTTGAAATTGTTGTAAGCTACAAAATTATCGTCACAATATAAAAACGTTTTTACGCTCCACGATAAATAAATTAATATAAGTAGTTAAAGCTTCACGTAAAGTAGAAATATTTAAAAGTGTGCTAGACACAAAATGTCATTTAAAAGGTAGTACCAAGAATTCGATTTCGCTCATCTTGATTCAATTTTATTAAAACTTTATTGTACATTTAATTGTTTAGGTTTTAAACTCTTTGAAACTAATGATATTATAAAGGTGAATAATTTCCTTTGAAAAGTATGAGCCGATACTTTTTTAATTCAAGTTGAGTTTTATCTTTTCTTTCGTTCCGAAACCTATAATAAAAAGGTCTTTATCACTCCTTTAGTTTAACCAAAGGTATAGTCTTTATTAGAACCATGCATTTAGGGTTCCCTTAATCGGATAGCACAAATTTTATACTACCGAAGATAGTTGTTATGTAATCTAATCTTTTTAATTTCTCGGTTGAATTCTTTTCTTAACAGTTTTGTATTTCTTGTTGTAAATGTCACCAAAAAAATGTGTTTGTAAGAGAAACTGAAATATAAATTGGAGTTAAAACCTTGGAATAGGTAGAAAATGTTATATTTTTTAGCATTTTAGTAAAAATAAATCAATGTATTTTCAATAAAAACGAGTTTCCGGCTATGGTGGTGTTCAGCAGCTTAATGACTTTAATAAACTAACTAGATGTTTACGTCATGATTACATCTTTAGACTGTTATGTCATATTTAAATAATTTTAAGTTAAACTGTCCTAACAAGTTTTAAAATCTATTATATGATTAAATATAGTTAGTTATTGCAAAACCATATCTATTCAAGGTCATAAAATAGCAATTCAAGAATTTTCAGTTAAGAATAGCCCTCTGCAATTCATTGGGCAACACATTTTTTTCATTAAAAAATTCAAAAAAAAAGTCAATATACATTTGCATTCGTGGCATTCTATCTTCGGTCCGAAAGCTGCCCAATTACTTTTGTTGTGAATCGTCTATTGTGGTTTCCTGATTACCAACTAAAAACTATAAATTTGAAGTATCATAATTCCTATCTTTATGGATAGGCTAGACGAACTTTTATGACGTAGGTATAGAACAATTTCGATTGCAAATACAGCCAACTTTACTATAGAAACATATCATTTTCGAGTAATATTTGCTTGACAGATATACTGTATAATGTTACCACACTATTTTGATCAATACAGCCATATTTTCACACCTAGCTATATATTTCCAGCCATGCTCTAGCAATTTAAGTGTAGTTAAACATGCAGAAATATGTGGCCTGTTTAAGAAGCAAAACCTAACAAACAAGTGTTTTTTATATTCCAAAATTGAGTTTATATTGGAAAAACTAAGCAGATGATTAATTTAAATGTTATTCGTTAATATGAAATAATTAAATTTTAACTTGAAGGTAAATTTCTTAATTTGTTTCTAATATGTAAAACTAAAATTCGAGCCTAAAAATGCAATTGTAGGTTTAAAATTAACGTAGATATGAATTTATGTAAATATAAATAATAATAATAATATAGACCATACATTTACGGTTTTAACACCAATTTAGCGTGGGACTGTCTAGGTTTACTTAGTGAATATGTTCTAAACTTAAAATTATGATTTTAAATTTAAAATCCTTTAATGAACCTGATAATATCTAAATATTTTGTACTTACCACAAACAAAAACATATCGTGCAGAAAAACGCGGACACGGTACCTGTCGACGGCTTCGCTATCGACGGTGGCGACGTAGCGGCGGCGGCGCTCGGCGAACTTAACGCGTTCATGTCGTCACGGGATGCGTTTGCGGCGGGCGCGGCCTCGGCATCTTCGCAGCAAGCTCATGATGAAGCTGGTAGTTTAATTAGGTATGACACCTGGAAATATCAAAACGCCAAATAAGAAACTTTCAAATATATATAACACTGTTTACAATAGTTTTTAGTTCATTTCTGAATTTAAATCTCCTCGATTAAACTAATTCTGTCTTTCTCTAGATTTGAACATGATTTTGCTTTTTGTTATATATCAGTGGTTCAAGTCCTATTTTAGGTATGTTAATAGGCTGTAATTTTCGTCACACTTTGCTGATGACCTTCAGTTCTAGATCACCTCTTATATATTCACTATCTTAAAACTTATTAAAAAAGTGAATACTGATTTTTAAAAAATTTTTGACTAAAATTTAATGCTACAGGCACCTTATTTCTGCAGTTGTAATTTTTAAGTTATTAGATACATTTTATATTTTTTGAACAAGAAAATATTCGAAGGGCAAGATACAACTACAAGAAAATTACAAAGAATGTTTCACGGTGTCAGTGGGATCGACCCACCATTGAAACAACTAAGCCACAGCATAGCTCAATTATCGCCTGCAAGTCGGAGATTTGTTTCGTCTGTGTCCTACGAGTATCGGAAACTAATTTTCAAGTCTCTTGACGTCATATGTATTAGTATCATCAGTGAACAACCCAAACCTCAAAGCCGCCATTTTTCTGTTCTAGAACTTATTTTTAATGTTCCGTAAGGAACACATATAAGATCACATCGGTGTCTGTCCGTCTGTTACACCTGATTTTCTCCGAAACTATTTGTCATAGAAAGTTGAACTTTGGAACTAATATATAAATTGATGGCTTCATCAGAGCCGTGTAGTTTTGAAAATTAAATTTTGACTTATGGGGTTAAGTTTGGGGGTGAAATCGGAAGAAAAAAAAATTTACTTGGTCATCGAGTGTGGTGTCAAATGAAAGTTTGTGAAAACCCGAGTAATATATATATATATATATATATATATATATATATATATATATATATATATATATACATATATATATATATATATATATATATATATATATATATATATATATATATATATATATATATATATATATACATATATATAAATATTTATATATACATATATATATATATATATATATATATATATATATATATATATATATATATATATATATATATATATAATGTAATAGTTGTGCACACTGTTCTTTGTATTATTTTTAAAAAATCGCGAAACATCGCTGTCCCTCCCCTTATCTCGAAAAGTGCTGATCAAGAAATTTTGAAAAAATTCTGAATTATCCTCCACAGGGTGTAGATTGAACGAAAATTATCACGAGTGCATTACCTTTAATAATATATCTGGTCATCAGTTTTCTGTAAGGATTGGAAACAAACTTTGTTGAAAACTCATTTAGGGTGTGTTTTGTAAAGTCACTGAACATTTTATATCTCCTTAACGAAATTTTTTATTTTAAACGCAATCAACGGACATTTATTACGCAACTTCAACTTGCACTTGATCGGTTATTTTTCTTTATAGTGCATGCCTTAAGCAACGCTAGAATAAAGATTAGCCTTCCTACGGCGATCCGAGTTTGTATCTCAGCTCGGGAAATAATATTAAAAAAAAGATAAATAAATAATAAAATAAAATTTACAACGTGACGGTTGCCCCCCTCGAGACGGCGATGGCAAACCAGCCTTAGTATCATGCCTAGTAAAGCTCTCTCACTTTTGCCGTTCGAAGCCGGCACTAAACTGTAGGTCCCCTTGGTCTATGAAAATTCTTAAAACGGTATCAACCACTGGCAAAGGCGAAAGGGTCACCTACGTCCATATCGGATATAGCACTTTAAGAGAATGTCCTTATAAAAATGAAATATTTTAATATTTTAGATAATACATTTTAAATTAACTTCGTTATTTATATACCTATTAAATTTAGTCAGATTTTTGGGAAATCAAAATAACTGAAAATTTGTTTGTATCTTAATTTTTTTTGGTAAATGTTTCCAAAAATTTAATAAGATATATTAAATCGTGTTAGTACTTTCATATTCTTGTCGTTTCTTCACTGATCACGTTGCAGTTTCTTAGCAATTAAAATTACACAATATCTTCAGACATGAGTGTAAAAAATAACTTTGTTGCTAACAATTAAAAAACCAAACAATTATCTAATACGTTAATAATTGCAGCTTCTGTTAAGAAACTCAATTCCTAAAAAATACAGTTTAAAAATCAATCAAGATTGTTGGGTTTCACTAAAAGAAGTTTGTCCAGTTACAAACTTATTTAATTGTGATTTATAACATAAAATTACTAAATATTTATCTGAATAATGTCTTGATGGCATCTGCCTTTACAAATTAAAATATATTTTAGTTTTCACAGTTGGCACATGGTTGATGGCAAATGTCGTAGTGCACTCTGTATAATTTAAGAGCTTGAAATTTATAGCGTGTTCTAAAACCACCTTATAACACTTATTTGCTTTGACCCAAGAGAAATAAATATTCACGTCGTTCACAATCCGAATTAGTTTACGACATGACTAAAATTAGAAAATATGAGAACTCCATGATATAATTGTAGATCACTCTTATGGTGTTAGGACAACAACGTAATTTTCTTATGTGATCAGTTGCGAGTGTTCGATCGCATCTAATTTTGCAATATTTTTGGAATATTCTTTGAGTATGCAATGCTAATATATGCGATTATTTACCTAAATACATCTGTAAAACATTAACGTACCATTTGTTACCTTGTGGATGTTTTGCGTATGTGCAGAGGTGATAAAAAATTTGCATCTAGCTTTGTTAAGATCAAAAGACTTTCGGATGCATATATTTTTATTGTTTAGAAAAGCATACATAACAATAAACTATAGATTTAATTTCGTCAACTTCCGCCCAAAATTAACCCCTTATTAAAAAACATGACATAATATATACTCGTACAAAATTAATTATACTAAATTTAATTTACCACCTCATTTACGTGATTATGAAAGGAAAGAATGAAGGGAGGCATGGAGTTGGTAGAAGGTAGATATCCTGGCTGAGGAATATTAGAGAATGGACCGGCTTTGGATTTAGACTGACTGAAGACAGACTCCTTAGTTATTGCTAACCTCCGCGGGACCTGATATGGCTCATAAAGAAGAAGAAATTAAATTTTCGTTATTATTAAAAATCTCAAAGGTTTTGACTTATTATTTTTTTGCAGCGCAATAAAAACTGTAGTTAATACTATGTTGAATAAATTAAATAAACATTTTTAAAAGAACGAAAATGAAATAAATTTCATATTATGGTTAAGAATGTCTTTTTTACTTGGAAAAGTAGGATTTTTTAGCAAAATAAAAATACTATACTTAGAATAGAACAGAATAGAATATATACAGAAGTTTTTCTCAACCAAAATTTTTTTTTCTTAAACTTTGTTAAGAAAGTATATAAATTAAATATTATTTTTCTTCTCGAAATAAATTTGAACTTCAATAAATCTGTGAATTTATTGACAAATATTATTTGGGCAAAGACTAAATTTACGTGGGTTTATTTGTTTTCCTGTCGAGGTAAATCAGACTGTAAGAAGTACATGGGTAAATTTAATTTTTTATTCGATTTATTTTGATATTTTGGTAAATAAAAATTTGAATTAAATATTTTTCTTCCAGGATAACAACACACCGGAAGGAACCAAGAAAGACGTTAAATATTAATAGAAAATTTAATTTAATATCAAATTTCTGCGTAGGCACAATTTTAAGTCCTGTTTTTACTCTTATTTAAAAATTATTTTTCTTAATAACAACCTAGTATTATAGTCTGCTTAGATCAGGAAGCAAGGTCGTGTTCATATACAAAAAGAAGATTACTTATGTTAACTTAGACGTAATAAGTCTAAAGTTGGTAATTAACTTACGGGCTAGAAAATCCTTGGGAAAACCGACACGCTGTTTTCACAGGATACGATACACAAAAAAATAAATTAGTTTGTTTAAAAAAACGAGAATATGCACTACGCAAATCAACTTCAGCCAAAAGAATAAATTTAAATCGCTAAAATACAATACTAAAAAATTAGTTTATATATACATATATATATATATATATATATATATATATATATATATATATATATATATATATATATATATATATATATATATATATAAGCATTATACATATACTTTGCTAAGATTTTGTTAAGAATGGGACTGCGAAAAAAATTTCGAGAAACCTTGACGCTAGATTCAATTTCAAAGGTTATATCTTCAGATATGTTTCAAATGCACATTGAGAGATCATGATCCCCCTTGTTTGACCCGAGATATTCCTTAATCTCTGTATGAAAAGGGCACCTATAGTTTTTAGTAGGGCAAGAAGTACAGAAGGAAGGTTAACATAACTTTGATTCAGGATCCATAGCTTATTATTTTGGTAAAAAAAAAACAATTGTATAGATCGAATTGCAACAAATAAAGTTGTTTTCTTTAAGCTTCTTTCAGAGAGCGGTCCACAAGAGTAGAAATGTTTCCAAAAAGTGGATCAGAAATAAATTGTCTAAAAAAGAGTTTCCTTTTTTTGTATGCATATCGTGTACGCATCACAAAAAGATTTCCGGGGCCCTTTTTGAAATGCGTGTTGGATGATATGAGACGGCAAGCTATTAATTCTTACAATTTAGGATATTATATTATTTTTCAATTTAAAATGTTCGTTCCTTGTTGGAACCGAAAATCGTTTTGCCTAAATGCACTAATCTAGTTTTTAGTATGCTCAAGTAAAATTAACAGAAAGAAAAAATGTAGCGGTTATTTTTTTCGATATGCCCAAATTGTATAACGTTATATAATTTTGGTGTGAACTATATTAGAATATAGTATTTAAATTACCTCAGTCTGATTGTGTAGGGCACCTGGCACAATTTTAGAGCTTGCAGCTAAGTCGTGAATATTTCTTGCTTAGATGAAACCCACAGTTTACATTTTTGGTATTATTCTTTATTTTTTAGAAACAATGTCTATAGTTTTAGCTTTTTGTATTAACAAACATCAAATATGTTTTGGTTAACTTAAATTTTTGATACATTTACGTATTTTATTCTGCTCTATGTTCTCTTATGCTACATTGGAGCTATATTCCGTCTAAAATTGAATACCGTAATTTCTGTATCTAAAAAATGTATGTAGTTCCTTATTTTTTGTTTATTTATTAATTTTGTAATTTATAGCTTTAAAACAGCGTGATGGATAATTCTATCGTAATGTTATACATATATATGTATATAGTATATATAGTATATATATATATATATATATATATATATATATATATATATATATATATATATATATATATACATATATGTATATATATATATATATATATATATATATATATATATATATATATATATATATATATATATATATATATAAATATATATTACCTTGCTTATTCAATGATGATTTTTTAAAGGCGCTTTTCGTGTCTGAACTTGTCTGTAAATAATCTATAATCACACACATCTAGCTGTTCGTGTCGAATTTTTCATTTCTCATTAAAATAGAATGGGGTGACTGGGGAGCTCTAATTTTTATTCAGCTGAACTCCCCGATTTGAGATCACCTCCCTAAAACTAACTTTAATTTTTTTGCTGTTTCGTTAAATGGTATAAATCTTTTTCTTTAGTTTCTTTACCAGTGTTCCCCCAGCTTTTGTTCCAATTTTATGCAGAGTTTCATTCAATTATTTAATTTTTTTATCAATTTGTTCCACTATTTGTTGGTTAGTATATTGTAAAATAGAATGAGGATAAAGCTTAATGAAAGATTACTGTATATCCAGAGTTTTGTACGGCTGAAGACCACATCTATAGCAGATCAGAATAGCCAGTATTTCCTGATAATTTTAATAACACTAATATCTTTAAAGTAAATTATGCAATAATCTTTTAACTGATTTCTGAAAATGTCTTAGTATGAATGGGTAACTCTCTTATGTTAAAGGATAACTATAAAATTAAAAATAACTAATTTTTAACAAAGTTCTAGGACATTTCCCAACAAAATGCTTCAAAATGTAATAGCTTAATCTACAAATATTGAACATTAAATACCACAGCGAAGATGTAGGTAATGTACTTCTAGTATCTATTTCAGTGTACATATGCCTGGGTTGTTAAAATAAATTATGTAGTTTTGGATAAGTTACTGTTTATTTTAGCTGTAATTTTTTGTTTACCATGTTTTTTCTAATCGTCAAGATTATTGGTGAAACTTATAGTTCCCTGTTTTTGCACTAGGTTCGAAGCAATAAGTATGCTTAAATATATGGTCCTTAAACTTTAAAAATACATTCCATAATATTTACAATAACTAGGACCCGCTCTTTCCCACATAAGAACTGCCTGTCTCAAATCTAGTTAAGTGAAATATGATATACTAATATATTATTTCTGTCATAAATAAAAGTATGTAAGTGTTTGTGGTGCCAAAACTTTAAAAACACACCACACAATGTTTCTAATAATAAGAATCCGCTCTTTCTGACATAAGAACTGTCGTTCGCAGATCTAGTTAAACGGGCTAAAATATTTCATTATTCATGCTATAAATAAAAATATGTAAGTGCGTGTGTTAAAAAAATATTTAAATTTTAATATGCTCTTCAACAAAATACTGGTAAGATAAAGCCACGTGACAATTATTTTGCTTCTATTACTAAGTTATCTTTTAAATGTTCGTCCAACCCAAGAATCCTTTTAAATCCATTGTTCTATTTCGCAACCACGCTACATTCTTTTTGGGACAAAATAAGCTATTTTGTTGAGCTAAATTGGCTAAGATAAAGCCGATTCAGGAAACCTCTTTTTTTCAAGCTAAACGGATTACTTTAGATTATTTTACGAAAGTTTTTTTTTAATTCTAATGTTATAAAAAATCGCCCAGGGAAATTAAATAAGTTTATACTAAAGTTCCTCCGAGACTACAAAGTAAAATGGTAAAAGAGTGTTTAACTAAGAAAGCGTAGATTAAACAAGATTAATAAAAAAAAACAGTAGAGTACCAGACAAAAAGCTCAGGAAAGGAAAAAACATATTAAAAAAAAATCTGTCAAATCCGTTGATCAAGAGGGAGGTTCTCTGCACGAAGAGTAAAAACGGGCGCCACATCAACCTAGAGAACGACACGACTATCTCTACTTACATAAAAAATCTTTGATGTAGTAAATCTTAATTTATAATTGGCTAAACTTAAATATAATGGATTTAGTGCAAAAACTAGTTAGGGTTTGTTAATTCTCTATTTATTAGAAATTAAAACTTCCAATAAATATGTAGTCGATAGTTAAATTTTGACCAATGCAGACTTATTATAATAGATCTTCTTTGTTAATGAATGTAGCCTAAAAAATATATGAAGCGAATGATAATTTCCTATTAATCGATTATAAATTAATATACACAAAAATAAAAAAAAAGTTTGAGTGAAAGTTATTCCTAGTAGTACCAATTTTATCAACCGTCCTGAACACATAAAACCTTACTTTACAGTAAATAATTCATGCTTTTCTAGATAATTCTAATATTGAAGCAAAACTACTAAATTGTAGATTCTTTATTTTAAGGTACTTAGATGTAGAGACATTAAGAAAAGGCTATCTATAAGGTCCAACATGATAAACCTATAGAGATCCTTAAAAACATAGGATTCGATGGCACAGGCTTAAGAATTATTGCTAATCTTTACTGGAATCAATCTGCTCAAGTGAAAGTCGACGATAATTTTTTAGAATAAGCAATGTTTTTTCATCTTTATTATACAATCTATACTTGAATAAGATTTTTCAAGAATAAATTAACTGAGTAACAATTAAAAGTGCGAACCTGAATGTGGGGAAAACTAAATGACTTGTAATTTAGAATGATTTGTTGGTATCCTAGAGGCTAAAGGTCAAGAGATTAAACTGGTGACAACTTTTAAATCCGAAATGTGACACAACATGCAAGAAATCTGTTCTAGAATAGAGCAGGCCAGAGTATAATTTCTTAGAGTGCCAAATGCAGGAGCAACCTCACTGTCTCCTTTTCATGCCAATTCTCCGTTGTTATGTTTTTAGCATTCCTTCTTATAGTATAGAGGTAACGATCTAATAAAAGCTATGTCGAAAAAGTTAGAGGTGTATGAAATATAGACATACCGAAAAACAGTAAAATTTTTTTTGAAAACAAGAGGCTAACTGACAAGTACCAGAACGCTTGTATTAAGGGCTAAAAGTCATGGTTACCATGTAATCTCAAATGCTTCCGTCTCAATAAGGATCAGAAGTAAAAACTTTTTAAACTGATTCGTGAAGGCAAAATCAAAGATTACTGGGGTTTTATACCGTAGAATAACATGGTTAAAGAATCTGAGACAGTAGTATGGTACTAGCCCTACAACAATTACACACGGCGATGGGTATCCATCTAGGACAAGGCACGTGAAGAGAAAGATTATTTTAAGGAGACTAGATGACTGAAAGAAATTCATCATAAAAATAATAGTTGTAATGGGAAACAAAAACTTCTACATAATAATTACGTTACGCTTTGCACAGGGCTCAAAAAATACGATTATATGTTATCAATCGACAAAACTTAATGAAAGTAGAATTTAGATGCGGAATCGACATAATTTGTTTCATACATGACCTAAAAATCGAACAACTTATTTCGCCATAAACAATTTACAAATAACAATTACAATTTTAACACAAAAATCAACTACATTGGGATTTTGGTATCATTCGCATAATGATACTACATAATAACTATCACTCATATGATTCATCAATAATCGCATCATGAGGCTAACATGGTTAGCGAAATATTCGTCGAGCATCAAAATAAAATGTTTGATGTAGTAGTGTTATGTAGTATAAGAATTCAAAATAATTTAGAAATATCCATGTAAACTTTAATTACTATTATGAAATAACTTATCGATGTGATCTTTTACTCACTTTTTCATAGTAAAACAAAAACTTAACCTTCGTCTTATGTTAAAATCGAAAATTTGACCCTCATAAAGTACCAAAACATGAAACTTTTGTACCGTAATCAGCAAATAATACTACAATTTGTGTTCTGTATCCAAATTCGAATATTTCAAAAAGAAATATGGCCTTTTTATCCTGTTTTTTTTATTGCTAACTTATCTTTTTGGCGTCAGTTCTTCCAAAAATCTTTAAAGAACCCACTGTTCCAATTCTTAGCCACGTAACACCTTATTTTGGACAAAATAACTTGTGCTTTATTTCCGTTTCCTTTAGATAAAGCGATTTATTTCAACGGCCATATATTTTTTTCTTTGCAAATATCACCGGTGTAGGTTTTAAAGTTTTTCAGTTGAAGTGAATAGTAATTTATACTAACAGATGGTTGATTGCTTAAACATTTTTAATAACTCTCCTGATCTTTATTCGACCAACGAAAAACAATGGAATTTTAATCGCTGCTCTAAGATTAAATTCGGTTCACACTGGAACTATTTTGTTACTGTTGGTACACTTGTTAATAAAATTGGGATTCTATAGATTCTAAAATAAATAAATATGAAGAGATGAAAAAGGAAATTGCATAAAAAGAGTGTTTAGCTTGGCCGAGAACTACGAACTTCGCTTTTATTCACGACTATTCGCGTGTTATGAAGATTAATATATTTAACGAAATAAATCCTTGTCTTGTAAACAACAATGAATCATCGCACTTCACTAGAACTAAAAACCAACATTGAAACACATTGACTTGTCAGATGTGTGCTAAAAGTTGCAGTAAGTGGATACGTTCGTCAAAAACAATTTACTCGGACTTTGGCAATAACCTGGATTTCTGCTATCTGGCCACGCTTAAAATCAAAAGTGTGTTATTTTATTTTACAATAAATTAAACAATGACCTCTTTTAGTGTAAAAATGCTGCAAAAATAAACTATATTTAAAGTATAATATTTCAAAAATCATTACTCGCATAAGAAAATCAAATACAGAAACAATGTTCTAGTCGAAGCCAATAATTTACTAGGTTGT
>CM032447.1:92207771-92287771 GCA_019049505.1 Pachyrhynchus sulphureomaculatus | reverse complement strand
GTTAAACATTATGGATATATATATATATATATATATACATATATATATATATATATATATATATATATATATATATATATATATATATATATCATCTAAATTAAAGTTTCATTGGGGTATATAAATTAGTTCTTAGCTTTTGTTAAGTTGAACGACTTTCTGCTGTCTTCGGGTATTTACATGAATAGCCTATGTTCGAGTATTCAAAGTAAATGCAGAGTTGATAGTAAAGGTGTTAGAAAGAAATTCGTCAACTACCATTCGTAAAGAATGACCTCTGAGGAAATACGCGAGCCATACACAAGACGGTTCAAAGAAATATAAGAACGTAGCTAAGCCAACGGTCCGTCGTACTAAAGAGGGTCAGATGCCTGAGATATATAAGGTGAACCGCTCTCCATAATGCTTAACGGCATTGTTCCAAACATATGTGACAAAAGTTAGAATATCTCCTGTTGGTATTTGCTTACGAAAGCCATATTGATGATCGCTAATAATATCGAATCATTTTAGATATTTTAGCTAATTGATAGCTTTCGATATTACATATACTATATATATATATATATATATATATATATATATATATATATATATATATATATATATATATATATATAATAAACTTCACTAAACTAAATTAAAGTTTTATTACTTATTTTGTAGTGTGTTTTAATATTTCCTCGATGTCAAAGTGCACAAAATTAAGTTTGTGTCCAACAGCGTTGTATCTTTTGTTCATTTAATTGTGATAATCTAATCTTGCTTGGAAATGAATTATGTCTCAAAGGTATATGCTACTCGTTAAATAAAATTATGAACAAGAAATTATAGGACTATTGTTCAGAAATATGGACTACGGAGTTAAGCTGTGCTATAGCATATTGAACGTGTCTATTTTTAATATTTAAATTTATTCCCGATTATGAGCGTCAGGGGGATAAGAATAGTTATTATAATACAAATGTGTCCACCAAATGCACTCAGTGCATTAAGATTCATTTCAGTACAAAAATAAAGAGTCTATAAAGAGACTTTAATACTTTGTACTGGTTTTAAAAATTAAATTTAAAATATGGCCAAATAATATGCAGGTAACTTGTTTTAAAGGCAAAACACACGCACTGCTGGGAAATCCCTAATGAAAAAATCCAATTAGAGCAGTATGGTTTTGTGAGCTGATTCCATCGATTATTAAATTTACGCTTTGTGCGAGATTAAGAGCTATTCTTAGGTAAACATCTTCCTGGTGTGAAATAATATTCTGAGAAGAAAAGAGAAAAATCTTTCTTTGCTGTGCATGCAACATGATCGTGCCAAGATATATTGGCCGACAAATTAAATTCTAGTAAAGTTGAATGACTATCCTAATGGACTAGAGTATCCAGTCGTAACTATGCCAGATTAAATTCTACTTGGTTATTACCTTCCAAGACAGAATTTTCTCCAGCTCTTCGTTAAGGTGTGTTACTTTCTGCTATCTGCGGATATTTGCATCGACTGCTGATATCGAATATTTAAGATAAACGAAGAGAAATCATACAGTCTTTAGAAAAACTATAGATTGGATCTTTACTTTTCAAGATTACAACGAGCCCATGAAGGCATAACCCCACTGGTAATCAAAAGTTACCCAATGTAATAATCGAGTAAGGTAGGAAACCCGCGTCAGACAAACTAAATATTATGCAGGGTCACGGCTCGGTGATAAGATTCTGGTTATTTCTGTAACAATAACAACAAGATGCTCTGCTAATCCATATTTACAATTATAACCATTATATCTAGTTGCCTGTTGTTTTTCACCAGCTAGTCAGCATCAAAAAAATAAACTATTTTCCTCTAAGTGAAGGTAGGTACAAACAAAAACCAATCATCACCAAACTTTAAGATATATCAGGACAAATATTTAACTCATTATATTTACCAGAGGTAATTAACTTTTTACGAAATGTTAATTTTAGCAACACACAAACATACACTCACACATTCAAACACACACACTGTAAACAAATAATAAGATAAGATACTACGACAACACTATGTAATGCCGTATCGTCGTAATAACGGGGTTGCAAAATTTTTAACTATGTACTAATGTAATAAAGAAAAATAATTCTATTTTATTTAATCCTAGGAACAGCTCATTTCAATAATTTTATTTTACACTACATACCATGCTTGAAATACTTCAAATACTACTTTTTTTATGGGTCTAGCACACGTGCCGCAGGGACAGGGAAGTTCCTAAAGCGCTACAGGAGCAACACGTGTGCGGAAAAGGCAATTCCCGTTGTTCTTGAATCGCTGTAAATTGTACTCGGTGGGAAGCACAGTCCTGGGCAAATTACTCCAAAGGGATGATGTTCTCCATATAAACGACTGCTTGAAAAGCGTTGTACGAGGAGTAACAAGCTGAACCTCATACGGATGTGAAATATTAGCGCGACGTGTATTTCTAACATGCACCGCTCTGGGACGCATTAAGCGGGCTACATCCTTCGAACACTTTCCATGAAAATACTTGTAGAATAGGCTCAAGTTGCCAACTGTTCTTCGATGTTCGGCCGAATCAAGGCCGCCGGTCAGTTCCGGGTCTCCAATCAGACGAACAGCTCTTCTCTGAAAGGAATCCAACAAATGCAATGTATGTTTGGGAACGGAGCCCCAAACATTCGAGCAGTATTCCATAGTTGGTCGAATTTGAGCTTTGTAAAGAATTAACAGTTGTGTAGTGTAAAGCTTTCTGGTTCGAAATAATATTCCCAACTATTGAGAAGCTCTCCTTGCTATACCTGCAACATGTTCATGCCAGGACATACTTGCTCCCAAACTAACGCCCAACAAATTGAGTGGCGATATTAGAGGAATGGAGTGCCCAGCCATAACTATGTCGGGTCCAGCAACGTTAACCTTGTTAGAAAAAACTGCCGCCCGGGATTTTGTGGCGTTAAATTCCACTTGGTTACTGTCACCCCTAGATAGAATTTCTTCCAGGTCTTTGTTAAGTTGAACGACTTCCCGCTCTCTACGGATTTTCGTCTGAGTAGCCGATGTCCGAGTATTCAAAGTGAATGAAGAGATAAGCGTACTGTCATCTGCAAAGCTCTAGATTGGGTTTCCGGTCTTTTCCAGAAGATCCTTAATGTAAATAAGAAAGAGAGTATGAGATATTATGGAGCCTTGAGGTACACCGGCGTTGATAGTGAAGGTGTTAGAAAGAAGTCCGTCGTCTGCCACCCATAAAGAACGCTCTCTGAGGAAACATGAGAGCCACAAACACTTTTCCATACTCTACTTGTGTTGAACTACAAAAAAACAGTCTGATGCGTTATCGGATAAAACGGTTCAATACAGGTTTTTTTTTAAAATTTGTTAAACTCTACACAGTTGTCTTTTTACGACTGGTAAAGGAGACATATCACAAGGTATGACTTTTACTGCAAGTTTGCTACAAAATGTTTTTCAAGTGCTGTTAGTTTACTCCTCGAAAACTTACCGCCATTCACACAGCCACGCTATACTTTATTACAGACAAAATAACCTATTTTATTGGGTAAAATTGGCCCAGATAAGAAACAATTTATGTTTTTTTATGCCTTTTTCTTTCGAGTGAAGCGGTTTACCCAAAGTGTTTTAACTGAGCCATTATTTTTTATTTTTCCACTCCACCAGGACTGGCTTTCGTAATTTAGCTGATATAATTGCCTTTAAGTCTGAAGATTGCGATACCCTGAAATTTACAGTTGTGACTAATCGGTTAATGCTTTAGCTATAAGAATAAAACGGTTTATTATGTTCGTTCTAATAAATAATTTATTGTGTTTGCTTAGATTTTCCTAGATTTCCTTGTTTATATATATTGTAGACTAGCTTTTACCCGCGACTTCGCACGTACAGATGATGAGGTAATATAACTACTGATTTTTATTGGAAGAGGGTAATATTGGAGTATTTTTTTTCTAAAGAGACAACTTGATTCGTTAGAAACAGTGCGATGTTTCTTAGTGTAAAATTTCCTTATAAACTACGTTTTTTGTTTGTTTATGTTACGGCGACAAAAAAAAACCAGCCTAGTATGCGAGCAAACCACATAAAATTGGCCGTGAAACAATCTTCCCGAAAATCTACGCCACCTACTACAAAAACTATGGAATCATAGACATAGAGGATGGACTGAGTGTACCGTATCCCGCTGTGCACTAAATATAGACGCAAAAGTGAGAGAGACTAAACGAATGAGCGGCCAGTAGCCGTCTCTTTCTAGAATGCCGCTAAACTACGGCGCTCTTGAAAATAATATTTCTAAGTGTTCTATTTGAAAGAAAATCGGGTGGGGGCTTTTCTCGCCTTGAATTCCGTCTCGGGGTACTGCGCCTTGTTTATTCCAGGCATACAGAATAGACACAGGTATTGGCCGCACAGTCGCCTTGTCTCTTTCTGAAGCGTGGTCAATTTTGTCAGATTAATGCTCAGTCCATCCTCTATGTCTATGTATGGAATTAAACAAATAAACCTAATCAAGAAATGTTTAAGGTAAGCTCGGTGCGACCCATTATGGATCGCGACACTATGCTTGGGTTTTTGCGTTTTAACGTTGATGGGGCATGGACGTGTCATCAAGTAGGACTACATACAAAATTTAGATCTCGATTGTAACTTCAGCGAAGGGATATTAGAATAAATATGAAAAACGTGTCTAATTATTTTTATTTAATAGTATTTACACAAAGTTGTAAGTTAAAAAAAATACTATACAGGGTAGAAATTAAATAAGATACCAATATTAAAATATTTTTGAGAAGCCGCTTGTCTGAGCCGGGAATCGAACCGTCATAAATAAGAAATACATAAACATATAATAGGTATGCGTACTTTATACAATTCGTTGTATCTTACCATCGTGCTGGGTAACTTCTGGGATAAGTACCACTTGATAGCGTTCTCTTGTTTGTCAATCCTAGCCTGACTGACGAGCCGTGATACGGCGAAACGCGTCTCAGGATGGATTTGACAGATAAGAGAACAGCTTGTAAGCTGCTGGAATATGGACTTCTGCCTATTTTCAGTTGCTTTACAATAATTAAACATATATTTCTCATTTATGACGGTTACAGAAATGAATGAACCATGAAATATGAATTTACTCTAATTAAAGGCATAATATTTCTCAAAAGTATTTGATCTTCATTATTGTGTTTATCCATTAGTGCCATAAAACGCAGGGTCACTTATTTGTTGTCATTTAGGCTGGTTCGATTCCCTGTTCAAGCAAGCGCTTTTTTAAAAATGCATTTTTAGTGATGTTTAAAAATAATGAAATGTTTCTTTCGCATAAAATTTGCTCAATATTTCAAACACTTCCCCCCTCCCATAAATATTTCTTTACATACAAACTCCATCAGTTTTTATGGGTGTTTCATCTTTTTTTTTTCAGCTAGATCCGTGAAAATTAGATACATTTTGATAAATCAACCTTTAAATCAGTCAAAACGTATTTTTGTATTACTTACTTTCGAATAGTATACAAAAAAGTTTCAAAATCGTACCTAGAAAAAATAATTAATGTTTCACCATATAAATTTTGCCACCCCCGTTCAAACCCTTAGGAGATGAATTTTCCAAAATAATGAAACACGTGTTATTTATATTCACAAAGTGTCACCATCGTAACTTTAGAAAAAAATGTCTGTTCATGCAAACTTTACCACCCCTTTTTACCGCTTTAGGAATGGAATTTCAAAACATCCCTCCTTAGTGCACCCCTAGGGTACTCAAAGAATATTTCCTCCAAATTTCAAATCTCCAGGTACACTGGTTTAGTCTGTGCGTTGTCTGTCAGTCAGTCACGGTACTATTTTATAGGTATAGATTGACCACAAAAAAATCTTCTATTAGGTGTATGTAGAGATCTCTGAAATTTTGGTCCAAAAATATTAAGGTTGCTAAGGGTGCTAAAGTCGATTTTATTGGTACACATCAGTTTATTGTATATTTTACAGGATAGAAACATAATTGTACGATGAAAATATTACTTTTTTGAGGTTTTAATTACATAGATATGTAGAACTGACAATTACGTACAAACTTAAACCATATGTGACAACGGGAGATCAAGTAAACTCAAGTTATGAGCAATTAAAAGACATTTAAAATGCACAAAGGGGCCAAACTTCGAACTTAATGGTTCCTTTACGTCGCATGCATTATTTTTTTCAGGTATAAATTGCATAGATATTCTGGACTGACAGTTATAAACAAATTTAGACCACGTGCAACCATGGATTGCCAAGTAAAGTCAAGTTACGAGCAACTAAAAGATGCATAAAATTCAAAAATAGGCTACTACTTATATTATACTAGCCGTGCCCGCGGCTCCGCTCGCGTGACTTGTTTCACTAATATCGTAACTGCTCATTCCTATATTACTTCACGTAATAAAATATAAACTATAACCTGGCCAGAGAACATATATATGATTAAAAAAAAAAAAAACACGTAAATCGGATTAGTGGTTCTCGAGTCATAAGCGCACTAACGGAAAGAGAGAGAGAGACGTTACGTTATATATATTATATAGATATCCTCTCACATTTGGTCAGTGGCTCCATGTTTGGCTGACGGGCCCAAACCAAGTCAGCACAAACGCTATTACCATTGTGTATTAAGGAATGACCTGACAATGTTACATGTTTTCAAAATCACTGACTTCTGAATGTTTTTTTGTATGTTTGTGTTGAGCCCCAAATGTACTAAGTCAGACGCGAATGTTGTTGGTTTTTATTTTATTATTATTGTTTTTGTTCTTCTTTCTCACGTTTGGTCAATGTGGTTCCATGTTTGGCTGACGGGCCCAAACCAAGTCAGCTTATTATTATTTTGGTTCTTCTTTCTCACATTTGGTCAATGTGGCTCCATGTTTCAACATTATATAGAATAATATTATTATATAACCTAGTGGTTCTCGAGTGATAAGCGAATTAATGGAGAGACAGACAGACAAACATACAGGCAGAGAGACGTTGCATTTTATATATATTATATTCTTTGCTACATGATATTGTTTCATATTTAATGGTTAGGCAGTGTATTGCAGCAGAACGCGCTAGCGGCAAACTTTTTTCCGACTTGATTTATTATTATCGTCTCTGATAATTTCTAATTATTATTCTAACGTAATAAAATATATTTTATATATATTATGGATAACTTGGCCAGAGAACATAGATATGAATTACGAAAAAACACGTAAATCGGATAACTGGTTCTCGAGTGATAAGTACATTAACGGACAGACAGACAGAGAGACATTGTATTTTATGGATATTATTATTCTTTGCCACATGATATTGTTCCATATTTAATGGTTTAGGCAATGTATTGCAAGAGAACGCGCTAGCGGCAAACTTTTTCCGACTTGATTCATTATTATCGTCACTACTTATTTCTTATGTTACCTAACGTAATAAGATATATCCTAAAACCTGGCCAGTTGTTTTAAAAAAAAAGCACGTAAATCGGATAAGTGGTTCTTCAGTCATAAGCGCACTAACGGACAGACAGACACAGAGACAGAGAGACGTTGCATTGCAATATATATATAAATATATATATATATGTATATATATATATATATATATATATATATATATATATATATATATATATATATATATATATATTATAGATCAATATAGGCCACTAAAATAGCAGACAGGAAAACTAACCTAACCTAACGCTCGTTTCGGGTTTGAGAATGTAATTACTTTTATTTCCCTTCTTAGAGTGGAATGTGGAATTTTTGGCACAATGACACTACTCAGTATACGTACATATCATCACTACACCAAATACCTGTTTAGCAAAACGCACATCAAGTGCAAAAATAAAGTGTTGGTGTAGTGATAATATATACTGAGTAGTCCCTCCTTAGGTTAAGTTTGGTTAGTTTTCCTGTCTGCTATTTTAGTAGTCTATGAAATATATTATAAATAAGTTAATATAAATAGTAGCCTTTTTTGAATTTTATGCGTCTTTTAATTGATCATAACTTGACTTTACTTGGTCGCTCATGGCTGCATATGGTCTAAATTTGTTCATAATTGTAAGTTCTGAATATCTATGCAATTTATATTTCAAAAAAATAAGGCAGCGTCTTTTAATTGCTCATAACTTAAGTTGGTCGTCCAGAGTTGCACATGGTCTAAGACTTTTTGAAATTGTCAGTCCTGAATATCTATGCAATTTATTCTTCAAAAAAATAATGTGTGCAACGTAAAGTAACCATTAAGTTTGGAATTTGACTAATTTTTCCATTTTAAACGTCTTTTAATTGCTCATAACTTGGGTTTACTTGGTCGCCCGTGGTCGCACGTGGTCTACATTTGTACGTAATTGTCAGTTCTACATATCTATGCAATTGAAACCTCAAAAAAATAATATATTCCACGTTCAATTATGTTTTTATCCTGTAAAATATACACTGATGTTACCAATAAAATCTAATTTAGCTCCCCCTAAACCTTACTATTTTTGGACCAAAATTTCAGAGATTTTTATTTACACGTAATAGAAGGTTTTTAGCTAGTAGCAGTGCCAAATATTAAAACTTTTTTTTCTGTAGTCAGTGTAATATATGGCCTCGACATAAGTCCTGTCTCTCACGCAAAAAAAAAATAAGTTGAACAAATAAGCAGAAGTATCAATAACATATATTTTTTATTTACTAAATAAGAGAAAAATAAATATTTATTCTAGATAATACACACTTACCATCCATAACAAACAAATTACATGGACTCTATTTCAAAACTAGCTATAAGTCACCAAATCGATTATAATAGTTCCAAACAAATAGTCAACATTCAATACTGCAAAAGAAGAATCATCAGAAAGCCATCGAAATTAAGAAAAAGAAAACTTGCTTAAAAGGGGTGATGCTTTTAACCTCCGAGCTACTTGGAAATGAGAATTAAAACGAGACACCAAAGCACCAATACCCTGAGACCACCCGGGTCTACTCAAAGAGGGCAGCGCAGTCCAGTCAGTGCTGTAACCTCCAGTCTCGACTCTCGAGTCGAAACAGCACTGACCAACGAATGCGCCTCCTGACTCGGCCCGGACAAGAAAAATCATATTTTCTTTGTTAAATATTGATAACATTTCACATATATGCGTATTGATTTAAAAAATTAGAGGAAATTTATATTTGGAGTTATATGTAGTTAATAACGGGGACGTTATTTGATTTACCGGTATGGGTACGTAGTTTCGTAGTATTCGTTAACTACCGACTAGAAGTCAATACTTTGATATTTTTATAGTTTGTCATAATAACATTCACTGATAAGATCAAGTATAATATGCGCCAATATCAATTTTTTTCGTTACACTAACAGCCTAAAAATATGTTCCTCCAAAAATTTTACCTTAACTTGAAATATAAAAAAATTAATTCTGCATTATCCACTGCTGTGAATTTAAAAAAATTTCAATGAAAACTTCATTCAAATTTATTATTACTAGTAATAAAAACTAAACAGTGAATATACATTATCTGTAACCAATATACGGGAATACTCTGTAATAAAATGAGCTAGAAATCCCTCCCCAAAAAATCTATATCAAAAAAATTTAATGCCTTCACTAACCTATCTTGTCAAACCAGAAAAATTCCAGCTGCCATTTTCGTATTATTATTAATAATAAGAGCCAAACAATAAATATAAATCTTATCTGTAAGATGGATGCGGGAATGAAGCATAATTAACCAATAAAAACCTTATTAAAAAAAGCATACCATTTTATATTTTATTCCAGAATAATTTGGGGCGAATGAAATTACAAATTCTTCTCTAAATACAAGACAGTTAATATTAATCGAAAAGCCAGAATTTTTACTGACCCTTTTGCTAGACCTACTCAACAGATAACTCGTCTACAAGAAAGAAACAGATGCTTTATTTTTCGGTTAGCCCTAATTAAATTCCAGAGGTCGCAAAATTTAATTTCATTTTAGCTCCAGCAATTCCAAGCTTAGCTGACACAAAGTTTTTCAGTTGGTCTTGTAGTTAATAATTTGATATTGGTCAAATTTATATTGAAACTTTTTTCTTTACTTCTAAATAGTTGTAGATATCACAAAGTTGGGTAATAGTATGGCTACCTCGATTTTATCGGATTTTTAAAGAAATCTTTCTACCCGAAGGAACTCGTCTCGTTACCTTAATTTTTTTTTGAGTTTCTGTATAACAATGTTACATAGTAGGGCGTAATATTTCCTTTTTCTAGGCCATTATAAAGTCGGAACATCTATTCCGTTATAATTTCTAATTTTCTCTTTCGGCACTAAACTACCAGGCATAACCTTGTAAACGTTAGAACCAGCACGATGGGTTTCTTGGCAAGTCTGCGGCAGTGCAGGATTAGTTTTTTATAGAGAACGTCGAGTGACAGGGGTTTTACCTTAATTCTGTTCACCAGTTTTTTTTTAAGACGCTGCACTCCAAAATCAAAATTTTCTTTGCCTTTTGGATTTTGGGTGTTTTTTTTTTAACTATTTCAACACTTTTGGATCCACTCTGGAATTCTCAGTAAAAAGAACCTTTTTTACAGAAAGCGGAGGGATGCAGTGCCGCATTCCACACAAATACATTTACCAAATACTGCAGAGTGGATATTTGCTTTCCGATTTTCTCTTGTTTATTCAATTTCTCAGCCCTATATATATATAGGTATATATATATATATATATATATATATATATATATATATATATATATATATATATATATATATATATGTATATATATATATATATATATATATATATATATATATATATATATATACATATATATATTTATATATACATATATATATATATATATATATATATATATATATATATATATATATATATATATATCTTTGAATTCTAAATCCTAGTTTTCCTATTTTAATATTTTTTAGTACTATACTGGATTACAAGTCTAATAAGTAAATATTTAGAAATACATTTCTGTTTGATTTTATTTTATTGTTTAGTATAGTGACACCTCAATTTTGTTTTATTTTAATAAAATTTATAGGAGCTAGCATTTCCTATTTATATGCTAGGTCAACCTATTTGAATAAACATAGATGGTGCCCAAAATGAATAAAAAAAGATATATCTAGTAGCATCATTGCAGGTTGAACCCATTCTCGACGACATAAGAGTTGCCACAAGTATAACTTATAACTTCAAGATAATTATGTGTTACTGAACAGGATTAAGAGTATTTTTAAAGAGTCCATAAATAAATTAATATTTTCAGTATCATCGGGATAAGTCTTCGATCTGGTTGCAACAAAACAAGCATATGTCTATTGTGGAAAAAAACTTTTATGACTGTGGTTAGATGAAAAGCCATACTGCTTGGAATTGGACTATGTCAAATTGGCGTAACATTGACATTTCACCCACGATTGCACATGATATCTTCATAAATCTTTACTCTTCGTGATTAGACTATCAAATACCTATGATTTATTCCGTGTTTTAATTTCGAAAAGTGAAGTAAAGATTTCTCGTGCGCGAAACGTAAGAACATCACTCCAAGTTTACATAGTACAATTCGAAGGACCATAAACAATTGCCCCCTCCCCCTTATCTCGAAAAGTATTAATCAAAAAATTTTGAAAAAAACTCTGGAATATTCTCCACAGGGTGGATATATATATATATATATATATATATATATATATATGTAAATATATATATATATATATATATATATATATATATATATATATATATATATATATATATATATATGTATATATATATATATATATATATATATATATATATATATATATATATTTATATATATATATATATATATATATATATATATATATATATATATATATATATTTAAATAAAAAAAAACTTTGTTGAAAACTCATTTGAGATCTGTTTTGTGAAATCACTGATCATTTTATACCTCCGTAACAAAAATTTTTATTTTAAAAGCAATCAACATACGGAACACTAATTGCGCAAGTCCAACTTGCGCTTGACCGGTTATTTTTTAAGGAAATTTATCAAACTTTTATTCTGAAGTATATCGCGTCACTTAAATAGATATATTTTGAATAAAAAAAATGTCACATATAAATTGTAACCAAAATAAACTTTTATTAGTTACAATCTATGGGATTGAAACATCTATTTTCATAACCTCAATCTGATTTTTCAAAGCACCGACAACTGCACAACTATATCAGGTTTACTAATTTTTTTTAGCATTTTACTCAGTGTATATTTTCAACAAAACCTTTAACTTTTTAACTTTTAATTTTCAAGCCTCTAAGTTTTGCAATAACGCATGACACTTAAGTCACATCGTCCACGTTGAAAGCATCGCTGCCCCTATTCACGTGGCCTGTCGCGTTGTTCGCGGAAAACGCTCACATAGAAAAAAATAAGCTCATTGGAGTAGATAATATCTTTTAGTCAACAGTAGACAGTTCAATACTAAGAGGATTACTACAACTTTGGCAGCGAATTATGCTTCCTTAGTTTAAATAATACGTGAATTATAAGTTTATACGACTGCAATTTTAGATCAATTCCTTCTCAGACAGTGAAACTGTAATATTTTCGGATAAGTCTACATTTTGCCTCTCTATACCATTTCTGTGTACAAAGAGTTATAAAAAATTTTCGATTCTACAAATTTTAGTTAATACATTTCATTTAATTTAATATAAAAAAGCCCGTATCCTAAAATAAAATTCAAGTAGGAAGAAAAACCTTTCTTTCTGATAAATAGACTAATTATTTTCAATTGAAAAACATAGCTCCTTATTTAAAAAAAATATTTGCTTTCAAGATCAAGATAATTTTTTCAAAATATCTTGAGTTTTTAAAACGAAAAAAAGTGAGTTTACAAAAGGATAAAGAATGCAGAAAGTAAAATTATCTCATTTCTATCTTATCTCTGTCCACTGAAATATGTTATTTCACCCAAAATGAAGTGCATCGCTGCTATTAACTGAAATAACACTCTTTTTAATGACACCCTGACTGAACTGGTATTTAACAGATAACTCCACAGCGAGAACAAAATGGAGGCTTTATTTTCCATTTAACCCCAATTAAATTCCGTCGGTCGCAAAGCCTAATTTCAATTTAGCTTGAACAATTTTAGGCTTCACTCGCAGAATCTGTCCTAAAATAAATATTTTGGATTATAATTTTATACTGGTCATTATTGTTTGTGACAAATCATGCCTCTAAACACGAACTGAGGTAACGCAGATTTTATAAATTTAACGAAGGGCCAAAAACTAATTTAGCTCATATTTGATGCATTTTAATAAAGGAAAAATATATAAATATTTTCTCATTTCTATGCTGGCAAAAAGTCAAATCTAATATAAACATATTATATTCCTTTAGCATGTAAAGTAAAAAGAATTAATCTTAGATCTAAAATTTTTAATACCACTAATTACATAGCCCCACAAAAAAAAAAAGTGGGGTATACTTTTGATGCGATATATCAGATCCGTAGTATTTATGCCCGCTGATCACGAATCTGACGTCAGAATATCGCCATCACATCTCAATTTTTTTTTTTAACCTCAAAAAATAGGTAAAAATTAGTAAAAATTAAGAAAAATATACTCCTAAAAAATTGATTCAAGCTTTTTCATGAATCCAAAGATGTATTAATATGTATTCGGACACGCTAAGCTAATATTCATCGGTTGGATTGAGCCATACAGTTCTGTTTTCTTTCTAACCTCAATAAATCAGACAGATATAGTGCTTCTCGAATGCAAAAACGAATTCAAATTAAAATTCAACCGATCCTTACCAAATTTGGTACACGGGGATTTTTTGGGTCGCTGATCACGAATCTGAGGTTGGATTTGCAAAATTCAAGATGGCAGATGTTTTCGCGCCATTTTGAACGCCGAGAAAATTCATCGGTCGATTTTTATTCTTCTACCTGCATCCAGGGCACCTCCACGTGGTGACGGTGGGCAACGGTGTTACTCCACTAGCCAGCAGAGTCCCTGGATAACGGCTTAGATGCCATCATGGCAGGTAGAAGAAAGAGAATTACGATGCAGGGACTCGGAAACCCAGTATCGGCGGTTGGTCAAGGGTGGGAAAGCGGGCCCGCAGCCGTCGTCATCCAGCGACCGTAGCTCTTCATGTGTGGGTGACTTGGCTCATGTAGAGTATAATGCTACAAGAAAACGGTCTCACGGTACAAGGACTTTTCATAAGTACGATAAAAATAGTGATTCATTTTGTTATATTTGCTGTCAACACGTATTGAGTAAAATGGGGTCACCGATAACGGATAAGATTAAAACCTTATATAAGGATTGTTTTAACATTGAAATACATCACCAGGATACAGATTGGGTTCCCCACATCATTTGCAGTTCTTGCAAAATAATGTTGTACATCAATGAGAAGGCGATTAAATATTCCAGACCAGCAATATGGAATAGACCATACAGTGAAAATGATTGCTACTTTTGTATGAATATTGTATCTAGGCATAACCGAAAAAATAAAAGCACTATTACTTATAACGATGTTTCGACAGTAACAAGACCAACTAAACTAATTCCGCCTCCTGAACCACTTGATGCTGATGTTATGGAAACAAATGATTTCACCTTATCAGTTCATGCCGAAAACATTAAGACTATCGAAAAAGATTCAAACACTGTTACTAATGAATGACAACCTATCATATACTAGTGACACAGATAAAGAATTTCTACCATACAACCGTAAACCAGAAACAATACTGGTATCACAGTCAGAACTTAGTGATCTAGTCAGAGATTTAGGCTTATCCAAAGATGGTTCAGAGCATCTTGCTTCCTTTTTAAAGAAAAGACATTTACTTAAGCCAGAAGCTACGATTTCTTATTATGGAAACAGAGATGAAGAATTTCGAAAATATTTCACAATGGACGAGGAATTGTCACTTTCATATTGTACCGATGTAAAAGGTCTAATGGATAAATTTCAAAATTACTCATACGATCCTGAAGAATGGAGACTGTTCATTGATTCTTCTAAACGGAGCATTAAGGCAGTTTTGCTGCATAATACCAACGTTTACGCTCCCATTCCGATTGCTCATTCCACAGTTATGGAAGAGCAATATGAAAAAATAAAGCAGCTTTTGATAAAAATAAAATATGCTGATCATAACTGGAAAATTTGTGGAGATCTGAAAATTGTAACAATATTGCTTGGCCAACAGTTAGGGTTTACACTTTATTCCTGTTATAAATGTCTGTGGAATAGCAGAGACACGTCATTATAAGAAAAAAATTTGGCCAACAAGAGAATCGTTCACTCCTGGTGAAAATAATGTATTGTTTCCACCATTGGTAGATCCAGGAAAAGTTCTTATTCCCCCGCTTCACATTAAGCTTGGACTTATGAAGCAATTCACGAGAGCATTAGATACAAACGGCCCATGTTTCAAATATTTGCATAAAAAATTTCCGAAATTTTCTGAAGCTAAAATTAAGGCAGGCGTATTTGACGGGCCACAAATAAGAAAAATTGTTTCAAGATTCATTATTTGTTACTAAAATGAATAAAGTTAAAAAAGCTGCTTGGCTTAGTTTTAAAGAAGTCGCAACAAACTTTTTGGGAAATAATAAAAGTCCTAAGTACAAAGAAATAGTCGAGAAAATGGTAAAAAATTTTCAAATATTAGGTTGCTTAATGAATCTAAAATTACATTTCCTGGACTCCCACATCGATGATTTCCCAGATAATCTTGGTGACTACAGTGAGGAGCAAGGGGAACGTTTTCACCAAGATCTGAAAATCATAGAAAAAATCGGTATCAAGGACAATGGGATGACCATATGCTAGCGGACTATTGCTGGTCGCTAAAAAAAGAGAAACAAGTCCTCAAAAGCGTTTGGGCAGAAAGCCTTTGAATAGGTCATTCGCGGAAAAAAGAACAAGATACAGCCAAAAAAAGGAAAGTTAGGCGCGGGTCTAACCTTCGCAATTCTAGGGCTTAAGGGTCTACTATTTGAGAGTATATGGTTTAAAAGTCCTGGTTTTGAGTTTATTGGGTTTCATTTTTAAAGTTACAGAGTTATTGAGGTCTATTTTTTGAGGTTACAGAGTGTGGGAGTCTAAGGTTTCAGGGTTTAGGGTTTAAGAGTATCAGGTTTGAGGATTCCCCAACTGTATACCAAATTTGGTAGGAATCGGTTGGTTTTCAAAAATTTTGTCCGCCATCTTGGATCCGCCATTTTGAATTTTGCAAATCCGACCTCAGATTCACGATCAGCAACCCAAAAAACCCCCGTGTACCAAATTTGGTAAGAATCGGTTGAATTTTAATTTGAATTCGTTTTTGCATTCGAGAAGCAGTATATCTGTCTGATTTATTGAGGTTAGAAAGAAAACAGAACTGTGTGGCTTAATCCAACCGATGAATATTAGCTTAGCGTGTCCGAATACATATTAATACATCTGTGGATTCATGAAAAAGCTTGAATCAATTTTTTAGGAGTATATTTTTCTTAATTTTTACTAATTTTTACCTATTTTTTGGGGTTAGAAAAAAATTGAGATGTGATGGCTATATTCTGACGTCAGATTCGTGATCAACGGGCAAAAATACTACGGATCTAATATATCGCATCAAAAGTATACCCCACTTTTTTTTTGTGGGGCTGTGTTATCATATGTATCTATAAGATCTTTATCCACTACTTCCAGTTCAGCTAGAAGTTAAAAAGTGTTTCTTTTAGAAAAAATATACTAACAAGTCCATTTATGGAAATATTGTATCCCATTATTTCCCAAAATAAGCTGCGAAAAAGTCCATAATTTTTTACTTTACTAATTAATATTTCCAAATAACCATACTTAATTTTGTTGTAGTGTGCTGTAACTGTTACCAAAGCCAGCTAATAACCGACGCAATAAAGCACCAAAGTTTGGTTACTAGAGGAACTTTAAAAATCACTCATACTATGTTAGTCGTGTCGACGTGGATATTCCAAATAAATGTATTGGTACTATTTTGTCGCTCTAGTTGTGACACCTATGACGCTCACATAGGACTTTATGTAAAGTGCCAGAAAAGACTTACTCTATGTACAATAAATATTGTTACATAAGGAATATAGCTGCACAATTTGTAGAAACGTAGCTGAGATAGATATGATGTTCAATCGCATAAAATTAAGTTTAAGTTAAATTTTACGAAGCCTTAACATAGTATGTCATCCATCAGCAAATATTTATAAACAATTTCTCAGACCTGTGAGTTATCAGAACAATAAAGACATATGTGTTTTGTACCCTTTCTCGAACCTTAATAGAACTCAATGACCTTGGGGACTGTTGTAGATGTTTTTAAGTTTAGATGCAGTTTATGGAAGGAGTTTCAGTTTATCTAGCATATACCAGTTTGTCAAACATATATTGTCTAGGTAATAACATGTACTCCTTCAAAAACTGACTACATTTACCAACTGAACTAACTAGCTATTAATGCGACGAAAGCTAGAATGAAGCTACATATTTTATAAAACGTATTTATGTTAGTAAAAGCCTTCACAACACCACATGTACTTTTTCTTATTATTTCTTTTTAAAGGAAATTATGTAATTCAGAAATAAATAATGCTAATTGTTATATGTAATTAAAAGGAGCAGTTATATCATATACTAAAGCATTATATTTTAGTTTACTAAAATACTTTGTAACTCATTGCAAATTGTATACATCCAAAATAGTGGGCAGCTGGATCATTAGAAGTAACTGAATGAACAGGAGCAGCAGAGGCAATATGTAGTATATAGAATTTGCCAAAAGAATATTTATATCTTGTTGAGTAGCCGGCCGTAGTCATGCTACGCGGATTATTTATTTTTTTTTTTTATAGTGTTAAAAATTATTTTCAGTGTGAGGTATATTGAGTTGAATTAAGAAAATTTATTTGAAACAAGTGTGTTTAGACTGTTCAACAGTCAAAAGTGTAACGTAAGTTAAAGAAGACTTAATAGGTCTTAAGTCATCCATATTGGTGCATGACAATTTTATAGCTTATATTTTAGTTAACGCTATAAGTATGTCCTTAATTGCTGGATAACTATCAAAATCAATCATTAGGTTCTAAGATCCTTAAGTTTTCTACTTGGCTAAGAGGAATTTAATTTTAAATTGGACCTCTGATACAAACTGCTGTCCCCTTGTCCAAGTTTATAATTCCTTAAGTAAATTACGAAATAACTTAGCAACGTGGAATTTAAGAAAAAGCTATTTTAACACAAAATTTGCAACGGCTTTTTAGTTTTCTTTGATATCAATAAAAGTATATGTAGACCAAAATTTACCAAAATGTGAATTTTATAGAAAACACCAAACGAAATAAAAAGTGGGTGAAAAGAAGGACAAGTTTTCCTAGTAAAAAAAAAATAAAATTGAATAGTATTTAAGAATTTAAACAGATTATAGACAATAAATCAATAAACAGCCATCATAGTTTGAGAAAATGTCGATATAAATATAATATATGTTGTCAATTCGCAATCACCAGAAACCTTTCCCAAGTGCAAATATGATCAAAAAATTAATTATGACAATATTAAAGCAATAAAATTTTTAGATTTGTTTTGGAACTTAAATCGGAAAAACCTTCGATCTGTAGTAAAGACCTTAAAATAAGTTAAATGAAAGGTAAAGACAAGATTACACTTTACTTTTTACACTTCCGAAGCTAGCTGTCAACATTCGTCTTAATTTAAAAATGATTGTAAAAAACAAGTCAGTAACTAGCTAAGCAATATGTAAAAATATAGTAATAATATGTAAAACTAAAATTAGATAAATATTTATAAGAAGTGATTTGGGACAAATGTTCCAAGCATCTTTTATACAGTCACAATTTTTAGTGTTCCTTACGGGACACTTATGCGATCACTTCGGTATCTGTCTGTGTATCTGTCATACCTGATTTTATCCGAAACTATTTAATGGTTGAAATTTGCCACAAATATAGGAATTGATGACCCAAGCGGAGCTGTGTAGATTTTAAAGTTAAATTATTGGGGATGAAATCCGAAGTGAAACAAAATTTTTTTACAAGATCAGATGAAAGCTTGTGAAAACACAAGTTCAAAAATATATATGATTTTTTATGTCATTTTTAAAAAATTGCCAAAAGTCGCTGTCCCTCTTCTGTCTCTAAGGATACTAATCAAAAAATTTAAAAAAAAATTCTGGAATATTCTTCATAAGGTGTAGATTGAACGAAAACTCTCACGAGAGCCTTACCTTTGATAATTTATCTGGCACATATAAAAAAAATTCAAGGGCATCAGTTTTCAACAAAAATTGAAAACAAGCTTTCCTGAAAACTTATGTTGGGTGTGTTTTGTGAAGTTATTGATCATTTGTACCTCCGTAATTTTTTTTATTTTAAAAGCAATCATCGTACGAAACACGAGTTGAGCAAGTCCGACTTGCACTTGGCCAATTTTTTATTTCTGGATCACAATAAAATAAAATTTTACTCAAATATTACAATAATTTAATTTACGTGAATAACAAGAGAACAGTGAAGAATAATAATTATAATAATACTAAACAGCTTTATTGACCATTACAACATATTTAGACAAAACAAAAATGGCAGTGACACATTATTTGACTCAAATGGGATTCTAATTAATAATTATTCATTATTGTAATCCAATGACTCGTAGATATTTTTTTAATTTATTTTTGAAGTTTATATAGTTTAAATTTTTTAGATTCGATTGTAGGCTATAATACAATATTGAGCACATGAATTTAAATGTAGATTTGTATTCCTCAGTTCGATGCATAAGTATTTCCTAACTATACTGATTTCTTGGATTAAGATTACGGATGTTATTTCTAATTTAAATTATAAATTCAGTGGTCAGGTAGTATTATGCCAAAATTACCTTATACCTAAAAAAAGTTGAGTGTATTTTACCTCTATATTCCAGTTTTAATGAGTTATATTGATCAGTTGTTGATGATGTGTGATCGTGCTTTTTGAGCTGGTTGAAAATCTGACGAAATTATTTTGTAGAATTTGCAGTTTTTGTTTGTTGTTCATTATAAATACCGTCTTTTTTGTAAATAATATTACAATAATCTAATCTATTTAGAAAAGTAAACTCTACAATTTAGAGTTTGACTTAGAATTTACGTAATGTTGAAAATTTTAAGTATCGATCACAAATTACACCGACATGTTCCACATTGTGTCATTGGTATTGAAAAATATCCATTAAATGTAATTTTATAGTATGAATAATTTTTTTTGAGTTTATTAAAATTAAATTATTTTTTCTTTCATTTATTAGTTTCGTACTGCGAGCATGTCCGTCATCTTTTTCAAGTTTTTCTTGTGGCAAGAAAGGATTACCTACCTTCAACAATAGTCAAAAAACCCATATAGAATGATTATCTGGCTTTTTTACCAACTAGTTTAACACCTTGTCGTCCAATAGCAATAAAATATTTTGTAAAGTAAAGTAAAAAATGGAAATATTTTTATGTTATTGTGACTTTTTATTAATAATCTAAAATTGCCAGCAGTAGTAAATAAAAGCTAATAAGCAACATATTTTTAATCATTTAATGTATTTTCTAGTCATATCATTTAATCATGTTAACATGACTCTTTTGCGAGCTTATATATTTTTAGACCCCCGGATACGTAAGATTCATTTTACTACCGTTTACATACGCTTTTAATTTCTTCGTAAATTTGCTCTTTCTTAAAAAATTTAATGCGCCAAACTCTATTTACTGACCACAGAAAACGATTGAGATAGGTGTTAGTTTTAAAACAATGAATTAGCGATTCACAAATATGTCATAATATTGCATTGAGTTACATATCATAGTAATAGTACTAGTATTTTGTAACTTATAACCAAGAGAACCAACCACCGTATTGCCTTTTGCCAACCGAATATTAACATTTGATTAGTGTCAGTCAGACGAGACTTACAGTTTTACTTGGGATCCGAACAACATGATCTGCAGATGGTACTCTCTCAGCCAGTTGTTTTTAAGGTAAAGTCACTTTTACTTCCCGCTAACCACGAACTTCGATGACAACTTAATGCTTGTGGAAGTCTTCTTGGCATTGCGATTAAGTACATTCGTCGCTGATGACACTTGATTCGGTCCACTCGACTTCAGACCTGTGTTTCATTGAACAGAGCTATCTAACTCATACACCTTCTCTATACAACAACATGCTAGCAGCAGTTGTTCTATGGGGATCGGTTTCTAATTCTCGAGGGTTGATTTCATCAGCCTTTCATATTTCGAGCAGTGTCTCATGAACAGGATGCCCTGCAGTTTTTCCATGCGAGCCGCACTCAGTTCTCAAAAGGGTTTCCACTAGTGGGGAAGCAATGTCTTTATAGTCAGCCTTTCTTGATCCGAGTAGCTTGCCAGTTTGGCGATGACTGCTGGTCAGCATTCTGACCTGGAATGTGGTCTAGCCAAATACAGTTTTAAAATAAAAGTATATTCACCTGACGGAGATAGAACCCGAAACCATCCCACTCTACTTAAAGCTACCACAATAGTTTGTCTTCATAGAATCGATTATATCGATTATACCTAACTAATTTAATTTACATAATAACAGTTTAATAAAATTCTTAGGTTCAAGCGGTATATTAGCTTGATGAAAATACAAAAAGAGTCAAGAAAACTTATCTTATGGATGAAAATATCATATTTTATACTTAAAAAGGTATATCTTCTTTTTTTGTTTATAATAATTATTCCTTACATTAAAAAAATACAAATTAGTACGCTAAATACTTTTGAGAATATAAAAGAAAATTAAAAATAAAGTGGCGTTTCAACGTGTAAACTCCACAGTAGCATTGTAGCCACCCTAAACAAATTTTAAATTTGCATATCCTGTGGTCGATATTTATCTCTGGGGACTGACCTACATTTAAACTGAAGGAAATAGCTATTTTGGCGAAATAAATTGCAGCAAGGCTGTGATTGAGTTAAAAGAGTATGATTTTTACTAACCCTCTTACTAAACCAATATCTCACCGATAACTTTCCGGTACGTATAAAACGGTTATTTCAGTTTTCTTTCTGTAGATTGTTTTTTTTTTTATTATTACTATCATTATTAATTATAGAAAGTCTGACGTAACAAATCACGTATCTTCGTCGCGAGTAAGCTACTTTTCCCATTTCATTTTCCACTACTATTCCCATATTGCAGTCAAGGATGTCCGATGTTGTCTTCAGACACCGTATCATAAAGCGTATTTTAATGAAGCTAGACACCAAAAAGGCTTTTGGGGCTGACGGAATACCTGCCATAGTTCTCAAAAACTATGCGAGGAAACTAACACCAGTTTTCTGTAGACTTTTCAACCTATTCTACAGAAAGGGAATATTTCCTTCCTGCTGGAAATGTGCCACAGTTCAGCCGATATCTAAAAAAGGCAAGAAGACCTTGCCAAATACCTACCAACTAGTCGCACTGCTTTCAATAATATCGAAAGTCATGGAAAAGGTTATCAATCAGCATCTTCTAAAATATCTTGAACGATTCAACATTATTAGCGATCACCAATATGGCTTTCGTAAACATAGATCAACAGGAGATCTTCTGACTTATGTAACACATGTTTGAAACAACTCAATTGAACACACTCTCGAGCGGTCGTTCTTGACATATCCAAGGCATTCGACCATGTTTAGCACGATGGCTAAGCTACGCTCTTATGGTATGTCTGAAAGGTTCTGTTTGTAGCTCTCATGTTTCCTCAGAGAGCGTTCTTTACTCGGTCGACGGATTTCTTTCTAACACCTTCACTATCAACGCCAGTGTGCCCCAAGACTCCATACTATCTCCTACTCTCTTTCTCATTTGCTTTAACGGTCTGCTGGAAAAGACCAGGAATCCAATCTACAGCTTTGCAGATGACAGTACGCTTATCTCTTCATTCACTTTGAATGCTCGGACATCGGCTACTCAGGCAAATATCCGCAGACAGCAGGAGGTCGTTCTCCTAGCATCCTCACTCTATTTGTTGGGCATTAATTTGGGAGCAAATATGTCCTGGCATGAACATGTTGCAGGCATAACATGGAGAGCTTCTCAAAAGTTGGGAATATTATTTCGAACCAGAAAGCTTTACACTCCACAACAACTGTTAGTTGTTTACAAAGCTCAAATTCGCCCTTAAAAGTTCACTCCTGGATATAGGCCTTTTCCAGAGATTTCCATGCCGATTTTTGATGGACGGTCTGAATTCAGTTCTTCCCCGACTATCGCTGGATGTCGTCCCTTCATGTCGTCTGCGATCATCCAACACTTCTCTGTGTTTCCCTTGGTCTCCACCGCATTAAGGCGTTGGTTCATTTAAAATCACGTCTGGTCACATGTCCCGCCCAACACCATTCAGTCTGGCCACACGCTCGATGACGTTGCAGACTCCCTTTCTTTTTCTTATTTCATCGTTCTGGATTCTGTCTCATTTCAGTATATTAATATATGTATAATACTGTTACGTACTATTACGAAAACTGTGAAACTGTTAACATGTAAACCAAAAGATCCAACTAGATATAAGTTCTGAAGATGGTTTAAATAAAATAAACCGAAACGTTAACCAAAAGTAAACTTGTTTCATTAAAAATTGACCGCAAGACCAAAAACAAAAAACTATCCTAAAATCCTAAAATCTGATGACCATGCTGCCACTTCCTAGATAGCCATAATGAAATAGTTTTGAGTAGAAAACTAAAATTTAATGGTATAGTTAAAATATGCACCCATTTCACTAGATCAAATGTATATATATATATATATATATATATATATATATATATATATATATATATATATATACAGTAATACCCCGCTTAGCGCGACCCCGTTACGCGCGGTTTCACTATAACGCGAATTTCAAATTTCGCGCTCATGTAGTCATTAACTTCTCTATGGTCGCGGGGGGATCCCCGCTTTCTCTGAATATTCTCTTTGAAGAATTGGGAATTCCCTGTCCTTCGACTTTGTTCTATGGGGATTTCCTCGTTCGTTTCGTGTGTTCATTTGTTCCGTAATGTTAGTTCGGTCGGCTGGCAGTTTTGTTTTAATATTTATTGGAGATACATACATACATAATTTAACCCTACGTTAAAAATGCCGCCTGTAAAGAAAAAAGAGCGTAAAAGCGTCACTTTGGAATTGAAGATGAAAGTGTTAAGAAGAATGGAAAATGGAGGCAAAGCAACAATTGTTGGGAGAGATTTTGGACTCTCAGAATCGACTGTGAGAACGATTTATAAAAATCGGGAAAAAATTAAAATCTCCAGCGAAGGTTCAACACCTATAAGTGCAACAAAACTTTCTCGTTCGAGATCATCTATCTTAGAAAGAATGGAGAAATTACTGTCAGTCTGGATCGAAGATTTGAATAAGAAGAACACACCACTAAGTCAAGATCTCATATGCACAAAAGCAAAAATCTTTGTATGAGATGCTGAAAACAAAAGAAGGAGAAGGGAGTGCCACTCCGACTTTTGCTGCCAGCAGAGGCTGGTTCCATCGGTTCAAGCAGCGTTCTAATCTTCACAATATCCACATAACAGGCGAGGCGGCCAGCGCGGACATTCAAGCTGCAGCTGAGTTTCCAGACAAGTTTCAAGACTTCGTTAGACGAGAGAAAATTCCTGCTTGTCTCATCTTCAATGTTGATGAGACCGCACTTTACTGGAAAAAAATGCCATCTCGAACATTCATTTCTAAGGAAGAACGTCAAGCCAGTGGTTTCAAAGCTGCGAAAGATCGACTAACACTTCTGCTGGGTGGTAATGCCACTGGTGATTTCAAACTGAAACCTTTACTAGTGTACCATTCAGAAACACCCCGTGCAATGCGAGGCACAGACAAGACAAGTCTACCAGTTGTGTGGCGATCAAACAGAAAGGCGTGGGTTACACGGGAAATTTTTCAAGAATGGTATTCTAATAGTTTTTGCCCATCAGTCAAAATCATACTGTGACAGAAATGGGCTTGAACCTAAAGTTATATTACTCTTAGACAATGCCCCAGGACATCCAACCTCACTTGATACGCCCAGAGACTTAAAAGTGTACGTAAAGTTCCTTCCACCAAACACTACGTCAATATTACAACCTATGGACCAGGGAGCAATAGCAAACTTCAAAGCTTATTACCATCGCCGCACTTTTAGCCAACTAATTCATGAAACTGACGGGGAAGGAAGACAGTCTATGCGAGAGTGGTGGAAGTCATACAACATTATGAAGTCTATTCACAACATAGAAGAGGCTTGGAAGGAAGTTAAAATGAGTTGTATGAATGGGGTGTGGCGTAATCTTTGGCCAGATGTACTGGAAGCACCTAGAAGAATTGTCCAGATGCAGAGACAAGTGCTTGAAGACATTGCTGCAATGATTGAGGGGTCTGAACTTGAAGATGTCACGGTAGAAGATCTCGTAGAACTTGTAGCAACGCACGACGATCCTATTAGCAATGAAGATCTGATCGAGTTACAGAATAATCCTATCTACGATGAGGAAGAACAAGTAGAAGAGAAAGTTTTATCTTCAGGGGAAATACAAAATGCACTTTCAAAATTTATTCAGGTTTGGACATATTGCAGAGTATAGACAATAATGATGACCGTGTCTTGACCGTGTGTCAAACAATTAAAAACAGTGTTGGGTGTTATGAACGTATTTTACAAGAACGTAAACAAAACGTTACCCAAAAGACAATAGATGTATTTTTCCGTAAAAAATAAGAGTATGTATTGCATAAAGTGTTCTTAGAATTAAAGTGATTGATTAAAATGATTTGTATTTTTTTGTATTAAATTTTGACTATGTTTAATCATAAACCTCGATATACGCGAATTTCAGTTAACGCGATTTTTTTCGGAACGTATCCCTCGCGTAAAGCGGGGTATTACTGTATATATATATCGGATGCCTCTCTTCCACTTCCTAGGTTGCCATATCTAAATAGTTTTAGGTAGAAAAATAAAATTTACTATAATGGTGTAGTGAAAAAATGCACCCATTTCAGATAAAAAAACACTTGCCGGCCACTTCCTGTTTCGCAGGAAACACTACTTATTTTGTGTCAATTAAATGGAGAATTGGCTTAATATCATGGTGACTACCATATATCCATAAAATCTAAAAGATCTGAAGGTCTTTTGCAAATCTTTAACTGCGGAACTCGGCCAAATCTCACTAAACCAAAATATTTAAATTCCTATGCCTAATATTTCTGAAAATAAAGGGAAGGGCTCCGACTAAAGCGTAAATTTTAATTTGGACTATGACGAGCATCAAATTATTAACTCAAATACAGCCAACTAGCAAACATGCTGTCAGGAAAATCCCTAGCCGTTAGTGCTAAAATGGAATTAGGGTTTGCAACCCTCATAATTTAATAGGGGTTAAACGGAAAGTAGATTTCTATTTTGTCCTCAAGGCAAAGTTATCTATCGAGCGCCAGTTCAGTCAGAGGGTCGCTAAAAATCCCGCTGTTCCTCTTTACAGTTGAGCTGCACTTCATTAAGAAAGAAAATAACCCATTTCGTTAGTCTAAATTAGCCCAAGATAAGAAATAATTCTGAGTTACTCGCTCTCTTTGCTGAATGGTAGTTTACTTTTAACGGCTTTTTCTTCTCAGCAAATATTTCAGTTAATTAAATTATCTCAGCAAAATGGAACTGAATTCTTGATGTTAAATCTCAATATTTTATCAAATTTCTTTTATTAAGTTATGTAGTCTCTGTTACTTCGGAACAGATTAATCTCGATTTTATAGAACTTTGGGACTTACTTGAACATAAATATATGAACAATGTTGCCGTAAAATGTGCGCCCTCCTGGGTTCGACGCCCTGTAGTACCAAGCCCATATCCCAGCAGTCTATCCACTGTTTTCTCATTAGTCAATGAAGTGAAATATGGGCTTGGTCATTTTTAAAAAATCGCACTGCCTGCAGTGAGTGTTGGTAATCTGTTAACCACTCTGTCCGCTTGTGGCTGCAGTCAGCCTCCGATGATGCACTAGGTATGTGTTTCAAATTTGGTACAATTCGTTATATCTTACCATTATCGTGTGTAAGTACCGGCACAAGTACTAGAAATTCTGTTCTGTTGTTTGTCGATCCTAGCCTGACTGCTAAAATATGTGCTTGCTCCGTTTTCAGTCCGTTTCAGCCTAACGTGAATCCCTCGAAAAATCGCGCTGCCTGCGGTGAGCGTTGACAATCTGATAACCACTCTGTCCGCTTGTGATTGTAGTGAACCTCAGATTGAGTATTAGGAATGGGTTCTAAACTTAGTACAATTAGTTGTATCTTACTATTATGTTGCGTAAGTACTTGCACAAGTACTAGATATTCTGTTCTATTATTTTTCCGTCCTAGCCCGACTGATGAGCTGTGAGCCTGCGAGACGCGTCTCGGGATGAATTGACAAACAAACAAACAGTGGGTAGACTCTTAAAGATGGGCTTAGTCCGTTTTCAGTGGTTTTACATTAAATCATAAATATCTTACTACTCTATCCGATCTATAAAGCGTTATGATATGTAAAAAGTTAATTTGTTCTAGGTCGAAGCCACGGCAACGCCGCAAAGAATACTGGTTATAAATATTTATATATAATAAAAAACGAAACATTATCTGTAATAGAAAATACTCAACTGCGAATTATAAATATAATATTATTTACTTTCTTTTTTATTGGCTGAAACTAACGATCCCATTAGATTAGACTTTTAATTATACTGTGAAAACCGGTTGGAAACCCAGGAATTTTTAAATCTCAATAGTCGGACAATACTGAAGTCAAAGCAATCAACTAATTTTAAATGCACCTTAGATGATTGATCGTACTTTAACGTCGATATATTAAGGCTTAGAAAACACATATTTGCTTGAGTTATTTCCCAGCTAAAATATATAATGCGATTTATTTTAATATTGTTATCGAAAAGTGCTAGTTCAACGCGGTGTAAAAAAAGGCTACTATTGGTGAAAAAATAGCTCGGGCCATGAAAGGCTGACAATGAAAACAGTGCTCTCCCTCTCTTTCTCCACGTTTAGGATGGAGACCTAAAGTCGGCCTTCAAGGACTGAATTCCGATCCCGACTAGTAAACTGTTAAGCATGTTGTTGGTGGGAGAGTTCTTAGAACATAAAAAACTAACGGTAAATGCACGGCTCCTCCGCATGTATGAAGCCGATATTGACTTCGTTGAAAAACTGGCTGTAGCATGTTGTTGGTTGGCGACGATTTAAACCGGAAGACGGACAAAGCATTTGTATCAGAAACAGACCTGCAGTCGAGTTGTAAGGATTAAATGCCGTCCGCAACGAGCCACTGAGACATTCATAGGTGTTAAGGATGGTAAAGTAAAAAAAAAAAAACCTTGAAAATAGCAAACTCAGAGGATACCATCTGCCAATTATGCGATGAGGATCTCACGTTAACATGTAGGTACTATTCTGGCAAATATTGCACAGGCGTTAATATAGGATTGGAAAAAGGATATCTCTAGCCTGTTTGATTAAATGGAAGCCTATACACTAATACTACTATTACTACTAATCCTTATCGTAGAACTTTGCAATATAATAAAGGATAATTTAGTATTGTTTTTTCGAACATCTTGAAAATTTCTTGTTTTTTTTTCATAGATTTTTCAGTTCTTAAACTTTTCCAAAATCAACAGAATGTTGATTATCTTTACTATGCAGTTTCAAAGCCAGTAAAAGTTTTTCAATGTTAATTCGTTTACTCGATAGATATACTATGACCTATGAATTTTTTAAAATTTCGATACCATCATCAGCTCAATCTCATCCACAGCTGGACAGAGGCCTTTCTTTAGGTATATTTGATGTTAATTTACTGAAATTAATTTTTAGGAAGTTTTGACCCTTATGACTAACAGTAAAAGATTGTGATTTTTTTAAATAAAGTGTTTGATTGTAATTATATATATATATATATATATATATATATATATATATATATATATATATATATATATATATATATATATATATATATATATATATATATATATATATATATATATATATATATATATATATATATATATATATATATATAGACTCTCCTGAGCCGCAATGCCGCTCTGTTGAGTACGTTGAGTCTGATTTCTGATTCAGAGTGATTGATTGATTTACATATGGTACTGCTTGTATATTTGCCCTCTGCAAAATAGAGTTAAGGAAAATCTGTAAGCTAAAAAGTTTTTGGTCTAGCTACTTAAAACACATTTAAAAAAAAAAATTCTACTTTAACGTAGTCTCCTTCAAGAGCGATATAATAAGTCCAACGCTCTTCTAATATTTCTTGTAGAAGGATTTGTCTTTGCCTTCAAAATAAGCCTCAGTTTTGGCGATAACTTCTTCATTAGAGCCAAATCTCTTTCTAGCGGGCATTTTTTTAAGGTCTGCGAATCGATAATAGTCGCCGGGGGCCAAATCTGAAAAATACGGATGATGAGGAAGCAATTCGAACTTCAATTTACGCAATTTTGCCATCGTAACCATGGACTTGTGACACGGTTCATTGTCTTGATAAAAGAGCAATTTTTTTCTTGTTCATTTGTTTCCGTTTCTTTGCGATTTGTGCCTTTAAACGCACCAATAACTTTCTATGATATTCGCTATTGATGGTGTTTCTCTTCGCAGCATAGTCGATAAAAATTATTCCATGCGTATCCCAAAACCTTTCCAACCGACTATTGTTTCTATGGTCGCTTCGAGCAGCTTTCACCGGCTGCTGTCCACTCAGCTGACTACCGATTTGATTCCGGTGTATAGTGGTAAATCCATGTTTCATCCATTGTCATATAAATAATCCTTTTTATTGCGTTTAAACAGATCTAAACAGCGCTTAGAATCATCAACACGTTGTTGTTTTTAGTCCATTGTGAGCAAATGGGTAACGACCCATTTCGAACAGAGCTTTCTCATGCTAAAATTTTCATGCAAAATATAACCAACACGTTCATTTGATATCTTTAGGGTGTCAGCTATCTCACGCAATTTCACTTCATGGTCATCCAAAACAATTTTGTGGATTTTCTTAATGTTTTTCAGTGCAACCACCTCATTTGGGGGTTCAGAGCGTTCAGCATCATTTGTATCTATACTATCGAGTTCAAGTTCAGCATACCAATTAATGATGAGTGATTTTCCAGGGGTAGAGTTCCCATAACACTTATCGAGCCATTGCTTTGCTTGAACGGTATTTTTTCCCATCAAAAAACAGTGTTCAATCAACAGACGAAATTCGATTTTTTCCATTGTTTTGAAAATATCAAAAGTGGCGTTCCTAAGACCACTGTAACTTGTAAAAGAAATGTCGTAAAATTTTGACACGTATCGATTGAAGGTGGCTACTTCCTAAAAAAATGGATCTAGTGTCAGACCAAAAACTTTTCAGCCTACGTGCCTTATATATATATATATATATATATATATATATATATATATATATATATATATATATATATATGTATATGTATATATAATATTAATAGTAAAATCAACAACAATAAATACAATTACGATCTGACGCTTAATAAAAAAAAAAATCATTATCTTTTTAACGATACATAACTAAACTGTGTTAACAATTTATTATTAAATTTTGTTATAATATTTACAAATTCTTTTTTGAAAACGATATTGGCTAAAGATCAATGCCTGCTTTAGTTGATAAATTACTTTTTAGAGAAACATCGGGTCAGACATTTAGTGTTGCGATCTTTCATTCCTAAAATTAATGTGTCTTTTTATTTAATTAAGAGAACTCAAGTGATAGTGCTCAGTTTCAGCTTTGTAATTTAATCATATTAAATTGATTTCCAAGACAGGTCACATAAGTTGGCCTCCGAGTAACACTTATTTGACGCTGATAGATTTTTCCGGTAAATTGCCAAAAATGAAAGTATATAGTGCGAATTCTTGCTTTCGAGGATAACCAAAATAAGATACTTGCCTAGAAAAACACAGGGAACGTAGCACCTTAGATTCAGACACCATCATTTTTAAGGAAAATTTTCCAAGGACTAGTTTAACGTCTCTTATCTTAATTTATTAATTTGAGGTTTTGCTTCAAATATTTTAATATTAAACTTTTTCATGTGACACCTTGTATCTATAAAAAATTTCATGTTAATGTCCGAAATGGTATGGACTAATGATTTTATACTCACTCTGTAGTAAATGAATGTAGTAAATGAATGACCAATGAACCAATCGATTTTTTGATAATGAAAATAAATTTAAATATAAAATAAAAATGAAAATATTAATCTCAGCAAAATTGTTTACAAATCGTCTGCAATCAACGATTCCAAATTGTATAGCCAAATGGAGCTGACGGGAGATAAATATAATCAATTAAATGCAAATATGTTCTCACTAGGATTGTTTGCTTTGATAACTTAAATTTTTAGCAATATTTTCGTCATCTATATATGAAAAATGATATTGTATTCAATAGCTTTTATATGAAATACCTTTAATTATAAACAGACTTAGACTAGGCAATATTTAGCAAAGTTTAAACCATTAATCCCGTAGATGATTTATGATATTTGTTTAATATGTAAATGTGAATTATGTCAGTCCATGTTGCCGATGAGCAGCCGGGACAGATATATGCTAAATAATAATGATGAAATAATACAGTAGTTGCAAATACAGATTACGAATTAGGATGCATGAGGAATAAAAGAGAATAAGAAGAGAGAAGAAAAAAGTGGCTTTTACGATCTGACAGAAAATAGGCAGTTAAACAAATATACACTATTTTTGTAAAGGTATATATGTAAAATTAACATTTTTTGTAGTTCTAAAATATTTTGCTTACTAATCGTAATAGAATATCATTTATTCAAAGATAATACATATTTTCAAAAAAAAATATAATAATACTAAAATTATTGCAAATAATTATAAATATTAATCAGTCAATTATTATTATTATAATTATGTATACAACATCTTCAATTTTAAACTTTAATGAGAATTAAAAAATATCAAGTTCAGACTGCATCAAAATGCAAATTCTGTTGTGAACCACAGTGGCCAAAAAAGTGATTAACTGCTAAATAAATAAATAATAACTTTAAAATAATGTGCACGAAGTTAGTGTAAACCGTGAATGCAAAGCATATCATATTTCCTGAATTCAAATTCATATTTACCTAAAAAAATATCGCACTTAACACGCTCAACAATAATTACACATATGAAAATATATATTACATAATATAAATTAAAATGGATAGAAAGAGCGGAAGGGGACACAGAAAGACCCGAAAGGGACATAGAGGAAATACTAAAGAAAAGTGAAAGAAAGAAAGGGATAATAAATAAAAGAATATCAGAAGAATGCTTTCACTCAAATCAAACTGTTAAATAATTCTTTAAGTTGCCTCTTTTTAAACCTATGACAAGAAAAAGTAAGATTTATAAGATTCAAATTCAATGAATTTATAGATGAAGAAATATTGTTAAAGAATGTTCTGTTAAAGATATTATTGTCGTGTTTAGGAATAGTAAAAGATTTTGTATGCAAATTTAAATGACGTATATCATATCATTTAAAGTTTAGCGTGGTCCCTGCTCTTGCGCCCAATTTGTAACAGTACATTTGGTTTGGTGCACGGGGCATCGGCTATCTATCAGTCGATTGATCTTTGCTTATGTTATCCAGCGGTTAATTCTCGGCGCCGTCTTTTGGATTTACATGGTAATGAGTCCACTGGGCCTCCGAGAGACGATATATCAGGAGTCAAGGTGCATGCGGATGTTGGCCTACTGTAAGTACGCTATAAAAAATGGAAGGAGCAGAAGAAACAACTAAAACACACGGTTCAAAACTAGTAATCCTAAGTAAAGGTAGTATGTGTTGTATAAGTGCGTGTGTGACAACAAGGCTAGGAACCTAGCGAATATTCGAAAGACTGATGACGGTGTGTACAGTGACGTCATTGAAACGGCGAAATGATTTCGTGATTCAAGGCAGATAGGAAGGCCAATCTTTGGTGGCACGATGGAATAACCAGAATACCTTACTACCACTGGTACCTTCTCTGAGGGCGCAAGGCCTTTTCTTTCTGATATTCCGACCATATCAGAAGGTCTTGCTAGAGGTGGTACCTTTTCACTAACGGCGCAAGGGAGTTCCTTGAGGCATATTTACGTGTAACGGTAAAGGAAAACGGCGGTGATGACGTATTCCGTTAATTCCCGCGGGTGGTGGTCGTAGATTATTACGGACGGTGATCGATAAGCAGCTATGACGGTCGATCAATAGGCGGTGATGCTGAAGGTAGTAAAATTAAGAATTTTTGAAGTTTAGATTGCGATAATGTTACCTTTTATGTTGTATTTTGTTGTGAGTAGTGTTGTAAGAAGATATTTTGAGAAATACGTTTAAATTAGAATTTATTGAACATAATCTTAAAGTTAAATAAAAATTGCCATCCGCATATATGAAAATTTACATAAATAATAGAGGACTTAATAATAAACTTTGTGGAGCACCTGCAGAAACTTAAAGCGAACTAAAAATAGTAACATAGATTTTATAACGTCGTATAGGATGAATTACGTAAGTTGTTAGCCTTGAGGTGTCCTCTGTTGCATTATTATGCTGTTAAAAATTCTGTAATTGACATAATCAATCGCATTTGTATTGTCGTGCAATATTAAGACTGTTACTTATTAGCTTATTATATCATTCGCTAAAATTAGTCGTAATAGAATTTCGTTTTAAATAATCTATAATCACTTATTTTGTCATTCAATAAATATTTTCCGAAATGTGTTAATTCTTGGTCTGTAAGTCTTTTTGGTCCATATCGCCAATAAGAATGACTGTGTTTTTTTAACAGAAAACTAAATTTTATTTTAAAATTTAAAAATTCTTCATTTCGGTAAAATTTACATGAATAATTTCAATATTTAGTGAACTATTCGAACAAATTTTGCTTTCCAGTTCTCTAGACACCTAAATTTAGTATTATAGAGTAGCCAATGGCCTTCGTTCCCCGTCTCTAGGAATGTAGGAAACACGCTCCTTAAAAAATGTCTTTTTGACTATTAAGGATTATTTTTTGATCGATTTTTATTTTGATCTTTTAATTAACCGAGACAATCAAATACCTTCTAGAAATTCACTCCCCCACTGGTATAAGTATCTCCACTTTTAGTGTTTCACCTTTATTGAAGGGTTATATTTGTTACTTTTATGCGGGGCAAATAGTCAAATAACATAGTCCAACAAAAAAAAAGAAAGTTCATTACTACGAATCAAAATACATGAAGCTAGTGTATTTTTCAACCATGAATTTGAATACGTAGTTAAAAAGAAGATTTATCATGTCATTTTTTTTTGGCCAAAAACATCCCTTAAAATGGGGTAAGACTATAGTAATAATGTAATTACTCTTAATGAAGTGTGAAAAATGGTATATATTTTATAGTCTAGAGAAGAGAATATATATGCTATTTTCATTAATTAAACCAAAATCCACCCTTATAGGTGGGTGAGAAGTACTTCTAAAAGTCAAATAACACACGTGAGTTTAAATAACATGTACAAAGGTCAAATTCTTCTAGCTCTTAGGACAAAATATCTGAATCTGGTGTGACAATCAGAGATTACTCTTGAAAGGATGAGACTCACCCCTATAAGATGTAGAAACCACCCTCACCTACGGAGGTATGTCATAAATTTCAAAAACGACGAAAAAAGTTCTTAGAGAGTGGTAGAAACCACACCTATGCTCTAATGATGTATATGGATGTTACCTAAATCGGAAAGGATCGAGTAATTTTATCTCATTATGCCAAATATTCAAAACAACTAAGTCATCTTCCTAATAAAGTCGAAAATCATCCCTAGGGGTGGGTAACTACCCTCTGAGACTGATGAATCTTAGACGTTCTAGCATCTGAAAAAAAAAAAAACTTCAGGCTTTCGTAGTCTCAGGCAGGATGGAGAAATATAGCCTGTATTTTTCTTTCAGATGCTAGAACTTCTAAGATCCAACAATCCCAGGGAGTAGTTTTCCCCTCCTACTAGGGTTGATTTTCGACTTTATTAGAAAGACTATCTAGTTGTCTTGAATGTTTGGCGCAATGAAATAAAAGTAGTTGATCTTTTCCGAATTTCAATAAATATTAATTTAAAATATAATAATTGTTAAAGAAATTTATATATATATATATATATATATATATATATATATATATATATATATATATATATATATATATATAAAATATAATAATTGTTAAAGAAATTTATATATATATATTGTAACATTCATTTTTTCCTAGATTTTAAGACCATGTAATGTTACTGATTTTTCCATTTCAAATTGTACTTATTTTCATTTTTGTATCGAACGGTATATTAAACAGAGATTCCAAGACGTTCGGTATATATTGTGTTGTGCGGGTTCCTGACCGAACCTCTCGCTACGCCGCGATTGGTGAAATGTTTGATCCGCAGTTTTGATTGGAGCGTCGTGATATTACAGGCAAAAGTCGCACGATTATTTAAGGCTCCGCAGAGCTTGAATCGAGGTTGTTTTCCATCTAGCCGCAACCAGGCAGTACCATCAAGCCGCTGCCGGGCTGTTTTCCATCTAGCCGCAGCCAGGCAGTACCGTCTAGCCGAGAGGCTATTTTCCATCTAGCCGAAGTAGGCTAATTTTCATCAGAGCCGCTAAGTAAAAGTACCAGTTTCCTAAATAAAAGCCGTAGTGGGCTTTCTAAGTGTTTGCTAAGAAAAAGTGTGAAATCGGGCGTAGTCCATCAAAACAGGAATAAGTACAGTAAGTCAACAAAACTTCCTTCAATAGACTTATCCCGGAGTAGTGCCTTAACTACAATTTAAAACAGACTAAAAAGTGAAGTGTAAAGCACGACTTTTCGTCTTCGGGGGTTATAATAGTTTAAAATTTAAATGTAACAACTACTAGATAGGCTAGAATTTTTTTTTGGTAAAACTGTAAGGTTAGAACTTTTCATTTTAAAAACATGAATAAATTTCTTTTAGTTGATTAAAGCTAGTGTCTCACTGAATACTTATTTTTCTTTTCAGGATAAGTTGTACTAGACTAATTCTTTTTTGTAATACCCATAAAACCCTTCAGCATTTTTCCATTTTATTAGCTGAAGTTAGATCCTTTCTATTTTAAAATGGATGGTGCCCAAAATTTTGTACAGCTAAAGCCTTTAAAAAAAATAGAAATGAATTCCAAAAAGACGTAAGAAAATTATCTCTTACCCATATCTCTCTACCAAGGAAAACTGAGCTAGTGTGTGTTTAATTTCTTTAGTTCTTTTAAAATCAGGGTTCACTCAATTCAGTATCAGAAATTAAAGCGGGTAAGTTCAAAGGTTACAAAATTGCGCTCAAGCGTGGGACGAACAACTTCTCACAGGGTACGAAAAAAAAGATGCCTCAAACTGAGAACACTTTTTCGCACCTTACAAAATGACGCAGTGTACGTGGGGCGCAATTAAACACCTTTTCATAGGCTACAAAATAGCGCTGTCAACGCGGGGCTTTTGGAATTTTATTTTTTAAAGGGTTCAGTGTACTAGCTTTCGAACAAAGTAAAAGCTCTAACTTTGCAGATATTTTTATTTCATAATACTTATTAAACGAAACTACACTATAGCAGTAAGACAAAAGCAGGAAATTTGTAGAATTTTTTTATTTCAATTTATCTGATATAGATATTTGAATTTTGTTGTTGACTCTAAGATAAGAGATTCCTACTTTTTTCTTAAAAGCTACCTTTATAGTTCAGATTAGCAGATGTGTTGGTCGACTTAAATTTTGCACTGTTCATTTTGCGATTAACCGAAGAAAAAAAAATGTACGTTTTTTTCTCACCTATGTTTTGCATGAATATTAAAAATACTTTGCTGATACGAAACGGTATTTAGAGATTTTTTTATAGGAAATTCTTAAGATATTTAGTAAAGGAATGTTAATACAAGGCGATACTTAGAAATTTTTTTTGAAATTGTTGAAGATTTTTTTTAATGTTTGGTAAAGAAGTTTACATATTTTAAGTGCCTTTACATATTTTTTATTTTGACTATTGGGAGCACAGGAGAAATATTTTTACGATTTTTTTAAACAATTCTTTTAAATTTTATACATTTATCATGGAAGCATTCAATTTTAAAAGTCAATCACCTACTGGAAAATGAATTAGACTATGAACTGAAAATCCGTCGTACTTTCTCAGAACGTCCGGTCGCGGATAAAAGAAAGATTCTAACGATGATCTTAGGTAAAGAAATATTCCAATAGATCAGATTGGACTAAATAGTTACAAAAAGTTTCTGATTTTTTTAAGTCTAATAAAAATTCTCCTTCTCAAGTTAAAACTCCTGCTTCTCCAAATGGTCACATGTCTCCTTTATTCGTGCATAAATATTCAGATAACAGACCGCATATCGAGATAAATCTATTAGGTGCCCATTTCTCGGTTTTATTTGACTCTGGTGCAAATACCTCCGTTGTAGGTCAGAATGGTATTAAAATTTTAAGTCGTTTAAGTATAAGAATATGCCACGTCAAAAATAGAAGTGTTACCACTGCAGATGGCAGCCGTCTAAAAGTTTTAGGTACGGTTGAGTTGCCGCTAGTCTGCAATGGTCATTGTTTAGTAATTTCTGCTTTAGTAGTACCTTCTCTATCACATACTTTGGTTTTAGGATGTGATTTTGCACAAAAATTCGGAAATTCTAGTAAATTTTAAAGATAATTCGTGGTATCCACAGTCCCAAAAAGTCAATTCTAATACAAGTTTTAAAGATTGTCATTCAGAAAGTCCTTTAGAAAGCCTTTTCTCGCGTCTATGTACCCTAGATGATCTCTCGCGGACGGAACGCTTGAAGGCAGAAAAAGTAATAAGCTCTTTCAAAGAAATAAGTAGTAAAGATAGGTTAGGCCGAACGAATAAAATCACCATGTCTATAGATACGGCTGATGCCAATCCTGTAAAGACAAGGCCCATCGCCATGTCTCCGAACATGTCAAAAGTATTGAATAAGGAGTTAGACGAAATGTTGAAACTCGGAGTGAAATCGTCTATGCTTTGACGGAAGAAAGCTCAACGAGGTCAGCAAATTTGATAACTATCCATTACCGAACATCGACAGAATTTTGTAAGGAGTTAGACGAAATGTTGAAACTCGGAGTGATATCGTCTATGCTTTGACGGTAGAAAGCTCAATGAGGTCAGCAAATTTGATAACTATCCATTACCGAGCATCGACAGAATTTTGACATCACTCAGGAATGCTAAGTATGTATCCTCGATAGATCTTAGAAAGGCTTTCTGGCAAATTCCTTTAGACAAATCCTCTAAGGAAAAGACCGCTTTTGCAGTAGTAGGCCGAGGTCTATTTCAGTTCGTCACTATGCCGTTTGGTCTAAAGAACGCTGCTCAAACTCAGCAACGTTTAGTGGACGCAATATTTGGTCCGAAATATGAGCCACATATTTTTACCTATCTCGATGATATTTTAGTAACATCGGAAGACTTCGAATCGCATATTCGCTTACTTAAAGAAGTAAAAGATAAATTAAAAGAGGCCGGACTGACAATAAATTTGAGCAAATGTGATTTTTTCAAAACTTCTCTAAAGTTTTTAGGCTATATTGTAGGCTCAAATTCCTTGCGTACCGATCCGGATAAAGTAGCAAGCATGGTTAATTATGCGAGACCTACTAATACTACGGAAGTTAAGCGCTTCGTAGGAATGTGTTCATGGTATAGGCGTTTATTGAGAATTTTTCTACCTTGTTGTCACCTATTAATGATCTTTTGAAAGGACGAAAAAAAAAGGACAATCGATAGATTGGACAAATGCAGCAGAAAGACCTTTTATAAAGATTAAAGAGCTATTGGTTTCAGCTCCCATTTTATCCCAACCAGATTTTTCCCAACAGTTTTATATTTCTAGTGATGCTTCTAATACCGGTTTAGGGGGCGTCCTAACACAGAAAATCAATGGTGAGGAAAGAGTGATAGCGTATGCCAGTAGAACTTTGTCAAAGGCTGAACGTAACTATTCGGTTGTTGAAAAAGAATGTTTAGCAGTACTCTTTAACATCGAAAAGTTTCGACCTTACATAGAAGGTGTTCCTTTCACGGTCATAACAGATCATTATAGTTTATTGTGGCTTAATTCTATTAAAAACCCTAGTGGCAAACTAGCGCGTTGGGCGATTAGGCTGAGACAACATGCGTTTAAAATGCGTTTTGATATCTTAAAGTTTGTGAGGACTTGTGAAATATGTGGAGCGCAGAAATCTCCAAATACACTACCTATGGGACTGATGGGAAAAAAAGAAAACGGTTAATTACCCTTTTTAAGTCATAGCAGCTGATCTAGTAGGTCCATTTCCACGTTCAAAACAAGGAAATAGATGACTTTCCGTAATTTCTAGCTGGTTAACAAAGTATACCGTGTTATTTCCTTTGAAAAGCTCTAAAGCCGAATGCTTTTTGAATATTTTAGAAAACGATATTTTTCTAATCCACGGAGTTTCATCGCTTTCGATATGCGATAACGGTACTCAGTTTACTTCTGTGTGTTTTAAGAGCTTAAGTGGGACATATAGTTTTAACATCCGTTTTAATCCCGTGTACACCGCAAGAAACGAAGTAACAGGGTTCACACCGTCTTTCTTAGTTTATGGCAGACATATACCTCTATCTGGATCATATTATAAAAACTTAGATTTGGATGTCAATGTTGACAGCGAAATAATTCCGGGTAACAGGGGTGAGTACGCCGAAAATTTAGGGGGTTTAAAAGATATTTTCACCGACGTGCGTAGTAGGATACATAAGGCTTATGAACGGAACAGTAAGTCTTACAATCTTAGGAAAAGGGATTTTGCCTTAAATATAGGTGATCACGTTTGGCGAAAAAAAAAAATTCTTTCCAGTGCAGCAGATAAATTCACATCTAAGTTGGTACCTAAGTATGTGCATTGCGTGATTAGAGAAAAGATTTCAGATTTAGTTTATGGTTTAGTTAATTTAGATGGGACTAAAATAGGACGATGGCATATTAAAGAATTAAAACCATTCAATGAACCTAACCCTAGTGAAAGTTTGTCAGAAGAAGAATAATTTATATTTACATTATCTTAATTGCTTTAATTTATTTTTTTTGATGTTGCTCTGTAGAGGTGACGACCTCGTTTTTTTTGACTGTTATAAAAGTTGAGCTGAGAATGGCTTACTTTTATTGTTTATTACTAAGGTTTTTTTGTACTGATCATATCCAAACTTAGGTTGATTGTGGTTGATGTTTAGCATCAACTCAGTTTTGCGAGCTTGCGAAGGAGTCACACTCAGGATATATCATAAGACTGGTATGTCGGTGGTCGCGGGATTTGATTTGCTTATGACCCCAAATAATATCCAGTTCTTGACACTTGGAAGCGGAATTTTGATTAGAGGCAATCCAAGGTGATCTTGAGTTAGGACAAGCGCAAGATGTAGCTCGTGTAGTGAGATGTAGAGTCAAAAATTTTTATGAGCAATTTCAAAGTTTGTTACCCGAGTATTTTTATTACCTTAGTGGTATATGTTGGGTGCAATTAAGAGTAAATTGATTTTGGTTTATCCAGTAAGTCTAAGACTTGGATTATTTTGATTTAGATCTTCTTCTGAATTGACAAACTGAGGGTATTTTCTATTTTTTTTCAGAGCCGTTTAAAACGTTACCTTTGAATCACTAATTTTTTTTAAAATTTTTTTGCATGGACTCATAGGCGTATGTTGAGTTTTTTCGGTTCACTATCAGATTGATAGAAAATTGAAGTTCTGCAGGAGAACTAAAGGCTGATCATTTACAAGAGATGAGAGCAGACTAAGACAGTCGTTTCACAAAGAAATGATCAAAATCTGATACCGAGATGAGAACCTCGTCAAGAGAGGCTAAGCGCAGTGAAGGAAGATTCCTAACCGAATTTTTAGATTTCCAAGAGGTAATCTAGGAGTTTGGGCTGACAGAAAACGGTTATGCCTGATACCTGTAGCAGTTTCTTCTAGAGGCTATTGTCTAGGGAGACGATTAACACCATGATCGAATATTTTAGCTGTCAACGATGTTTTCTTCTTGTTTCTGATTAAGCTGGAAAAGCTCTTGTCGTCTTCAAAAGTTTTGTTGCGTTGCCACCGAAAAATTGAGCAATTTTTGCTTCCTGTAGCTTTTCAAGCTCAGTTTCGTTTTTTGGAAATTTCCGTAAGAAGCTTGGTTAAGTCAACCTTGTAAACCTTTTAGGTTGTATCCCATGAGTGATTTGTTTTTACAGGCTGTGATGCACCGGGTGCTAACAGATGCCGTTACGACGTTTGGCAGGGAGTTAGTCTTCCTGAGGAACAGACTGATTGGAAGGGTAGTCTATGGAGGGTGAACGTTTGACCTTTGGGACCTTTAGGGGTTTTGTTACCCAATGGTTATTTCTATTTGAACCAAAGGAGAGCCTAGCTACTGTAGTCGACCTCAGCTCCAATTAGCCTATTAGTGGTGACAGGCTGTTGGCAGTAGTGTGTTTCGAAACACCCTATTGATTAAATTTTTTTGACTTATGGTGGTGTGGTAGACACCGTTTTAGTTTAGTGGATGCTATAATCTACTCCCTTTTGTTGGTGGACTCCAGGGTCACCAATTCTGTATTTTATTGTCTCCACCATTCAGCATATCGTGGTGAGGTGTTTGTCTCCTGTTATGTGGGATGGATTGAATGTTTTTCGTTGTTGTTCTAGGGTGAGACCAGTACACGAGGGTTCTTCATGCAACTTGGAGAAGCGCAATGCTGGTTAAATTTTATATCTCTGTGTAGCCACCCTGAAGAATGATGGAGGGCGTTTTTTTCTGGCTCATGTTTCTAGGCAGATTTGTCACTTTGGTGCGATGTGCCGAAGATTTGATTAGCTTTTGCTAAGAGCTTTCACCAAGCTCAGTATGGAGTTATCATAACCAAGGGTTTGGGATTTGAACTCCTGTATGTATTTCTGTATATATTTCTGTATATATTTCTGTATATATTTCAGTGTATGTTGGTTGCCTGAGGGCATGTGCTCAAAATGCGAGATTTTGAGTCGTTTTGCTTATGGACTCCCATATATAGGATTATGACTTTAGGGAGGTCCTATTTCGAGACTTGCTGTCTCATATAGTTAAGTTGGGAATGTTTCCTTGAATGTTAGTTGCGCGTGGACTAATCATTCTGTTCTTAGTGAACATTGCTTTTTGAAGCAGGATCATTCAGTTTAGTGAATTTTAGCTTTTATAGCTATTCACTGTGTTTAGAGTGAATTTTAGCTTTTATAGCTATTCACTGCGCTTATAGTGATATTGTTAGCTTTTATAGCTGCTCACTATGTTAATGGCGAGATTGTTCTTTTAGAACGCAGACTTTGTGTAGTCGAGGACTATTTACAGAGTGTTTTCTTGGCGAGGAGCCGAGGTTTTTTCTGGCGATATACCAGAGTGTTTTCTTGGCGAGGAGCCGAGGCTTTTTTCTGGCAATATACCAGAGTGTTTGGTTGGCGATAAGCCGACGTGTTTTCTGGCGATCAACCAGAGCGTTTTCCCTAGCGATTTTAGCATGTCTGGATGTCTTAGGACGTCGACATTGCGTTATAGAGTGCGATTATCTGGCGATCAACCAGAGCGTTTTCCCTAGCGATTTTAGCATGTCTAGATGTCTTAGGACGTCGACATTGCGCGATAGAGTGCGATTATTTTCCGAGTGCGACTAGTAGTGATACTAGATTTAGAATGTTCTCTTAGCGATGAGCTAGAGCATGGATGGCGATTTTTCCCGAGCGTTTGTCTGGATATTTATCCAGATAATTTTTTTTTGGCCTTGTGCTAAATGGTCTGACAAGACTTTTCCTTTTTAGTGTAAGTGTTTGCACTAGAATCATTTTTTTATTTTTTTTCTTTATTTAAGAATTTTTATAAATTTCTTTTGCTGAAGTAGAAAATTTTCAGACAATCCTTAAAATATTTTAAGGGGGGTGTTCATATTTTATTTCAGTTCACTTTTTTTGATTTAGACAAGAGTCTAGACAAAGTTATATTTTTCGTTTTGGTAACAATAACAGAGCTGATTCTTTTATATAAGAAGACCGCGATTGTTATTTTGGAAAGGTATTTCCTATGTTCATGCAAGGATTTTTATTTACTTTTTGATGTACTCAACCTTAGTGCTTAATTAAGTTAAGTCTAGTTATAAGATTCTTGTGTACATGCAACGATCTTCATTTGGTTTTCATTGTACTTAACATTAGTGCTTAATTGGATTAAGTCTAGTAGTAAGGTCCGAAGTTTGTAATTTTGTTTTAAGTTCTGACCTTAGTATTAAGTGATAGTGTACCACTTTGTACCTTTTCATAAGTAGCCTAAGTTTAATAGACTAGTGTAGTCTATTTCTTTTTGGAAGGGGGTAAATGTAACATTCATTTTTTCCTAGATTTTAAGACCATGTAATGTTACTGATTTTTCCATTTCAAATTGTACTTATTTTCATTTTTGTATCGAACGGTATATTAAACAGAGATTCCAAGACGTTCGGTATATATTGTGTTGTGCGGGTTCCTGACCGAACCTCTCGCTACGCCGCGATTGGTGAAATGTTTGATCCGCAGTTTTGATTGGAGCGTCGTGATATTACAGGCAAAAGTCGCACGATTATTTAAGGCTCCGCAGAGCTTGAATCGAGGTTGTTTTCCATCTAGCCGCAACCAGGCAGTACCATCAAGCCGCTGCCGGGCTGTTTTCCATCTAGCCGCAGCCAGGCAGTACCGTCTAGCCGAGAGGCTATTTTCCATCTAGCCGAAGTAGGCTAATTTTCATCAGAGCCGCTAAGTAAAAGTACCAGTTTCTTAAATAAAAGCCGTAGTGGGCTTTCTAAGTGTTTGCTAAGAAAAAGTGTGAAATCGGGCGTAGTCCATCAAAACAGGAATAAGTACAGTAAGTCAACAAAACTTCCTTCAATAGACTTATCCCGGAGTAGTGCCTTAACTACAATTTAAAACAGACTAAAAAGTGAAGTGTAAAGCACGACTTTTCGTCTTCGGGGGTTATAATAGTTTAAAATTTAAATGTAACAACTACTAGATAGGCTAGAATTTTTTTTTGGTAAAACTGTAAGGTTAGAACTTTTCATTTTAAAAACATGAATAAATTTTCTTTTAGTTGATTAAAGCTAGTGTCTCACTGAATACTTATACTAGACTAATTTCTTTTTTGTAATACCCATAAAACCCTTCAGCATTTTTCCATTTTATTAGCTGAAGTTAGATCCTTTCTATTTTAAAATGGATGGTGCCCAAAATTTTGTACAGCTAAAGCCTTTAAAAAAAATAGAAATGAATTCCAAAAAGACGTAAGAAAATTATCTCTTACCCATATCTCTCTACCAAGGAAAACTGAGCTAGTGTGTGTTTAATTTCTTTAGTTCTTTTAAAATCAGGGTTCACTCAATTCAGTATCAGAAATTAAAGCGGGTAAGTTCAAAGGTTACAAAATTGCGCTCAAGCGTGGGACGAACAACTTCTCACAGGGTACGAAAAAAAAGATGCCTCAAACTGAGAACACTTTTTCGCACCTTACAAAATGACGCAGTGTACGTGGGGCGCAATTAAACACCTTTTCATAGGGTACAATATATATATATATATATATATATATATATATATATATATATATATATATATAGGGTGAGTCAACGATAGAGTATAGTTCATTATCTCATTTGTTTCGGAATGACGAAAAAATGTTATACAATAGTTTTAGGGAATGTTAAGGTGCACAATTTAAAATTATTTTTGAGTATACAGGGTACTTCAAAAAAGTGTGGCAGATATAACATATGTTTTTTTAAAAGGAACATCCTATTTTCTAATTTATTTTTCAATTTTTATTAATAATGTTATATACCTAAACCTAGTAGTTTTTCAAATATTTCGATTTTTTTTTAAAAAATATTAGTTTTGAGTTTTGTAAAAAATTGCCAGTAGCGCCATTGTTTCTGAGCTTGAAATACGCATAACTGGTACGAGCGTTCTATAGAGTTAAAAAAGACATAAGTAAAGAAATTTGAGTTAGATGCTATAGGGTGTTCAAAATAAATTTATGCATTTCGACTATTTTAAATTGAAAAATCTCAAATTTTTTAAACGGCACACCCTGTATATTTTTTTTTTTGACACAGATTTTACAAAACCCTCCAACTTTTATTAAGTATGTCATATACCTATTTCTAATAATTTTCGATTAATTTTGAATCTTTAAATTTTTACCCTGGTTTTTAATACACATAGTTGCCAAAACAAAACAAAAATGTAGGCATTGTCAAATTTTGACATGTCTATTAAGAAAGTAAAAGTAATTGAATTTATTATTAAGTTGTTGTAGTAAGTGACGTATAAAGGTAATAGTTATCGATTTTCCTAAAAATGACTGAATTGATATGGTTTATATACTGGGCGAGGAGGGGAAAAATTGCCTTTGGACAGTACCCTAATAGACGTATACCTTACAGAAAATCTTCTCAGTGCTTAATGGTACGGTTTGATGGTAGTGGTAGCGTTGAGTATACGAAACGGAAAGTAGTAAACCAGAATGCTACCAATGAAGACAAAAAAATGGAGATTTTACTTCATGTTGAAGATAATCCCCAGGTCAGCAGCCGCACACTTGCTGATTTATCTGACACATCTCAATCTACGGCTAATGGCGCCACGAGAAAATACAAGTATCATCCCTTTCATATGCAACTACATCAAGAACTTCAAGACCGTGATTTTGAATGACGAGTAAACTTTTGTATCACCATGACTGGAGCAATAGCGACCGATCCAAATTTTTTTTTATCCAAAATAATGTTTCCTGATGAAGCTGTTTGTCGCAGTAGTGGAGCAGTTGACAGCCATAACATGCATTATTATTCAACAGTTAATCCATTTTGGATCCAGGAAGTTCAAAACCAAAACCATTGGTTGCTTGATGTATGGTCTGGAATATTAAATTTTCGACTTAAAGATCGTGTTCTACAACACCAGTAGATATGGAAAATATGATACGGGTTGCGTGCAGGACAATAACGCCTTTTTTAAACGACTAAACATGTGTATTCAAGTAGACGGGCATATTTCTGAACATTTATTACTTCATAATAAACTATATTAAAATTATTATTAACTATTTGTTGATGTTTTCACAATAGCGTAAGTGTATTAAAAACAAGGGTAAAAATTGAAAAATTCAAAATTAATCGAAAACTGTTAGAAATAGGTATACGACATACAGAAAAAAAATAAATTTGAGATTTTTCAATTTAAAATAGTCGAAATGCATAAAAACTAAACACTATGTAGCATCTAACTCAAATTTCTTTACATATATAATTTTTTTCATCTCTATAGAACGCTCGTGCCAATTATGAGTATTCCACCTTCAGAAACAATGGCGCTGCTGGCAATTTTTTACAAAACTTTTAAAAAAAAAATTGAAATGTTAGAAAAACTACTACGTTTAGTTATATAACATTATTAATAAAAAAGTTATAACATTTTACGCAGAATTTAAAAATAAATTAGAAAATAGGATGTTCCATTTAAAAAATATCGGCCACAATTTTTTGAAGTAACCTGTAGATTCAAAAATAATTTTATACTGTGTACCTTAACATTCCCTAAGACTATTGTATTTAACATTTTTTCGTCATTCCCGAAACAAATGAGATAATGAACTTTACTCTATCGTTGACTCACCCTGTATATATATATATATATATATATATATATATATATATATATATATATATATATATATATATATATATGTATATATATACATATATATATATATATATATATATATATATATATATATATATATATATATATATATGTATATATATATATATATATATATATATATATATATACGCGTATGTTTATACGTATTTAAAGAAATTTAAACAAATCTTACCTGTATAAGTAGCATCGTATTCCACATCCCAATCCTTATCAATTCCATTAATAAATTCCTTAAGTACAAAACGACACTCATTCTTTTCTTCACATGATTAATCTTTACGTAACTCCTAAAGAGTCATTAGGTGATTGCGAATCAATTCCAAAAGACGGAACTTTTGATAAATTGCACTGATATCAAATCAAGACATTGTAGTGATAATCAGTCAGAATCAGCACTTAATCAAAAACTTCTTAGAGTTTCTTCGTTTAGAAAACTTTATGACTAGCATCTAATATCGACATTGTTAACTAGAAATCTGAACGACTTGTCGAATTCCATATGACAATCGTCAGAAAGGTTTTCACAGTTTTAAATTGCATTTTTATAATTTTGTCTTATTCGAACTTGGAGGCTGAAATAACTCCTGTTATTTTAAAATTTTTCACTATTGATTTTGTCCTATAATCTGCCATGTCCTTTCAGATGGAAGACCTGAAACAAATAATTTTATCTTATTCATAAATTATGTTTTTCTATAAAAATAAATGAGTTTTTGACTCCCCAAATTTATGTACCTTATTTAGAATACATATAAGAATAAAAACATCAAATATCTAATGATGTTGATTGATATATCGATGGAGTAATAGAAAACATCGTTTCTAAAATAATATATGCACATTCCTTATTTTATTCGTTTGACTACTATTAATTTTAAAGTAATTCTTAACTTCAATACTTTGTTTCAAAATTATACATAATAAAACGGTCACTATTCACGTTTCCTCCTATATACTCCCTCATATCACTCTGACCTCATCTAAATACTGCTATCTTCTTTCCATACTTTACTTGGATACAATAAGCCAAGAGGTTGCACTGCACTGATAGGCACAATCGCCTACCCCGCTTACAACCCCTTTCCATACTTTACTTAATCCTTTTAGACTACCTCAGTAAGCAAACAACAAACAAACTTATGATGCAAACAATTCGAAAACTTAATAGTATAAGCCAGATTCACTACAGAGGTCTAACACTCAAACTCGGTCTAGTTGTTATAATATTTAGAACTTTTAGTTGTCCAGTTGGTTGTTTTTGACAATGCTACTAAATAACTATTTTTGGGAAATAATTTAAAATAGCAATTAAGAGACAAGACTTTGGATAATGAAGAAAACTTAATGTTTCTGGAAGTTGAAACAAATCTTTCATTATATTAATCACAAACATAAACAAATTTTCTAGAGTTAACCCTTTTAGCAAATCATACAGCTATATTTTTCTTTACAATAGAGTCAAAATAACGAAAAACTTTGCCCATGTAAGTAGTAGTTAAACTAGAAATACAAAACTAGCACTACCCTATTATCCTAAAAGAGCTGTGAAATATCAAAGTGTAATCTGTGGTACCTGAACAACGTTGACAGATAAAATGACATCCACTCAGATATATCTATAAAGATATGATGTATACAGTTCATTCCTATCAAAAACATAGATAGTATACGTGTGAGATGTACATTTGATTTTGAAAATAGAAGTCCTATTTTTGTCGTACATACGGGATAGTACGTAGAATAATCCTCTATTTTATAACATTATTTTTAATTAAATTGGAACATCTTTTAAGATGATAATAATAGGAAAAAATTGATCAAAAAGTATCGTCAAATTGATAAACTTATATAATCCGTCTATAAATAACATCATAAAATTGCCATTTTACGTTGTAAAAAAGTCTCGTCTCATAAAACCAAGCAATTGATGCAAAAGTTGAGTAGTAAACTCAGCCTCAGGCGATTGTCTCAAAGTTTCCTAAACTTTTCATAAATAAAAAGTTTTTGATGGAGTATAGCGGAATTAGATACCATAATTGGATACTTATTTCATGGTAGTTTGATTTTCAAACTTGGCAAAGGACATGTCCCAGTTTTAGTGGATTTTGCCGAACTACTTTATGGAAATTACGTTACATTTATTTTTTACTTTCCTCACTAGAGGGAAGTATTTTCTTAGCGACAATTTGACCTTCCTAGATTCTTGCATTTTCTAATATTTTAGGGTCCCCAGATAATGAAAAAACATAGTTTCCCATTTCCGTTGTCTGTTGGCACGATAATTCTCTGACGGGATCAGACAATTACATATTTTAAATTTGATACACTTAGAGTATAAATAAGAAAGAAACCTAGGGTTTTTGAACATAATCACTTCTAGAAAATACGTAAAATGTAATGATTGTTAAATATAGTAATATACTATATCTAACACATTATGAAAAATTTTTCCTAACCTTTAGTTGAGACCATATATATATTTGAACATAATGTACATTAACGTTAAAGAGCGGGCATAATTCGTATGAATCGTATTTCACGTTTTTTCAAGGTCTATGGTATAAAGAAATCAGAAAAAATATAATTTGTTTTGTTATTTTCAATTCTGACAGAAATAATAGGAAGACGTTTAGATCAAATTTCATCTGTAAGTATCTCTAAACCTTTTCCTCCTGATTTTTCATTCATTTAAAATATGCAGTTTTAATAATTGTGTTAAATTTCTAGTGTAAGAAAGTTTCGCGTAGTTATTTTAGAGGAGTGGAGAAAGTAAACAGAATTAACCGGGGTAAGAGTATACAAAAAAATATATATTTTCAATTTTGAGTCTATTTAAAAATTGTACCTATTAAATAAATTTAATTTATAAAGAGTTGTTGCCTTAAATCAGGGGTGCTCAAACGGTCGATCGCGATCGACAAGTCGATAGCGAGTGCTTTTTAAGTCGATCTCGAGAAAAAAATTCCGATATAGAATTATTCACGGATTTTGTTTTAGGTAACTAAAACAAAATGTAATGAATAAACTACTAAAATTTATTCGATCCACAATTAGGCCAGAATAACCCCCTCATCACTTTCTTTTATCATAATAACCCCCTGCTAGCGGCAAAAGGCAGCTTTATCAAAGGAACGCGCGGTACTTGTCAAAGAAAAGCCGCGTTTTTGATTCCCGCCGATTTTTTCTAGAAACTTCGGGCTGCGTGTTTGACGGGAACATTCGAGACTTCGTTCGCGCCGATATAAATGTTGCGCCTGCAGGAATAAGAGTCAGTCTGAGTTGTAACTTGAAGGCGATACATCGATATAAAGTTTATTAATAAATAGTCCAAAATGAGTGCGGCGAAGAAAAGTAAAACTTATCATTTTAATAACGATTGGGAGGAAGATTTTTTCTTTTGTATGGTAAAGGATAAGTGCATTTGTCTCATTTGCCGTGCGTCAGTTGCAATACCTAAGCGTGGGAACTTAGAGAGGCATCATAAAACGGTTCATAAAAACTATGAAAAGGATTTTCCGTCACAGAGTGAATTAAGAAAACGAAAAGTACGTGATTTGATAACTTGTTTGAAAAAAGAACCAACCATGTTCACAAGATCAGCCAAACAATCAAAAGCTGCAACGATCGCGTCATTTAAAATATCTCATATATTGGCGAAACACAAGAAACCATTTGATGATGGATTGGTTGTGAAGGAAACATTTATTGAAGCGGGTAAGACTTTATTTGGAGATTTTAAAAATAAAACAGAGATTATGTCTGCTATTAGAGAACTTTAGTTATCTCGTCCGACTGTCACAAGGCGTGTTGAAGTCATGAGTCAGGACATGGCAGATAAACTAAAACATGATATCATGGAATGTACATACTTTTCTTTACAGTTCGACGAATCCACCGATATGACACACATTGCCCAGCTGTGAATTTTTATTCGAATGGTATTCAATGACATGTCGGCTAAGGAAGAGTTTTTGACAATGATTCCTCTGAAAGGAAAGACCCGTGGCGAAGATATAGATGACGTTTTGTTCAATTTTGTAACAAACTACAAGCTACCAATATATAAACTAGTGTACATTACAACCGATGGAGTACCAGCAATGACTGGAAACGAAAACGGTTTTGTGACATTGTGTCGATCTAATGATGATTTCCCTTCATTTTTCTCCTTCCATTGCATTATACATCAACAAGTTTTGTGTTCAAAAGTTCTAAACATGGAGGAGATTATAGGCATTACAATAAAAATCGTGAATTCTATCCGTGCACGTAGCTTGCAACGACGGCTCTTTAAATTGCAGTTGGAAGATAGTGAGTCAGCTGAACACACTGATTTAGTTCCTCACACGGACGTCAGGTGGTTGAGTCGCGGAAAATTCCTAGAAAGGTTTCAAGAATTATTGCCCGAAATAACAGCTTTTCTGGACGAAAGAGGTGATGACACTCAGATGCTGAAAAACGGAAAATGGCTGACTGATTTGGCATTTTTGACAGACATCACAATGCATTTAAACACCATTAGTTTGGAGCTTCAAGGTAAAGGAAAAATTATTATTGAGATGATTAGCGCAATAAACGCATTCAAAAGTAAATTGCAACTTATGATAGATCAACTGAAAAGAAAGGATCTGAAAAATTTTCCGTCTGAGGTGGAATTATCAAATATTTTGGGCCAATTCGAAATACGTTTTTATGATTTCACTAAATTGGTAAATATCGCATCGTTTATGAGTTATCCTTTTTCGTGTAAAAACATTGAGGAATTAGCTACTGAAATAGCAAGTCAGTTTAACATGGACTCATGTTCTGTTGAAAATGAGTTAGTGCAGATTATATCAGATATACATCTCAAAGCCATAGCTTCTGATACAAAATTCTGGTGTTTTATATCTGAAAATAAATATCTGAATCTAAGGCAAATCGCCCTTCAACTGACGGCAATGTTTGGGTCAACTTACTTGTGCGAGTCTGCATTTTCTGAAATGAAGATAATTAAGTCAAAATATCGCAATCGACTAACTGACGAACATATGTCATCATGCTTGCGATTAGCATTCGGTAATTACGTACCATCTTATGAAAAGTATGCTGAGGACATGCAGTGCCACGCTTCAACATCCAAAGTCACTTTTTAGTTAAGTTTATACACTAGAACTCGTTTGTTTCGTAAGAACCAATAAACTCGCAATTTCGAATAATTATGAGTTATTTCATTGACATTTTAGAGCAGACCTACACTTACCTTGACTAAAAAAATGCATATTGTGCGGAAAACTAATATCTATGTCACGATAACCCTACCTAGACGACAATACTGCATCACACTTACTTGCAGCCTCTCAGAGTCGATCGATCGTAGTCTAACAATATTGAGGTAGATCGCCAGCAGTTCAAGTTTGAGCACCCCTGCCTTAAATAATCTCTTCCCTTATAGAAGTTTTGCAGGCAAGTTAAAAGGCTCAGGCTAGATTTAACGAAAATTCTCATTTTTGTTTTATAACAAATTATTTTTTCAAATTGTTGTTGAAAGCAGTTTTACGTATATAATATATTTAGAACTTTAGAAAATATATTTTAAAAACATAAAACAACTTTTAAGCAACAGAACCATTACAAAATAATGGATAAAATTACATAGCGCGTAAAGTTTATTTAAGTCTATAAGTAGGAGTAAAATGAGTTAGAATTTATTTTAAACCATGTTCTAAACTAGTGGAAATCAAAAATATATAAATTTTGTTCTTCTGAGTACACACAAAAGTTACCTGAAAGGCAAATTGTTTTAACAACACAGTTATACTAGTTAGATATACTTATAAGAATCAGAAATTATACTTTTATTTAATTATTGGATAAAATACTCTGAAAGGGTTAGTAAGCTATCTATATAATTTTTTTATAGTAAAAGCCTTTATCCCTATTAAAGTACTAGTACTAGGACTGAAGCAGTGCAAAATATATGTTTTTGTAACACTTACCTACAATTATACCATAAACTTTTCAGTTGACTTAATTTTATTTATGTATTATTACATTATTAGCGATCATCAATATGGCTTTCGTAAACATAGATCAACAGGAGATCTTGTGACTTATGTAACACATGCTCGAAACAACACAATTGAACACTTTGGAGAATCTCGAGCGGTTGCTCTTGACATATCCAAGGCATTCTACCGTGTTTGGCGCGATAGACTGTTGGCTAAGCTACGCTATTATGTCGGTCGACGGATTTCTTTCTAACACCTTCACTATCAGCGCCGGTGTGCCACAAGGCTCCATACTGTCTCCTACTCTCTTTCTTATTTACATTAACGATCTGCTGGAAAAGACCGAGAATCCACTCTACAGCTTTGCAGATGACAGTACGCTTGTCTCTTCATTCACTTTGAATGCTCGGACATCGGCTGCTCAGGCGAATATCCGCAGACAGCAGGAGGTCGTTCAACTTAAAAAAGATCTGGAAGAAATTCTATCTTGGGATGACAGTAACCAAGTGGAATTTAACGCTACAAAAACCCCCAAAAAGCTAACGTTGCTGAATCCGACATAGTTATGTCGGGACACTCCGTTCCCCTGGCATCGTCGCTCAATTTGTTGGGCGTTAATTTGGCAGCAAATATGTCCTGACATGAACATGTTGCAGGCATAGCAAGGAGAGCTTCTCAAAAGTTGGGAATATTATTTCGAACCAGAAAGTCTTACACTCCACAACAACTATTTACAAAGCACAAATTCGACCGACTATGGAATACTGCTCCCATGTTTGGGGCTCTGCTCCCAAACATACACAGCATTTGTTGGATTCTGTTCAGAGAAGAGGTGTTCGTCTGACTGGAGACCCGGAACTGACCGGCGGCCTTGATTAGCTGGAACATCGAAGAAGGGTTGGCGACTTGACTCTGTTCTACAAGTATATTCATGGAAAGTGTTCGCACGATGTACCCTACTTAATTCCTTTCAAAGCGGTGCATGTTAGAAATACACGTCGCGCTAATACTTCACATCCGTATGAGGTTCAGCTTGTTACTCCGCGTACATCGCTTTTCAAGCAGTCTTTAATATGGAGAACATCATCCCTTTGGAATAATTTGCCCAGGGCTGTGTTTCCCACCGAGTACAATTTATAGCGATTCAAGAACAACCTGAATCGCTTTTTCCGCACGCCGCTCCTGGAGCGCTTTAGGGACTTCCCTGCAGCACGTGTGCTAGAACCATAAGAAAAAAAAAATAACTCGTTGAGAGAACCTATTAATGCATCAAAATGTATTAATAAATAGATAAACCGACTGTTTGTTAGATAAGCTTAAATTAAACAGCCACATAAAAAAAATGAGAGTTTATTACCACGAACCAAAATACATGGATCTAGTGTATTTTTCGACGCTGAATTCGAATTCTTAGTTAATTAACCGGTCAAGTGCAAGTTGAACTTGCGCAATTAGTGTTCCGTACGTTGATTGCTTTTAAAATAAAAAATGTTGTAACGGAAGTATAAAATGATCAGTGACTTCACAAAACACACCCCAAATGAGTTTTCAACAAAGTTTATTTCCAATCTTTACGGAAAATTGATGACCTTGAAATTTCTGGTTTTTTTTTTATATACCAGGTAAATTATTACAGGTAATGCACTCGTGATAATTTTCGTTCAATCTACACCCCGTGGAGAATATTCCAGAATTTTTTCAAAATTTTTTGATAAGTACTTTTCGAGATAAGGGGTGGACAGCGATTTTTTAAAAATAATACAAAGAAAAGTGCGCGCAAGTATTATATTATATATATATTTTTTACTCGTGTTTTCACAAGCTTTCATTTGACATCACACTCGATTACCTAGTAAAAAAATGTTTTTCACTTCCGATTTCACCCCCAAAACTAACCCCTTAAGTCAAAATTTAACTTTCAAAACTACATGGCTCTGATGAGGCCAACAATTCCTATATTATTACCAAATTTCAACTTTCTATGACAAATAGTTTCGGGAGAAAATCGGGTGTGACAGACGGACAGACAGACGGACAGACACCGAAGTGATCTTATAAGTGTTCCGTACGGAACACTAAAAAAGATTTAGAATGTCGTTTTTTTTTGTCCGAAATGGGCTAAAACTATAGTAGTAAGACTCTTAATGGAGTGTGGAAAATGGTAGATATTTTATAGTCTAGAGAAGAAAATATGCATTCAAACCACAGCAAACTATTTCTATTAATTATATATAGGGGGTAAAAGTACCTCTAAGATTCAAATAACGCACGTGAGTTTAAATAACATGTACAAAGGACAATTTCTTGTAGCTCTTAGAACAAAATATCTGAATCAGGTGTGACAACCAGACGTTACATTTAAAGGGTTGATACTCACCCCTATGGGATGTAAAAATCACTTCGACCTACGGAGGTATCTAATAAGTTGCAATAACGACGAAAAAACTTCAGTTCTTTTGTAGTTTTAAGCAGGGTGAACAAATATGGAGTAGATTCGCTTGAAACACCCTTACACGACACTGCCCTTAGAGGGTGGTAGAAACTAAGCCTATCCTCTAATAATGCACTTGTATGTTATTGAAATTTGGAAAGGATCAATTACTTTTATCTCATTGTGCCAAACATTCAAGACAACTGGACCATCTTCCTAATAAGGGAAAAAATCATGCCTAGGAGCCCTTCTGGGATTGATGGATCTTAGAAGTTCTAGCATCTGAGAAAAAAAATACAGGCTTTATTTGTCCATTCTATTTTTTTTTTCTCAGATGCTAAAACATCTAAGATCCATCAATCCCAGGGAGTAGTTTCCCCCTCCTAGAGATGATTTTTGACCTTATTAGGAAGATGACCTAGTTGCCTTGAATGCTTGGTTCAGTGAGATAAAAGTACTTGATCCTCTTCGAATTCCAATAACATCCAGGTGCATCACTTATAGTTTATAGTCGTGTATCGATATTTCAAGCGACTTTACTCCATCAGCCTGCCTAAAACTACTAAAGCCTGAACTTTTTTTGTCGTTATTGAAACTTATGAGATACCTCCGTAGCTGACGGTGTTTCTACATCCTATATGGGTAAGTCTCAACCCTCTGGTCAGTAATGTCTGGTTGTCTCACCAGATTCAGATATTTTGTCATAAGAGCTACAAGAATTTGTCCTTTGTACATGTTATTTGAACGTGCGTTATTTGAATTTAAGAGGTACTTTGCACCCCCTGTAAGGGTGGATTTTGATTTAATTAATAGAAATCACTTGCTGTGGTTTGAATGCATATTCTCTTCTCCAGACTATAAAATATTTACTATTTTTCACACACATTATTACTATAGTTCTAACTCATTTCAAGAGATGTTTTGGGCCAAAAAAAAAGACAGGATAAAACTTTTTATACGGATTCGAATTCAGCATCGAAAAATACACTAAATCAATGTATTTTGGTTCGTGGTAATGAACTTTTATTTTTTTTGTGCAGCTGTGTTATCAGTATGAGAGCATAGAATATTTTACAATAACTAAAGTGTACAGTTTCAGCGCTAACCTGTTTAATTGAATATAAATTAAAGTAATTTTCAATAAAAAAAAAATATGTTGACCTAATTTTTTGCAAATAATGATCTAGTAGAATAATTTAAAAGCAACAGAATATTACGGTAGAGACGGTTATATACGAGGGCAGTTTGATAATTTAGTGACTTTGAAAGGCAAAATTTTATTTATTTTTCAACATAATCAACATAATATTATGTCTATATATTTTGTTCAACGAGTTTCTAACTTTTTTAAACCTTCCAAAAAATACAATTTTTCAAAGTCATCAAAATACGCATTTGTTTCATCCATTTCCGCGATTCCATTTTTGATCGAATGTGAGCACACGCAGCACCCACCTTGCTGATAGCTTTCTCATGCCCAAATGTTCACGCAGGATATTAAAAACATGTTAGTTTGAGATGTTTACCATGTTCGCTATCTAGCGTATCTTTAGTCGACCGTCATTTAATACGACATCATGGATTTTATTTACCATTTCTTCGTTTGAAACGGGACGTCCCGAGCGATCAGCATCACTCGTACTCGTACGACCACAACGAAATCCAGTAAACCACTTGTGCACCATTCCATGTGACGGAGCAGAGTCACGATAATTGTTTCTTAACCTTTCTTCAGTTTTCGTAATGGTTTTTTTACGCAAAAAATACTATTTTATTAGAGCACAAAATTCACTTTTGTCCACTTTAACAAACTTATTCTCTTTAAAACGCTGTAAAAAATTTTCTATTCTACACGTGTACCTTAAGTGAGATTGTAAATAATAACGATAAAAGGAGCCAGTGATTTGAGCGCCAGCTCTTTTGAAAGTCACTGAATTATCAAACCAGTCTCGTAGATTATATATAACCATTAATTAAGTATCAAGTTAGTTGATTGACATTCCGTCATCTATATCAGTTTTCCCTTCTTTTACATTACGCTGCCAGATTTTTACCAGTATATCATAAAAGTTTGCTAATAACATAATCACCTCAATATCATTAGATTTTCGGAGAAATGTTCCTATCCGAAAAGACTCTTTTTATACCTTGAGTATTTTTTAAAAGTTTTGTTTATATTAACACTATTACGTAATAGAATGTAATATTTCCTTTTGGTACTACCCTATAAAGTCAGTTCATCTGGTAATAATTATTTTACCTTTTCAAGTTTTCTATTTTTGCTCGATTTTCAGTGGTACTAGAGGATATTCTTTTTTAAACGTTGGAATCAACTCGACAAGCACATCGGTTGCGGACAGGATCAGTTTTCGGTAAAGAATGTTGAACGACAAGTGTTTTACCTTAATTATGTGCACCTCCTTTTTAAGACGTTGCATCCCAAAATCCTAATTTTGGGTTCGTCTACTCTGACATTCCCAGTAAAAAAGACCGTTTTATTTGGGAAGCGAATAGACGCTATCTTGCAGTACCGCACTCCTGCCATATACTCGTACCTCTGGCCACATGCTTCAGAGTCGATAAGGTAAAATCATTTTAAAGGCCTAAGATTTTTTAGGGCTTTATTATTTTTATTACTATTACTGCTACTTTTGTTCTCCATAATTTTTACCACTAGGTCACCTTTCGGCTACAGTTTTTTTCTAACAGGAAGTTTTCAGTATTTTCTTTTTGGAATCCAATTTCCTGTGGATGTGCGAGATAGAATATCACCTCCAGTACTACGTTCTGCGTGTCGTAGAAGGCGACTAAAAAAAACAAGTTAGATGACAGATGCCAAGATGCATGCATCAGGCATCGCCTGGTGTGATACCATCGCATGGGCTTAGGCTGAGTAAAGTTAGTTAACGTTCTGTGGCTGTGCCGATATTTCCGGATTCACTGTGGGAAAGATAGTATAATGAAACTGCCATGATTAAAAAATTCCTAGCTTCATAGATATATTAATTTAATTTAATTATAAATAGGCCGTTTTAATGTATTTAAAAAGAAAATTCTTCCATATTACTTCTGAGATATTCTTGAGAAACTGGAATAAATACTATTCCCACATAAAGCAGTATGAAAATTTTATATATATATATATATATATATATATATATATATATATATATATATATATATATATATATATATATATATATATATATATATATTTTAATAATATTTCTGCACTATAAATAATAGATGATATTTTGGGGAAAAATTACATTTTTACTCTTGATATTAAAAGGGTAAAGGAACTAAAAATTATTCTAAATAGATTTTCGAAAAATATTTAATTTTGAACGAGCGTCTTAATGTCGATGTAGCTAAGATTTGAGAGATGTGCAAACAAGATCATAACATTTTTATTTTCAGTTATGTTTTAAGATTCTTTGTCGTCTGAGCCATTACATAGGAATAGTGAACATTTAAATTTATAAGACCTCTTCATCTTAGTAAAAACATTTGTAAATAAACTTTATTAATCCAGGAGACCATACACAATAGCATAGGACAAGTCAGGCACTATTTTAAATTAGTGAGAAGAAGTATTACAAATGAATTTATATAAATGTAATAAAGCAAACAAAAGTTATCATCTTAACATTAATAACCTCTATCTGTAAAAAAATCGTTTATACTATAGTAACATTTTTCCAAAAAAAAATCAATTAGCGTTCTTTTATACAATTTTATATTATCAATATTTCGAAAACCGGGGGGTAATTTATTCAATAGGTGAATGCCAATATAACGGTGATTGTTTTCCTTTGTGGACAAACTGTGGACTGGAATAGCATAGTTATCACCGTACCTTGTATTATAATCGTCATAATAATTGTTAGTAACAAAATTCTGTGGTTTCTGCTTCACAAATAACAAAATTTCAACCATAAAAATACAAGGCACTGTAAGGATCCTTAAATCCCTAAAAATCCGCCTACAGGATGCACTTCTCTGAGCGTTTACTATCGCTCTCATAGCTCTCTTTTGTAGCCAAAAAACCCTGAGGCTATAAGAAGAACAACCCCAAAAAATTATGCCATACTTAATTCTTAAATAGAAATGTGCACAGTAATAAGACAACAAAACATTTCTATTGGTCAAATCTTTCAGTTTATATAATGCAAAACACGACGATGATAAAATCCTGCAAAGAGCATCAACATGGCTTTCCCAACTTAAGCTATTTTCCAAATATATTCCTAAAAATTTTACTTCATCTACTTGTTGGATACTTTTCCCTTGAATTTTTAATAGATAACTTTCAGATATTGCTTTAGTTCGAGGAGTAAAATCAATGAATACAGTCTTTTGTGTATTTATACACAATTTATTTGCATTAAACCATTTTAAAAATTTATTTAAAATATCTTGTGCACACACTAGCACTTCTTCTTTACTTTTATAGGAGCAAACGTAACTATTATCATCGGCAAACATGATGAGATTATGTTGCTCTTCTACATATATTAGGCAGATCGTTCACAAAAAGCAAAAACAACAGAGGTCCTCAGACAGATCCCTGCGGTACACTTATATTTATCGGTAATATGTTCGACTTTGCAGTATTTACATGTACGAGTTGGGTTCTCCCAGTTAAGTAACTCCTAAGTGGTTCATTAATTTTTCCCCTCAATCCATACGCATTCAACTTATCCAGCAGAAGATCGTGATTTACATGGTCAAACGCCTTACTTAAGTCCATAAATAGGCCTAATGTTTTCATTTTCAGATCTAGATTTGTGTAAACTTTATTAATAAATTCGTAAATTGCCGATATTGTGGATTTGCCTTGAGAAATCCATTTTGTGCCCATGCAAGATGCAGTACTTTATTACAAATGCTAATATCTTATTAACCATTACTCTTTCCACAACGTTTGATAATATAGAGAGCAGCGCGATAGGCCGGTAATTTTCAATACAATCGTTTTTACCCTTTCTATATACCGGAATAATTTTTGCAATTTTCAACGCCTCAGGAAACACACCTCGGATAGTATCATATTTATCAAAAATGTTAGTGGACCTGCTATAAGATGAACACAAGTTTTTAGCATTTTAGTATAGACTTCATCAACTCCAACGGAATTAGAATTTTTTAGATTATTTATAACATCCACCACATCCTGCTGATTTATTGGTGTCAGGAACATGGTATGAAGCTCCTGACAGTAAGACAGTGAACAGCTGAGTTTAACATTGAGTAATGTCTCGTTCAATTTTTTAGCAATATTTATAAAATATGCATTAAAGCAATTCGCTATTCCAGAAGGATTTTCAGCAACTACATCAATCTAACAATTTTGGTAATTCTATTGTTTTTTTCTTTTTTGTTTCGTATATTGTCACTGATAATTTTCCACGTTATCTTAGATTTATTATCTGATTCAAAATATGTTTTACTGTTATATAGTCTTTTTGCTTCAGAAATAACTTTTCGATATATTTTCTTGTAACTTTTATAATAGCTTAATATAACTGCCTTATGATTACTGTCTATTAATAATTTGTACCAACATTTCAGATTTTGTGATGATGTACAAATTCCTCTTCTAATCCCAGGTTTTTTTTTTGTGACTGATTTTTACATAACCCATTTCTTTTTACTGGAAATGCCAAGAAAATATAATACTTTAAAGATTCTATAAAATAGAAAAATGCTTCATTTACTTCAGAAGACTCAAAAAACCTTTGTTTCATATGCGGCGTAATCATAATGGTCACGGTTTTATTAGAATGTTAAAATTTGCAATGAAACTTTTAAAATATGTTAGCAAAATTTAGTGGTTGACTCTGTAGGTAGTTATAATCGGGTAGTTATATTAGTTACGAATAACACATTTCAGATATATCAAAAGCAGCAAAAAAAAGGTGAAATTTATAGTACTACTCAATACTTACTAGAAAGAGTCATACAGTTGTTTACCACTTGCAACCATTAAGAATGCAGTACAATAACCAGCGAGTAGACAAGCCGCAGGACAGAAAAAAGTCCTGAAGATCTAAATAAACATATTACAATAAAACTGCATGACAAAAAAACATGGTTTACGAATCAGTTTCTGTGTAATATCAACAGAAAGTTGCATACATCGCGTCTATATACAAACAGGAAATAAACCGTGGATTGCTATACTTATGAAAGTATGTCAATAGCCAGTATCCTAATGCGCCTGTATAGAAGAGTAACTAGAGACTTGATTTAGTTAGAATATAAAGAGCAAGAGAAAGAAGAACAATCTGAGTTCCGATCCGAGCAGAGATGTATAGATAACGTCTGCTGTAGAAAATAACTAATAAACAAAAGGTTAAACAGAAATCAATATTAGCTTCACCCACGCTGGTTTCTAGTAAATAGGGTCTACGACAACGATTACTTTAAAAAAACATATATATATATATATACACACATAGGTATATCAAGACAGTCAATAAGTTTTGAAATCGACACTTATGGAGCATCACTTGAACCAAATATTCAACATCATTTTGAAGCTTCATCTGTCATATGAACACACCCTAAATTTCAACTCGATCTGTCAAGTCATTCATTGTTTATCAGCTGATTAAAGTAGACGTGTTTAAGTATTTTTTAAGAATGGAAAAAAATCGAATATCGTGCAGTAATAAACTTCTTTGTTTTGGAAATTTTATGGGCAACTGAAATCCGTGCAAAGTTAGTCGAAGTGTTAGAGTTTAAACGTGGTCGTACAAGCGACAATAATGATCCATGTTTAAGACGTTCAAAAACTGCAACAGCTGAAGAAACTGTTATACAAGTACAAAATAGCGTAATGAAAACCCGCCGATTAATCATGGATGATTTAGCAGAGGCTATAGGTATCTCAACTAATGTTTTGGGTATAAGAAAGCTATTCACAAGATGAGTGCCGCATTTGCTAACATCTTAACAGAAATGCACTCGAGAAAAACTTTCTAAACTTTTAGTTTCAGAAAGAATAAAACTGATTTTATGCATCGATTTGTAACTATGGATGAGATTTGGGTTTACCAGTATGATCCTGAACTGTGGCAATAGTACAAATTGTTGGAACATCCACTGTATTCGCCAGATCTGGCTCCGTGTGACTTCTGTCTGTTCCCAAGCCTCAAGAGATTTCTACATGGGAAGGGTTTTTCAACAAATGATAAGGTGATAGCATCCGGAGATGGATATTTTGAGGGTCTTCCAGAAAACTAGAGATAGGGAAATGAATTGGAAAATCGCTAAAAAAAATGTATTGAGCTTAAGGGAAATTATACTAAAGAATAAATATATTTCGACTCAATAATTCATCTTGTATCATTTCCGCTTTCAAAACTTATTGATTATATATACATATATGTATATATATATATATATATATACATATATATATATATATATATATATATATATATATATATATATATATATATATATATATACTACTGTACTTATTATTATATATGTCTCCTGTAGACTTCAATGCAACGAAGAAATTAATAAAAGAATAACGCATGCGAAACAATCCTAAATGGAATATCCTGGGGTCAGAGGAGTGGAAAGAAGCAAATCCCATTAAAACCATAAAATGTAAAAAAATGTCAAGTCTCGCAACGCAGTCCTTCCACCACAAAAAGTTGTGAGATCTCATGTAAAACCAAGTCAGTTATTTTAGTTAGTATCTATGGAAGCACCTATTCAACAACTTTGTCATAAATTGTTATCTATTTAGTTACCTACCAACATTTATAGTGACCGTATCAATATTAGACATCTTTATTTCTATAATAAATATAATGACTTGGCAATCGCACGGTAACATAATCACATAAGAATAATCTACTATTTCGATTGCTAAGTAAGTCTAAACAGTGCACTTAAGAATAAAGTATTAAATGAAAAATATTATTAAATATAATATATTAATTAATAAATAATACAAATTATTCATAATTATGAATTTTTTAGTGTTTAATTAACTTTATACGACATATTATTTACCGGGACTCACAATTGACCTTGCATTATGCTATGTAAGGCTGAGCGCTGCGCGCTCTCCGCGCTCTATCTCAAAAACGGTTAAGCGTATAAAAATTTTATTTGTAGAGAATTTTATGCTCTACAATTTTCATAATAAATGCAAATATCATTGAAACCATAGAAACCACCAAAACAATTTGTTTGACCTTTGACCTTGAATATCTTAAGACGCGGACACGAGGTTTGAGACTTTTAAGTCAACTTTTAGAATGCCAAAATAAAGGTTTATACAAGTTTACAGCTTATTAGCTCATTCCGACCCTCTTCTTTGGCTTAAGTGACTGTACAATTTAGAAAACGGGACTGAAATTTCGGGATATTTCAGTTTTTCCTTCCTTTATAGGCTAAACACTAACTAAATTCAAAATTTGATGTTTGTGTGTCTGCTAGAAGTACCTTAGAAATTTGATGATCGGTGAGTGTGTCAGTGACAAAATTAAAGAACTTCGACTGCCGATAGTAGGTAATTCAGAAATATAGCTAGTATAGTATGTCCTCTTGGTCACTGAAAATTCAGGATTCTAGCTTTATCCACAACGAAGTTACAGGGGGGCCAGATATATAATTTTCATAAAGCACTTATTAAAAATAATTAATTTATGAAGGAGAATAAACCATAACTAAAGATACCGAAGGAAAGTTAAGTAGACGAAAATGGATATACTTAGACGGCCACTGGTAATGTCTGTAAAGGATAGTATTTAAAATAAAGATCTACGACAATAAAGGAGACTGAATGATTCTCTGATTACGGACATTAAAACAAAGCAATTAAGATGGCCATGTACAGAGAATATGGGGAATAAAATTACCTAAAGGGATTAGGGAATGATTGTTACCAAAGCTTAGAAAACCTGCCATACCAAAATTGGAGAGGAGAAGGAGAATGTACTGAAAAAAAGACAGGAAATGTAGAAATCGAACAACTCTGTAGGATATCTTAAATCCAAAACCATACAAGTAGTAAACATGAACATGACATTTAATAGAAATAATGGTAAAGTAAAGTTTGCAGGAAAATTTAATGTTTTAATTATTTAAAAAGTCCATAATTTAGCAGTTACTCACTGTTTTGTTATTTGTCAATCCCTCTTAGGATGTATTTCACGGCTCATCAACCGAGCTAGGATCGACAATCAAGAGAACAAAACCTGCAGTACTTATTGCAGTACTAACGGAACATCCCGGTAAGTTTTAAGTTTTTGACCAGCTAGAAACACAATTTGTTGTAGTTATTTGTTCAACTGGAATGAAAATAAATGACGAAATATATTACCGACTGTTTTCCAATTTCCCCAGATGTTCAACAAAAGGAAATAAAGAAAAAACAAATCTAAGATACAAAGCCTCTACAGGTCTAGATTGAACATTTTGATTTTCAGGTAAATTAAATTTTAAAGTAAAAAAAGGAAAATCAATATGGTTGTAATTTCTTCAGATTAAAAGAACACAAACTTTCTACCGAGAAAGTAAGGGGATACTAAAATGATTGTTCTTAAATTTTGGGGTCAAAAAACAAACATTTTATGTTTAAAGATACAAATTAAAAGTGGATGTGGACTTCATACTAATCACTATCAAACCTCTGTTTGCGGTTTCTCAGTAATAATAATTAAGACATAAAAAAATGAACTAATATGAAGAATCAAATAATTTCTTTCTTAAAAATGTATGGAGTTTTTTGTGAAACAATAGTGTAGTCACGTGGGAATAGAGTGATAAGTTAACAAAGTAGTAAGTATGTTACTTAATATTTATACTTACTTAAAAATATAATTTTGTTTTGAGCATAGAAATATGGTTTTAGTGAATCAAAAAGAATCAAATCGGTTCTCTCTGGTTTTCAGGTTAAAATTATTGCCATTGACAATAAAGTTTTTATTCGGAGTGTATTCTAAGATGGTCCATAAGAGTATAATATAATTAGTCATGAAATTTTACTTGGATTTCCAATGGATATGATGTTCGTGGTAACTGCGAAAGGTAAAAATAGTAGTGGTAAAATAAAGTTTTCATCATTGACAATCATTATTGTTAACATTCTTAAGCTACCTAATATACTGTTTAAATATGGTGGCGCTAAGAATCAAAAAAAAATACGCTATAATCACGATTCAAACTTTCTAGTAATTAAAAATTATATTAATTCTTTTAAAAATACGGTCGAAAATGTATATAGAAATATTCTTATTTCGTTCTTTAAATTTAAACAACAGTAAAACAAACTGTGTCATTTTTCCCAATAGAGTTGAAGAGAGTTGTAAATTAACATTAGTTTAGAAGTAAGGAAAGTCTCGTCACATTTTAATGTGTTCATAGTGACGCTTGAATGTAGTTTATAGCAGGAAATACATGGTAACAAATTATGCAGTAACGAAAAATCTGTGGGTCTTTTCTATTGACATAATAATACTGATACACTCCAATGGCGTGAAATGAGTATTTCTATGTTTGAATTCTATCCTTTGACTATCCTTTCGAAAGAAAAAAGTTAGGTTAAATCGCGTTACCGATGTTAAAAGTTTATATAATATACAATTTTTAACTGATATCCCTTATCCTCTAACTCATATGTTTCATTATATTCTGCTCTTTGTTTGCTGATATTTTCTTTAATTATTCACTCTCAACTTTTCAGTTAAAGATAATAAATAAAATAAAATATTTGAATTTGGATATCAATCAGTTAAGTAAAAAGTTAATATTACGGCCATAACTTCACATATTCTTAGAAAATACAAAACTTGAATTAAAAAAAATCTTGTAAATAATCCAAACGAATTAAAATCACAGGATTTCTCTTATTATCAATCAATCTACACATTGTAGTGCATCCCTTTTATTGGAAACAAGTAAGTTTCCTTTTTAGCTTTAGATATAAAATGCTTCGGTCTCCTATTATTTTGAAAGTAGATCAGAATAATATTTGTCGATTATCAGTTAAGAATAACACATTTCATATTTAAAAATAATTATAATCGTCAAAATTCTATTTTGGATTATATATATATATATATATATATATATATATATATATATATATATATATATATATATATATATATATATATATACATATATATATATATATATATATATATATATATATATATATATATATATATATATACATATATACATATATATATATATATATATATATATATATATATATATATATATATATATATATAAATAGTTGGATAGATAGATATAGTAAGGATATATATCAGCTTAGGGGGACGAAAGCGCCTGCTAGCCCAGATAAAGAAGCATATTCCAAACACACCGTAATACCAGGAGAAATTTACGAAGCATACACACAAAAGTAACCTATAAATCTCAGTACGATCCGGTATAACACCGCCAAGACCTTTAATTTTAGAGCAAAACGCATAGGTAAACAGAGTAATGTAAGTACCGAAATAATTAAAGCAGTAAAATCCTTATACCAAGACGCAAGAAGTAGTGTGAAAACCAAATATGATATAACAACAGGGTTCCAGGTCACAAAGGGTCTCAAACAGGGCTGCTGTATATCCTCAACGCTATTTAAAATCTATTTGGAGAGTGCACTGAAGAACTGGAAAAGGAAATGCAGCAGTATGGGATTACCACTGGATGACGATACTACAATGTACACGCTGTCATTCGCAGACGACCAGGTAGTAGTCGCTCAGGACATCGATGATATGGAATACATGACACGAAAACTTATGGAGGAATATGAAAAATGGGGCCTAGAAGTCAATATTAAAAAGACCGAGTACATGTGCGTCGGAGGACAACAGCAGGACTTGAAACTGGCCACAGGACACACCATCAAACACTGTGCCAGTTATAAGTATTTGGGAACGAGAATATCTAGGGGCGGAACACTGGAAGAAGCAATATTCGAGAGGAATATTCAAGGAAGAAAAGCGATTGCAATGCTTAATAGTATACTTTGGGACAAAAACATAACCATTGAAAATAAGAAGAGAATTTACAACTCAATAGTGAAAAGTATAATAACTTACAGCTCCCAGGTGTGGCCATTGAAGGAAAGAACAGAAAAAATACTAAAAGCTACAGAAATGGATTTCTGGAGACGAGCAGCCAGAAAATCCAGAAAAGACCGCATACCAAATGACACGATAAGACGAGCTTTAGAAATAAAGCACGATATAGTGGACGAAATCAGAACCCAACAGTTGGTATGGTACGGACATGTACAGAGAATGTCACAAGACCGACTATCTAAAAAGATTTTAAATTGGAACCCTCATGGAAAAAGAAAGCGAGGAAGACCACGCCAAAGCTGGAGAGCAGGAATCAACAAGGAAGTACTAGAGAGAGATCTGGAGGAGGAGGGATGGAGAAACCAGGAGGAGTGGAAATTAGGCATCGAAAGACGGAAGACGTTATAAAACCGATTGATATATATATATATATATATATATATATATATATATATATATATATATAAACAGTCAATCCAAAAGGTTTCCATACACGACCTGCTTTCTATACTATTCTCTGTTATGTTTAACTAATTAAATAGAACTATGAGAAAACATGTTTATATTAATATTTGAAACTTAACCAACCAAGATTAGTACTAAAAACAACTACGGAACATTTTATTTAGAAGTTACATTATTATTATGAAAATGTAAACAAAATTAATGTCAAAAAAGTCTCCATACACTTAACAATTACCAATAATAGTTTGAAGGAGTTTAACGGAAAATAACAACTTCGTTTAAACTAGTTTTTAGTGAAACCGCGGTTGGCCTTGATAATCTCCTGTAACCTTTTTGTCATGCTTGCAACCAGCTTTCTAGTAACTTCTGCTGGCATGTTATCTCATTCGTTCAATATTCTGTTTTTTAATTCTTCTCTATTTAAAACAATGTGTTTGCGAACGCGCCGTTTAAGTTCCTTCCATAAATGCTCGATAGGACTAACATCGGATGATTGTGGAGGTGTATGAAGCTGCTGTCGCACATTATGGATCATCCACTCTCGCACCAAGTTTGCGGTAAGCTTCGGATTATTGTCCTGTTGGAAAATGTATCTTTTTTCTAGTGCTAATTTTTGGACACTTTCTCTTAAATTGTACCTCAAAATGTTCAAATAAACATGCTGATCCATGGTACCATTAATATAATGTAAATTTCCAACCTCTTCAGCGGACATGCATCCCCAAAGCAGAACACTGCTACCCCCTTGTTTCACCGTGGAACAAATGTTTTTAATATTGAATGCGGTATTCTTCTTTCTCCAAACTTTAGTCCTGTCGTCAGATCCAAAAAGTTAATTTTAGTTTCATCACTAAAGATTACGGATTCTCAAAATTCAGAAGGTTTAGTAACGTATTCCCTGGCAAAAGCTAACCGCTTTTTTCGATTAGCTTCCGAAATTAACGATTTTTTCCTGCACACCCCTAATAGCCTGCCCTGGGTAAACAATTTCACATTGTTCACATTTTTCGAAAATAGTTCCCGTACTTCTTCTTTTAATTTTGGTGCACTTTTCTTGGGATCTATAATTATTTGTCTAACAATACTGGCCTCTTCCCGTGAAGTCAGTTTCTTGGGACGACCGAAGCGTAATCAAATTTTGTAGGAACCCGTTGATTTATAGTGATTTACAATGTACTGAATAATAACATGCGACTTTTTAGCAATTTTTCTTATATTTCTGTACGATTTTCCATCTCTCCACAAATCAATTATGATCTTTCGATGTCAAAATGAAATTTCACAATTTCTCTCGGTAATTTTTAATACTATTTTGAAACCCCACTGCAAAATTAATAGCAATAAGTGACAGATTATAAAGTATGGCCGAAAATTATTCATTTGTTTTCAGTCTAGCGAGCAATAGAGAGCTTGATAAAATGCGGCTGATTATAACTTTTTTAACATTAATTTTATTTACATTTTTATAACAATGATGTAACTTCTAAATAAAATGTTCCGTAGTTGTTTTTAATACCAATCTTCGTTGGTTAAGTTTCAAATATTAGTTTAAACATGTATAGAAAGCAGGTGGTATATGGAGACTTTTTGGACTAACTGTATATATATTGATTACTGGCACTTGTTTGCAATTTGCCTGTTTACCTGGACTAATTGACAAACTCTGATGTGGAGCGACTGAAACCAATATTTTTTTAAATTTTTTACAGAAGATAAATATTTCCATATATACTATATATATATATATATATATATATATATATATATATATATATATATATATATATATATATATATATATATATATATATATATATATAAAATATCTATTGGAACCTATCTAATTCTAGTGACATGATTTTCTCACCCGAGATTTCAAAACTAACCCAATACTGGTGTCCAAACCTCAAAAAAATCTGAAGAAAAATACTAATATGACATAAATTCTTAGAAGTAGAAAAAAGGGGTTACCAACATTGACTGGAAGAGTGTAATTCGTGTGCAATAAGTCCTGACAAGGCGCTATGGGTACGTATAAAGATACTAACATGAAACTTGAACGTAAATAAAAATGAAAGTATTGATTAGGAAGCACCACTACGTGAAACTAAATTTGTTAACCATGCTATCTTCAAACTGTAAGGTAAAGACACTTTTTTAATATTTATTTTCTTTGGGAAAAAAATTTAATTTTTGACAGAAGCGAAACATAGATAAAATTGTTTATTGTATTTATAAAAAGTGGAGACTTCTCTTCTGTAATATATATAAAATACAACGTCTCTCTATCTGTCTGTCTGTCTGCCCGTTAGTGCGCTTATCACTGGAGAACCACTTATCCGATTTACGTACTTTTTTTTTAAAACATACATATGTTCTCTGGCCAAGTTATGGGCTACATTTTATAACGATAGGTAGCATAAGGAATGAACAGTAACGATAATAGTGAATGAAGTCGGAAAAAAGTTTGCCGCTAGCGCGTTCCCTTGCAATATACAGCCTAAACCATTAAATATGGAACAATATTATGTAGCAGAGAATATCTACAATCTATAATACATATAAAATGCAATGTCTCTCTGTCTGTCTGTCTGTCCATTATCCGATTTACGTGTCTTTTTTTAAATTCATACATATATTCTTTGGCCAGGTAATATAATAATAATAATCTATATCTATAATATATATAAAATGCAACGTCTCTCTGTCTTATCCCGCGAGAACCACTTATCCGATTTAAGTGATTTTTTAAATTCATACATATGTTCTCTGACCAGGTTACAGATATATATATTTTATTACATCTATAATATATATAAAATGCAATGTATCTCTGTCTTATCACTGGAGAACCACTTATTCGATTTACGTACTTTTTTTTTTAAACATATATATATTCTCGGGCCAGGTTATAGGCTATGTTTTATTACGATAGGTAGCATAAGGAATGAGCAGTGACGATAATAGTGAATGAATTCGGAAAAAAGTTTGCGCTAGCGCGTTCTCTTCCAATACACAGCCTATACCAATAAATATAGAACAATGTTATGTAGCAGAGAATAATCTATAATATATATATATATATATATATATATATATATATATATATATATATATATATATATATATATAATGCAATGTCTCTCAGTCTGTCTGTCTGTCCGTTAGTGTTCTTATCACTGGAGAACCACTTATCCGATTTACGTGCTTTTTTTTTAAACAAGCATATGTTCTCTGGCCAGGTTATAGGATATATTTTATTGCATTAGGTAACATAAAGAATAAGCAGTGACGATAATAGTGAACCAAGTCAGAAAAAAGGTTACCGTTAACGCGTTCTCTTGCAATACACTGCCTAAACCATTAAATATGGAACAATATCATGTTGCAAAGAATATAATATATATAAAATGCAACGTCTCTCTGTCTGTCTGTTCGTTAGTGAGCTTATCACTTATCACTTATCCGATTTACGTGTTTTTATAAATTTATACATATGTTCTATATAATTCAATGTAAGCCTAGATAATGGGAGATAAGGTGAGATAATGGGAGATAAGTATAAATAATGGAAGATAAGGAGAAATAATGGGAGATAAGTAGAGATAAGTCTAGATAATGGCAATTGTGGTGAGATAGTTGGAGAGAAGGAGAAATAATGGGAGATAAGGAGAAATATTGCGAGATAAGTCGAGATAAGCCTAGATACTGGGAGATAAGATGAGTTAATGGGATAAGGAGAAATAATGGGAGATAAGGAGAAATAATGGGAGATGAGCAGAGATAAGCCTAGATAATGGAAATTATGTAGAGATAATAAGAGATAAGGAGAAATAATGGGAGATAAGGGGAACTAATGGTAGATATTTTATTACTTTAGGTAACATAAGGAATAAGCAGTGACGATAGTAGTGAATCAAGTCCACGCGAGCGGAGTCGGAGGCACGGCTAGTATTAAATAAATCAAAAAATCAAAAACCAACTCATAGATCTATACTATGAGTTGAAACTAAGCAAAAGAGGACAACGAGACTGAATGTCATTTAAATTTTGTATTGGAGATTTTCTATCAACAGATGTGCGTCTTTAGATAAAAAGTTTTAATAAGATTTATATCAATAGAATCATGTATGATCATGCAGATGATGCAGATTGGCAAAAATAAGTGCTACAACATTACCCTATTCTATCAGCGGTTCAAATTCTAAAAGAATTTATGTTTCTTTGCAACAAGTGTCTATTTTTATCTACTTTGCATTAACCCATTTGCCAATAATTGCTAATATATAGGTGTATTAATAGGTATTACTACGAGTATACTTCGCATTTCTGTACCGATTTAAACCTAAAATTTGTGGCTATTATTTGCACCGGTTCCACATAACGACACTATTCGTTTAATAAACTCAATCCCTGGAAACAGTACAAAGTATATTTTAAAATATTTTACCAGGTATTTGCAAAACTCGCATAAAATGGAAAAAAAAACAGAACTGCTTTTAAATGCAGAATGCCATAAAATGTAGAAATAATACGTAGAAAATTATCTCAAAAACAAAGACTGCTTAGATATGTTTAACATTTATTCTTGTACCTTCCGTTATTTCTAATAAAATAAACAGAATGAGGTGGTTATAAATTTGTTTAACTTCTGTTTAGGCACTGAATCCTCTTGTATATCAACGCCGTTGAGGAAGCGCTATGAGTATAAATCAGAGGTTCCAAACCTTTTCTGGACCACGACCCCCTTCACAAGAAAAAAAAAAATTCCAACCCCTCTCCCATAATAGCTAATTATACCAAATATTAAAATATTGTTACATATTATCAATACCTATTTTTCTGTCTATCTGTCTATTAAGAATTACAAAGTAGAAATTAATTAAAACGACCATCAAAGGTAGTAAAAAATTGTTTATTAAAAATTTAAAAATAAACACAAAATCCATAAAAAATAAAAAAAAAATAATGAGATGGTTGAGGCTGGTGGAGTTTGAACAATTTGTTAATGTCGTGTTCCAATTTCGTTAACATTAGTTTCCAATTGCCATGTTCAGTGATGTGCACTCTGTTCCTTTTCTTAGACCGTAAATTATCTACTGCACTGAACCCACGCATAGCCAAATACGATGAAGGAAAAGCAATTAAAAATTTCTGTACTCTTACCCACAATCTAGGGTAGAGAGCTGGTATTAATTTTTGAAGCCAGATTTCTTCGTCCTACGAGTTTCTCTTATAAATTTGGTGATTCTGCTGTATCTGCATTTGCGAAAGGATCTAAAACCCAACTCGGTATATTCATGTTTAAAATATCCTGGAATCGCTACGTAAAAATCAACATGAAGAACGTCCAAGTGTTGACAGTAAGTAAATAAATATTCCTATTTTGCAGAGACTGCTGATAATGTAAGAAAGTGGCTGTATTCACCTCTACATAGATTTCGCTTGAACAGAAGAAATTTTCCCACAAAATCAGCTATGACGTTTTTTGTAATAATTAAATTTAACTTATCACCATGAAATTGTAAATTGACTTCATTAAATATTTTAAACAGGTCTGTCAAATAAGCGATGTCATTTTTGGATGTACTCAGATTTCCGCGCAGTTTTTCGTCTCTGTTTTCAAGGAAGTCCAGCACTAGGTCAAATAGATTGAAAAAATGATTCAGACAAATACCTTTTGAGAGCCAACGAACTTCTGTATGCAGCAGCAAGCGATTGTAATCTTCATCATTTTCACTACAACGTTGGCCTAATAATCTGCCATGCAATTAGTTGCTTCTAATCTTATTGACTGCTCTAATAACGTAATGAAGCGACGTATGCAGGCATTCATTCAGTTTTTTGTAACCAAATGCTGACGATGAATAACACAATGTACATCGAGTACGTTTGGTACTGCTTCTTTTTAATGTGCTATGAAACCCTTATGACGTGCCGTCATTTCTGGAGAGCCATCAGTAGCAGCTGACAAAATATTACGAACATGAATTTCTTTCTCTTCAAAAAACTTGTTTATGGTATTAAATATCGATTTTTCCTTTGTATCGGTTTCCAAATTTTTAGCAAATAATAATTTTACAAATTTTTTCTTCTTTTATGAATCGAACGTATGATAAAAGTAGTGTTTCGTTATTGGTAGAGTTGATTCATCGAGTTGAGTGGGAAATTTGCAAGTATTTAAGTAATCACATAATGATATTTCAAGGCCTTTAGCCATTTCATCTATTCTTCTTTGCACCGAATTATTACTCAGAAGAATTTTTCTGTTGATATCTGATGGTGTCTTATGATGAAGAACAGTTTTTATTACCTCTTTGACTGCCGGAAAGATTAATTCCGTGCCAGTTGTGTGTGGTTTTCCCGCTCTTGAGATTAACATTGAAATATTATATGAGGCTCATAGTCCATCATCTTCTTGTTTAGAAGATGACGAAAAAAGGTTTGATAAATACTCCTGGACAAAATTAATGCAACAATATATTAAATCATACAAATCTCTATAATGAATTAATTTTAATAATTTTTTATGAACATTGGTTACACTAAAAAGTTAGAAGAAACTTATTTGGATACTTTAAAAGTGAATTAGCTACCAGCTCTATAAGATTCGAATTAAAATTATTCTTAACACTTAATAACAAAATCGTTGAAATTATGTAATAATGAAAAAAATAAGCTGGGACACTAGTAGCAAAATAATGGTGTAACTGGGACACTAGTAGCGTGTGTTGCCTCCTCTACTTCGGATGACAGCGTTTTTATGCGCCTAGGCATGCTTCTAATTAAATTTTGGATAAAATCTTGAGGAATTTGCTCCCATTCTGTGATAACTGCATTTTCAAGTTTCCTCAGGTTTTTAGGTGCAGGTATATGAGGTTTCACATTTTTCTTAAGGTGATCCCATAAATGTTCTATCGGATTCATATCCGGCTTTTTGGTGGCCATTGCATAATCGGTATATCAACTTGATTAAGATAATCAAGTACCTCCCTAGCCACGTGAGGTCGAGCGTTGTCTTGCATAAACAGTTCCCCACAAAATAACCGAAAGGCATCACATGTTCTATTACAATATTCTCAAGATAGTAATCGGCATTCATGGATCTCGTACGGACAGGAACTAACTCTGTGCGAGCATCAAAGCAGATGCCACCCCAGAACATAACAGAGCCACCGCCGAATGAAATCCTTGCAGAGATATTGCAAGGAGCAAACCTCTCTCCTGGTCTTCGCCATACTCGCTCACGACCATCTGGATGTTTTAGACTAACCCTAGTTTCATCTGTGAAGAAAACTTGTTTCCAATCATCCACAGACCAGTTTTCGTGATTTCGAGCAAAACGTAACCTGGCAACTCTGTTCTGTTTAGTAAGCAAGGGCGCAGTGGCTGGTCTCCTACTGTTTAATCTACCTTCATTTAACCGTCTTCTAACTGTTTTAGAAGAAAGTGTGACATTGCGAACAGCTTCGAGTTCGTTTCTTATTACAGAACTAGTGACAATCCAGTTTCTTAAAGCATATTGCCTTATAAAACGTTCATCTAGGCCGCTAGTGCATCGTTTTCGCCCTTGCCCTAGCCTTCTAGAATAAGTTCCTACTTCATTCAAGCGTCTTACCATACGACTTATTGTGGAACGATGTTTGCCTAACAAATTGGCAACATAACTCTGACAATATCCCTCGTCCAATAAAACTGAGGCTCGTACTACCTCGTGTTCAGTTAAATTCCTTGTTCGATTCATTTTTCTAATTCTTCGTGGTCAAAAATAAAACAGTCTACCACAAAAATGTCTTACTTTGAAAAAGGGAACAATTTATAAGCTTACTTTTAAAAAAAATCTATCGCATTATTACAGAAAATTGTGTATCTTCTAAAAAATTCTTTAAAACTGTAAATCTTTGTTTTGATTTCTGTCATGAACAACGAAACAAAATATGCATAGCCTACTATTCAAATACTCGATAAACTTTAAAACTGACATAAGAAAAAGATAAATTAATTTTCAGATTGTTGCGTTAATTTTGTCCAGGAGTTTAGTTGACTGTTCTAAATATTTCTTTTCTAGTTTTTGAAAATAGGATAAATCTTTGTCCTTTTTATCAGCATGCATTTTATTCAAATGCTCTTGTAGCGTAGAAGACTTCATGGCTTCATGTGAAAAAACTTATTGGCAAACTAAATACACAGGTAATGATTAGTTTGTAGGAGAGTGCGTAAATCCGTATTTCAAATACTCAATACTGTACTGCCTGCATTTTTTCCTAGATTCAAATAATCTGAAATACAAATTTTGCCACGGTTTAAATAAATTAACTCTTCAACAGATTTATAGTTGGTTATAAAAATAATGGCTATAAGGACTTCTATCACTTTCACTGACACAAAAATAATCAGACATTTCTAGAGCTATCCCTGCCTTTTATAGATTTAATTTGCGCAAGCATCAACTTGTATGCCTTTGTTTGTTTGTAATGTCGGTGCACTTGCTCTGTAAACAAGTTAATACAAGCTCCCATATTTTTGTCGAAACATGCTTGGTTGCGTGAATGGCTTACCAGCTTGCAAATACTTGTCACCGCCAATACTAAACCCAATTAGGTATACGTATACCTTATGCTGTTTAAAATTTTTTTAATGCTTACGCCATAACAATAAGATAAAATTTTAAATACCTAGATAATATTATTTATTATATATACCATATATATATATATATTATATATATATATATATATATATATATATATATATATTATATATATATATATGGTTAAAAAAAACTCTCTCTTGTTTCCTCTGAGAGCGTTCTTTATGAGTGGCGGTCGACGGATTTCTTTCTAACACCTTCACTATCAACGCCGGTGTGCCCCAAGGCTCCATACTGTCTCCTACTCTCTTTCTCATTTACATTAACGATCTGCTGGAAAAGACCAGGAATCCAATCTACAGCTTTGCAAATGACAGTACGCTTGTCTCTTCATTCACTTTGAACGCTCGAACATCGGCTGCTCAGGCGAATATCCGCAGACAGCAGGAGGTCGTTCAACTTAACGGGTCTGTTTTGGGGTGACAGTAACCAAGTGGAATTTAACGCTACAAAAACTCAGGCGGCAGTTTTTTCTAAAAAAGTTAACGTTGCTGAACCCGATATAGTTATGTCGGGGCTTTCCATTCCCCTAACATGGTCGCTCAATTTGTTGGGCGTTAATTTGGGAGCAAATATGTCCTGGCATGAACATGTTGCAGGCATAGCAAGGAAAGCTTCTCGAAAGTTGGGAATACTATTTCGAACCAGAAAGCTTTACACTCCACAACAACTGTTAATTCTTTAAAAAGCTTAAATTCGACCAACTATGGAATACTGCTCCCATGTTTGGGGCTCCGCTCCCAAACATACACTGCATTTGCTGGATTTTGTTCAGAGAAGAGCTGTTCGTCTGATTGGAGACCCGGAACTGACCAGAGGCCTTGATTCGCTGGAACATCGAGTCTGTTCTACAAGTATTTTCATGGAAAGTGTTCGAAGGATGCTTAATTCCTCCCAAAGCGGTGCATGTTAGAAATACACGTCGTGCTGGTGCTTCACATCCGTATTAGGTTGAGCTTGTTACTCCGCGTACAACGCTCAAGCAGTCTTTTATATGGACAACATCATCCCTTTGGAATAATTTGCCCAACGCTGTGTTTCCCACCGAGTACAATTTGCAGCGATTCAAGAACAACGTGAATCGCTTTTTCCGCACACGTGCCGCTCCTGGAGCGCGCCAGGGAAATCCCTGCAACATGTGTGCTACACCCATAAATATATATATATATATATATATATATATATATATATATATATATATATATATATATATATATATACATATATATATATATATATATATATATATATATATATATATATATATATATATATATATATATATATATATATATATATATATATATATATATATATATATATATATATATATATATTATACAATATTCATGAAACAGTGGATATTTTTAAAGCATTTTATTATATTAATTTCCTAAATAGGTAGGTACGCCATGGCCGCCCTTGATTGCCCTAACGTCCCCCTCATGGAAGGCTCCAGCGCCCACTGGGGGGGGCAGCACCTCCCCCTTGGGAACTTATGGGTAAATCAATAGAATTAAAGACTTTATGAGCCAAGGTAATTAACAATGAGACAAATTCATTTCCTCACATTCATAAGAAAAAAGCGTAGAAAATCTACAATTTAAAAATATAAAAATTGATTAAGTTAACCAGTACTTCTACAACTACTAGTTATAAAATAAATACGGTATTTAGGATTCTTATACTAAGAAATAATCATTACTACCCCACACTTTAAAATGGAAAATAATATATCTTAGTGTTAAAATCGCAAAACATTACAATCTTTTACATGAGTGAAATCATATTTAAAAGTGAATTGGTCTCTAATTTAAAATGGTTATTTAAGGAACCTCGAAATGCATATCTCAGAGTGTGATTTCTACACGAATACAAAAGTACCAATTTAGCAAAGAAATTAAGGAATAAACAGTATCTTTTATTTTCTGCTAGACATTTTTAAATATTTACATTGACATAATCTTAGCTTAAAAGTAAATTAAATTCCTATTGCAGACTTAGGCAACAAATTTTGTTTGAGTGTTTCATTTTAATTTAATTATTTCAAATGTAATATTTCCCGCTTAACTTGTAACTTCTGCAAAAGATAAATACCAACTCAACCAAACTTTCAAATTTTAACTTTCAACTTCTGCCCTATGTTTAACCTCAAAATACACTGAAAGAGTAATTTATATAGGATACTAGGGGAAAGTCGAGTATTGTATGGTAAGTATTTAAGGGTATATACAGATATGGTTAAAAATGGACCAGGTAAATTTATTGAATTTACAGAAACTGTATCCATTCCAGTTTTAATAAAAATAAATTAAATTTTTGTTTACTTGCGGAGAGACAACAAAAATCACAATCCAAAACTACTAGACTTATACCAGTGATAATGGGTATTGAATATAATAAAGGGCGGGACCATTGGAGGAGTAGGTAATGAAACCTGCTATGAATCCGGTGGTAGATTATATATTTAAAAAATCAAGCTGGCTATTTGGTAATCACCAGTGCCATTAAAACACAAAAAAAATAATAAAGAAAGTTTGTTACTAAATGCAACGTAGCTATGAAAAAAGATAAAATCTATTTCTATTCTATTTTGGCTATATACTGACATAAGCCATTTATTGATATGATCTTATTAGTCCTTCTGCCAAAACACTAATAGTTTCACGGGATTTCGGAATCACTGATTTCAGCATAAAAAACCTTGTGCTTTAGCCCCTGTGGAAGTTCCTACGGAATACCGAAATTTTCTGAACGGTCCAGCCAGATCTTCACTCATCTTCTTAATAGTTTGTCAATATCATGGATTCGAATTAATTTAGTCAATTTCGATTTCAATCTTCTTTATTAGTTACAATTATGTATATATATCAAGTTTATAATTACAATGCCTTAATATAGATCTTCTGCCTAGATCATAATTACAATGCCTTAATCTTCTGCCTAAAAGAGACCTAGCTCAGTCTAGATAGAGCCAAGTCATCAAAAAGAGGCCATGGTGGGGCTGATCGTAGCTGGTTAACCTTCGTTTACAATAAGGTAGTTTCGGCCCTTTTTGGTAACGTTTAAGGGTTCATACGAAATATGTTTGGGTTTGTTTAATTTGTTTTTTTTTATGTGATGGAACCAACAGGAAAACGCATGCTAAAAATCCTATTGTGTTAGAAACAATTTTGAATATTAACAATTCTTTCATTTTGTTGGCTTGAATATTTCATTTATTCTTGATTGGTCCCTCATTCTTCCGCTCTACATTTATTCCGTCATTTGTTTTTCATATAATTCAATTTAACACAAATGTTAGGCGTATTGATCCTCGTCCAAATTTCGTGAAGTGTTGCACTACGC
>CM032447.1:92205832-92207671 GCA_019049505.1 Pachyrhynchus sulphureomaculatus | reverse complement strand
ATATATATATATATATATATATATATATATATATATATATATATATCCCAAGATATAAGATCTGCCTTTTTGCTGTTTAAATAGGGCAATAAACGCCCTATTAAGGGTTTGTGCATAGTTGCCAGGTATTACGACAAACGTATTTTTTATTTACCTGCTTTGTATGCCGCCCTCACTTCCACCTGCAATCATAGTGGTTCTAAATATTATATATCTAAAATATTCTATATATATATATATATATATATATATATATATATATATATATATATATAGATCCAATATGATTGCAGGTGGGCCAAAGTGAGGGCGGTATACAAAGCAGGTAAAAAATAAAAATACATTTATCGTAATACCTGGCAACTATGCACAAAACCTTAATAGGGTCGTTAATTGCCCCATTGAAACAGCAAAAAGGCAGGATCTTACATCTTAGGATTTACTATATCTACACTGTCAAACGCCAGTATGCCCAAGGCTCTATATTGTCTTCTACTTTTTTTTTCATTTACATTAACGATCTGTTGAAAAAGGACCAAAAATCCAGTGTATCTTTGCAGATGACATTACGCATATTTTTCCAATCACTTTGAAGGCGTAAACTTTGGCTACTCATGCAACTATCCGCAGACCGCAGGGAGTTGTTCAACTTAACAAAGATCTGGAAGAAATTCTACCATGAGGAGACAGTAGCAAATAGGAATTTAACGCTACAAAAACCCAGGCGGCAGTTATTTCTAAAAAAGTTAACGTTGCGGAACCGACATAGTTATGTCACTTCATTCCTCCAGCGTCGCCATTCAAGTTGTTGAGCATTAACTTGGGAGCAAATATATCTTGGTATGAATATGTCGCACACATAGCAAACTGGGAATTACTAGTTCGAAATAGAAAGCTTTACACTCCACAATCGTTATTTCTGTACAAAGTGCAAATTTGACCAACGGTGGAATACTGCTCCCATGTTTGGGGCTCTGCTTCCAAACAAACAGTGTATTTGTTTAGATTGTGGCGGCCCGTGGCTCCGAGGTGTAGTAACTTGCTTGCGGTGCAGAAGATATTTATGTATATATAGTCTGACCACGTATATATGTAGGTAGTAGTTGTTTGAAGAAATGCAACAACGTCGGTGGCAGCACTACCATGTTGTCTAAAAGGTGCTGTGAAAAACAAAAATATATGTTTTGGTACTTTGACAACGTTGATAGGTATTACGATATCCCTGCCGATATCTCATGATATGAAAAGGATAAAATCCCTACTCAGGTGGGGAGAATGAAAAAAAATATATTCAGAAGAGACCTGCTCGCCTGACTGGAGACCCAGAGTTCACCAGAAACCTTGATACCTTAGAAAACCAAAGAACGGTTGGTGACTTGAGCCTATTCTAGAAATATTTTCATGGAACATGTTAGGTGGATGTAGCCCGCTTAATTCCTCCCAGGGCAGTAAATACTGTTAATACACGTCGCGTTAATACATCACATCTGTATGTTACTCCTCGTATAATAATTTTCAAGCTGCCTTTTTTATGAAGAACATCATCCCTTTGAAATGATGTACCCAGGACTCTGTTTCCTACCGCATACAGCTTATAGCGATTCAAGATCAAAGTGAACCGCTTTTTCTGTAGTCGAGTAGCTCCTGTAGCATTTTAGGGATCTCCCTGAAGCACGTGTGCTATGCCCATAAAAAGAATCTATACAAGTTTCTAAACGTATAAAAGGTGTTACAATAATAGCTGCCATTTTGTTTACTGTTAGTTACAGTAGTTAAAATGAGAAAAGTCAGTATTCAAACTCTTGTCGTTCGCTACAATTGTAGTACTCTTTTATTTCA
>CM032447.1:92178332-92200832 GCA_019049505.1 Pachyrhynchus sulphureomaculatus | reverse complement strand
CCCGTCAAATACGCCTGCCTTAATTTTAGCTTCAGAAAATTTCGGAAAATTTTTTATGCAAATATTTGAAACATGGGCCGTTTGTATCTAATGCTCTCGTGAATTGCTTCATAAGTCCAAGCTTAATGTGAAGCGGGGGAATAAGAACTTTTCCTGGATCTACCAATGGTGGAAACAACACATTATTTTCACCAGGAGTGAACGATTCTCTTGTTGGCCAAATTTTTTTCTTATAATGACGTTCCCTGTCTCTGCTATTCCACAGACATTTATAACAGGGATAAAGTGTAAACCCTGACTGTTGGCCAAGCAATATTGTTACAATTTTCAGATCTCCACAAATTTTCCAGTTATGATCTGCATATTTTATTTTTATCAAAAGCTGCTTCATTTTTTCATATTGCTCTTCCATAACTGTGAAATGAGCAATCGGAATGGAAGCGTAAACGTTGGTATTATGCAGCAAAACTGCCTTAATGCTCCGTTTAGAAGAATCAATGAACAGTCTCCATTCTTCAGGATCGTATGAGTTATTTTGAAATTCATCCATTAGACCTTTTACATCGGTACAATATGAAAGTGACAATTCCTCGTCCATTGTGAAATATTTTCGAAATTCTTCATCTCTGTTTCTATAATAAGAAATCGTAGCTTCTGGCTTAAGTAAATGTCCTTTCATTAAAAAGGAAGCAAGATGCTCTGAACCATCTTTGGATAAGCCTAAATCTCTGACTAGATCACTAAGTTCTGACTGTGATACGAGTATTGGTTCTGGTTTACGGTTGTATGGTAGAAATTCTTTATCTGTGTCACTAGTATATGATAGGTTGTCACTAGAACATTCATTAGTAACAGTGTTTGAATCTTTTTCGACAGTCTCAATGTTTTCGGCATGAACTGATAAGGTGAAATCATTTGTTTCCATAACATCAGCATCAAGTGGTTCAGGAGGCGGAATTAGTTTAGTTGGTCTTGTTACTGTCGAAACATCGTTATAAGTAATAGTGCTTTTATTTTTTCGGTTATGCCTAGATACAACATTCATACAAAAGTAGCAATCATTTTCACTGTATGGTCTATTCCATATTGCTGGTCTGGAATATTTAATCGCCTTCTTATTGATGTACAACATTATTTTGCAAGAACTGCAAATGATGTGGGGACCCAATCTGTATCCTGGTGCTGTATTTCAATGTTAAAACAATCCTTATATAAGGTTTTTAATCTTATCCTTTATCGGTGACCCCATTTTACTCAATACGTGTTGACAGCAAATATAACAAAATGAATCACTGTTTTTATCGCACTTATGAAAAGTCCTTGTACCGTGAGACCGTTTTCTTGTAGCATTATACTCTACATGAGCCAAGTCACCCACACATGAAGAGCTACGGTCGCTGGATGGACGACGGCTGCGGGCCCGCTATCCCACCCTGACCAACCGCCGATACTGGGTTTCCGAGTCCCTGCATCGTAATTCTCTTTCTTCTACCTGCCATGACAGCATCTAAGCCGTTATCCAGGTACTCTGCCGGCTAGTGGAGTAACACCGTTGCCCACCGTCACCACGTGGAGGTGCCCTGGATGCAGGTAGAAGAATAAAAATCGACCGATGAATTTTCTCGGCGTTCAAAATGGCGCGAAAACATCTGCCATCTTGAATTTTGCAAATCCAACCTCAGATTCGTGATCAGCGACCCAAAAAATCCCCGTGTACCAAATTTGGTGAGGATCGGTTGAATTTTAATTTGAATTCGTTTTTGCATTCGAGAAGCACTATATCTGTCTGATTTATTGAGGTTAGAAAGAAAACAGAACTGTATGGCTCAATCCAACCGATGAATATTAGCTTAGCGTGTCCGAATACATATTAATACATCTTTGGATTCATGAAAAAGCTTGAATCAATTTTTTAGGAGTATATTTTTCTTAATTTTTACTAATTTTTACCTATTTTTTGAGGTTAGAAAAAGATTGAGATATGATGGCGATATTCTGACGTCAGATTCGTGATCAGCGGGCAAAAATACTACGGATCTGATATATCGCATCAAAAGTATACCCCACTTTTTTTTTGTGGGGCTATGTAATTACCTCAGCTGATGGCAGTGATAGTGAAACCGAATTAGGCTTAAATTAAAATATGTTTTTATTTATACAATATGTACCCTCTTGTAAACCCCATTCATTCAAACTTCTTATCCATTTGTTTTTACAAACATCTATAAATAAATATCTCCAAAAATACTTTTATTTATTTGCATTAATGAATAAAATTCTTAAGTCCATCTCTGCAATCTATCATAAACAAGAGGTCAGAATTTTTATATTGCCCACTTAAAACGCCAAAATCAGGATCTTATATTTTGGGACAGGCAATACTAGAAAGAAATTCGTCGACCGCCACTCGTAAAGAACGCTCTCTCAGGAAACCGGAGAGCCATAAACAAAACTTATCAGACATACCATAAAAGAGTAACTTAGCCAACAATTCGTCACGCCACACATGGTCGAATGCCTTGGCTATATCAAGTGCAACCGCTCGAAATTCTCCAAAATATTCAATTGAATTTTCCAAATATGTGTTATATAAGTTCGCAAATCTCCTGTCGATCATTGCTTACGAAAGCCATATTGATGATCGCTAATAATATTAAATCCCTCTAGATATTTTAAAAGATGCTAGGTATTACATTCATTAAACAATGAAGTGATCATCTAATGCGTTCTCTTCAATTTATAAAGAATAGAAAGAACACTTTAACATAAGAGTATCATATTAAGCTTTCTGATTTCACTAACTTTTATCCCGGAATACAATAGGAGCCTAATTTTTAGTAATAGAGTACGTCGCTTTTTCCCTGAAAGGGCAGCGTGGAAACAGCTTGAAATTTCCACAACACTTTGTTAATTGAAACCTTAACCTATAATGAAATAAGTAGAGGAACATTTATCTTGAAGTAAATTATTCTTTGAAGGTAAATAAATATCTAAACTTCTAACGGTAAACAGTAAAATATTGTTTTAAGAGGAAGTAGTAAACACAGTTCATTATTAACTTACGTAAATAACTTTGTAAGCGAGTCAGCTTATTTATCTTTAATTGTTCAAGTAATTTTAAATAGGTTTCTATTTAAGCATTTATATTAATAGCATTCATACCTCGAATGTTCACTCCAACAACTAAGGCTCTTTAGATCAACAAAAACATATTTTGTCGTTACTATCGGCCTGTTTCTCTCTTTGTTGGATTTTTGTTACCATTACTCCCTAAAGAAAGTACAAATCGCTTTGAAATTTGGTGCACATTTGATGTTGAAATTAAAGCAATATTGCTTAAAGGGGCAGATTTTGTGGAATCATACTAGTATTATTTGGCTTTTTACTTTCCATATTGTACTCCAGATTCTTGCATTCTCGAGATATCTAGAGAATCAAAAATCGGTCTGTCTGACTGTCTGCTCCCAGAAAAACTCTCGAACAAATAGAGAATCAATTAAAACTTAAAAAAAAAATACTAATACATTAATAGAGTTACGGGGAACAGCTTACACCTGAAAACCAAATGTTGTACTGGATTACTACCCGCTCAATATGGAGGCGCCCCACTCCGCTCTTTAAGTACCATAATCTCGGAGAATCGAGATCCTTGAAGATGCTTAATGCGACATTAATAAATGCTGAAGTGATTATTAAAATATAATTAGCAGGTAATTCCTTTTCCTCAGCACCCACCCAAATTAGCACTAGCTAAAGCTAATATCGGCAAACTACTATAGACACCTAGCTATAACTGGTTTCTGTCAGACTGAATCTAGGCATGATGAAAAACGCTGCGCTTGGTTTTCTCGTTGAAACTGACCGCTAGAAAGAGAATGGTGCAGTAAAAAAGGTCAAAACAATGATGAGATAGACATAGTTTAGATACAGCAATATTATTATTTTATTCTCTCTGGGGTATCACCAAGAGTATTGTCTTCAGTTTTGGACCTCGGAAAACTTGTGCTCTTTTGTTTATAAACAATTGAAGTTTTCAAAACGCGTTTTTTTGGGCTTAAAATGTGAAAAACTGTCGAATCGCTACAAAAAAAACTAAACTCCTCGTATTGAAATATTCAACAAATCTTCGTTAGATTTAAGTCCCTCAAGTGCGTACATAACCTACAAAATTGAAAAAAAACTTGTAAAAAACTGTTTTTTTTTTTTTTCATTTTATTGTACAGGTCGACTAAGTGAACCTATCGGCTTGAAACTCTCAGAAAATATGCCTTTTATTATAGCAAAAGTATCCTGAAATTTTTGGTACACAAATATTGACCCCAGTGGGCACAATTAGCTTTTGAATTGCCCACTATTTTATGCCATTTGGTCCAAAATGGATCTTTTTTTTTTTAAATTTAGGTCACGATGCCATTAAAAAATTTTTTTGGAGTCATTTTAACCGTTTTTTTTTATTAATCAAATAATAACAATTGCGTTTTTTCGGTCATTTAAAAAAAAAATGTTAACAAAATTTTTTTTTTTTCAATAAAAATGTCGCCATTCTTAACCAGATGTAATAAAAAAATTTTCATTTTTTTTTTTTTCCAAATGAACGAAAAAACGCATTTGTTATTTGATTAGTAAACAAATATAAAGAAAAACGGTTAAAATTACTCCAAAAAAAAAAATTTGTAAGGGCTTGGGGAAAGCTGACGTCCAGACCTAAATTTTTAAAAAAAAGATCCATTTTAGACCAAATGGCACAAAATAGCGGGCAATTCAAATTTTAAATAACAAACTCAATCGTGCCCACTGGGTTTAATATTTTTGTACCAAAATTTCAGGATATTTTTGCTATAACAACAGGAATATTTTCTGAAAATTTCAAGCCGATCGGTCCACTTAGTCGACCTGCACAATACAAAAAAAAAACAGTTTTTTGCCGGTTTTTTCAATTTTGTAGGTTATGTACGGATTTGAGCGACTTAAAGCTGAGGATTCATTTGAAATTTTATTATGAAGAGTTTTTCTTTTGTCTCGAACGAACCTATATAACCGCAGTTATTCACATTTTAAACTCAAAAAACGCGTTTTGAGAACTTCAGTTGCTTATAAACAAAAGAGTACAAGTTTTTCGAGATCCAAAACTCAGAATAACATTCTTGATAACACCCCAGAGAAGATAAAATCATAATATTGCTGTATCCAGACTGTGCAATCTCAAATGCTTTTTTTACTGCACTAGAAGCCTCGCAACATAATTCACTAAGAAATAGCCGTTATTCCCCTTTTAGAATTCGACAACATAAATGATATATTCATTAAATTAAATTTTGCCATAAAACTGCTTTAGTCAGTGTTGAAACATAAAAGCTGTAAGCCCAACACTTGTAATTTTTAGTAAATAAATGAAGAAAAGGGATATGCCGGTTTTCGTTAATTGAATCATGTGAATATACCGCTAGGACAGAATATAAGTATAGATGGAATCGCTATGTAATTAATTTATCTAAGCTAGGTTTTAAGATTATATAATTTATAGTCGTCATATTGGCTCTTTCTGTATCGTTATGTATGTAAATTTTTATTAAAATATTGACAGAAATGGGTTTGTCATTAAAAAAACTACTATCACTACATTTTATTACTGCGTGCGTTATTTAGTAGATTGACAACATTATGCTTTATTATTCTTGTAGGTATCTTTAGTCGAGAGATGATTTTTTTGGATCATTCGCTTCGCTAAAATTTCATAAAATATTCAGTTTATTAATTTAGTCTGTAATTTAATTGATTTATTGTAATAACATTCACTAACCGAAAATAAGTTGTTAGTTCAGGTTAGTACTGCTTTTCGTGGTCAACGATACGCTTAGGGGGCAGCTCAACTAGTTCTCTTAGGAACACGAACTACATCCAGGATAATAGGTAAGAAAATGTCCGATTAATTTATTAAAACAGAAGGATATGAAACCAACATACAGTTTCTAAAATAGTGAAACGTTATATATGGAGAATTTCTCAATATATATATATATATATATATATATATATATATATATATATATATATATATATATATATATATATATCTTCTATACTTTTTATATCGTCAATTTTGTCTTGGTCAGTTGGGAGATCTGTCGTGCCAACATCATTGACGATTTCTAAGAAATCTTGAAGTAAAAAATCTACGTCGACGGTAGCAGTTTTTTGTAGAATACCCCATTGCCTTTTTCAGGTAGCGAGATCCATTTCGTCTTCTTCTTCCCATTCGTCAATTTTTTCAGTAAAACCTGCTTTAGAAAAGCAGTTTTTGAGAGTTTTCTGAGAAACATTTTCACTCCATACTTTAGCGACTTCGGTTATACACTCTTTAAGGGTAATCAATTTTTGGACTGGAAGGTTGTTATCAATCACATTAACAATTTTGTGAACAATTCTGTTTCGGTAATGACGTTTTATGTTTTTCATAATACCCTGGTCCATAGGTTGCAATTTGGAGGTCATGTTTGGTGGAGAAAAGATCAATTCAATATTCCTTAATTTTTTACTTACAGTAACTGGATGTGCAGGACAATTGTCTATAAACATCACAATCTTTCGCTTTTGGCTTTTCATTTTCCTGTCCAGTTCTTTGATCCATCTTTCGAAAATCTCAGAAGTCATCCATGCCTTTTTATTATTGGCGCGTAATCTAACTCCAGAGATTTTAGACAACGGGGATTTTTGCTTTTACCTATGAGCAGTAATTTCAGTCTTTCTGAGCCATCTATGTTTGCTCCAACCATAAGTGTCACCCTTTCTTTACTTGTTTTAACACCAAAACATTTATCACTTTTAAAAGCAAAAGTTTTATTTAGCAAACATTTAAAAAACAAACCGATTTCATCACAATTGAAAACGTTTTTTGGCTCGTACTTTTTCAATGCACTTTTTAAAACAGTTTCAGTCCAAATGTCACAGTCCTCCTGACTAACGCTTGCACTCTCGCCAGACACCGTCTTGAAAACTATTGAATTGCGAGTCTTTCAGGCACTCAACAACCCTTCACTAGCTTGAAAATTAACGCAGTTAAATTCTTTAGCAAATTGTAGAGCGTTTTGCTTTATTAAATTTCCCAATATTGGTACGTTTTGATGAGTACGGGCCACTTGAAACCATCGTAAAACTGCTTCATTTACATCCTCGTAAGTACTTACCCGTACTCGTTTTCGACTGCCTGGAACACTAGGTTTCTTGATGATACTGTCGCGACTTTTTATTATCAGAGAGACGCAACTTGGAGAAACACTATATTTTGCAGCCACATCAATTTTTTTTGCAGCCTTTATCAACTTCCTCCAAAACTTTAATTTTCTCAGCTAAACTTAAAACACACTCGCTTGGACATCTTACTTGATTCTTAAACGAAAAGAAACTGAACCTGAATTTGCGAATTACTAGGCCTCGACTATAAAATGAGTTATTCCCCGGGTTTCTCACAGAAATCTACCTGATTTATTGCCACCCATTAGGCGTTATAAACGCGTTAAGAACCTTTTCAAAAGAATGCGTCATAAAAATCAAATTCGTGCTAATGTTAGATAAAAATGTGAAACCCGAAATGGCCAAGATCTCAATAAATGCATAAAAATTTATACATAAAATTCCGGTAAAAATTTTATTATATAGAGTGTTACTATTTTACAGATTCACTATATGCAGGGCTTTTTACATGAAATTTCATTAAAATATTCTAGGTCTTGAAAAAATTGCTCTATGAAGAGTATTTCACTATATAGAGTTTCACTATAGTGTCGACTGTATATATATGTAGTGAAATAATGTTTCCTTAAACGTATTTTAAAGGAGCTACACACCAAAACAAGCTTCTAGTGCTAAAGGAATACCTGCCATAGTACTCAAAAAATACATGAGCGAACTAATGCCAATTCTCTGTAGGCTTTTTAACCTTTTCCACAGAGAGAAAAAATCTTCTTCCTAAAAATGCTCTACAGTTTAATTGATGCCCAAAAGGTCTTGCCAAACAACTGCTGACCAGTTCTCAATAATATCAAAAGTTATGGAATAAGCTATCAATAAGCATCTTCTAAAACATCTAGGAGGATTCAGTATTATTACCGACCATCAATATGGCTTTCGTAAGCAAAGATCAATAGGAGGTCTTCTAATTGATGTAAAATATGTTTGGAACAAAGTAATTGAACATTTTGGAGAATCACGAGCGATTGAACTTGGTATATTCAAGGCATTTGACCGTTTTTGGCATGAGGGATTGATGGCTAGGCTCTTATGATGTTTATGCCTTAGGTGTTCCTTCAGAGAACGCTCTTTACGAGTGACAATCAATGGATTTCTTTCCAATACCTTCACTATAAACAGCGGTGTATACCAAGGCACTGTCTCCTAGTCTCTTCCTCATTGACATTAACGATTTGCTGAAAAGGACTAAGAATCCAATCTACAGCTTTACAGACGATGGTATGCTTATTTCTTCATTCCCTGTGAATGTTCAAACATCGGCTACTCATGCAAATATCCACAGAGGGCAGGAAATCGGTCAACTTAACAAAGACCTCGAAGAAATTCCATCTTGGAGTGACAGAAACCAAGCAGAATTTACCGCTACAAGCACCGAGGCGGCAGTTCTTGCAAAAAACATGTTTCATGCATAACAAGGAGAGTTTCTCGGAAGCTGGGAATATTGTTTCGAACTAGAACGCTTTACACCTCATAACAACTGTTAATTCTGAACAGAGCTCAAATTCGATGATGGAATACTGCTCCCGTGCTTACGGCACTGCTCACAGAGATACATCACTTTTGTCGAACTCTAATAAGAAGAGTACTGTTCGCCTGATTGGAGGCCAAGAACTCACCAACAACCTTGCGAGTTAGCGTCGAGAGGCTGCAGCAGCAAGATCACATCACAGTATCGAGTAGCAGCGGCAAGATCACATCACAGTATCGAGTAGCAGTAGCGGGGACCCTTGAAAATGCCAAATGAGATTTTGGCGAAACGTCGTGCAAATTCACCGTTAGAAGGACGATTTGAAACCCGGAATTTTAATGTATTACATTCCACCATCCGTGAAAATCTCTATAGTAACTATATATATATATATATATATATATATATATATATATATATATATATATATATATATATATATATACGGGGTGTCCCAGTATTCCGTGTACATAAAGTTCCTATGGATTTCTGGGATGAACATATGACCATTTAACCTAACTTACCTTGGTCCACCGAATCTTGTACAAATAGTACAATTATTAAGAAAGCTACTTAAAAACTAAAATAAAAATACGAATTTTTGGACTAAGGTTAAATTTGGGTTAAATGGTCATATTTTTATCCCAGAAATCCACAGTAACTCCATGTACACGGAATATGGGAGCACCCTGTATATATATATATATATATATATATATATATATATATATATATATATATATATATATATATATATATATATATATATATATATATATATATATATATATATATATATATATATATATATATATATATATACTCGTATATAAGAATTAAGTTCGTTTCTAACTTATATATAATCATACTTTTATCATTTTGTGCATTATGTGAGATAAAATATAAAAGAAAAGAACTGAAAAAAATATTTTTTCCTGAAAACAACATTTTTATTTTTAGACTTGAGGAGCCAAGATTGTCAATATTCCAAATTGGTGGAGCCATGGGAAGACATTCAGTTTTGAGCCTTATGAATTTAAGTTTTTTATCACCGTTAAATATTCGATTTTTAAAGTCTGTAAAAAATAGTTATATTTATATCTAGTATACAAAATAACACGTTGGTATTTTTTATAGGCATAGCACACGCGCAGTAGAGAAATCTCTGAAGCGCGATAGGACCTACGCGTGTGGGAAAAAAGCTATTCAGGGATTACATACACCTCGAATATTCAAAAATTCAATTTTTTTACGGATTCTTATCTATATTTATATAAATAATACCAAGGTGCAAGAGGAAGAAGGCATGCATTACGAAGCTGGAATGAGAGAATAGCCGTAAGTTCACTTTTTATCTATTTGAACCTGAAACGCGTTTTTCTCGAAACTGTGTTTTCAGAGACTGCCTGCAATATTAATCAGTTTCTAATATTTGTTAACTTTTTTTTAAGAATCTTATTAATTACTTTTTCTACAAAATGTCAGAGGCTTTTTTAATTTTTCTAATAGACACTTTTTTATAAATAATTAAACATACATTTTTTGTTGAAAGTTTGAAACATCGTACATTTTTTATTTTTGAATAAAAATTCCTTCGATAATTTTTAATTATTACATTATTTTACCAAATTAATTTTTATTTTTGCAGATTGGATTATTTTTTGTGAAGTTATCCTACAGACAAGGAGGCGCCATAGCTTTCATCAGTGGTCCATTTAATACGATAAAAAATAATGTTAACATTTAAAACGTATTTAAAAAAAAAAATTCTTATAATTTAAAATACAGTAAAAATATATAATCGCCACTCTTTTTATATTATTCACTTAGTAACCTTAAATATATTTTTTTTAAATATACATAATTTTTGCAGCGCCCAGGTGTATGTAACCCCTTCGCGCCTAAATCGCTGTAAATTGTAGTCAGTGGGAAACACAATCTTGGACAAAGCATTCCAAAGTGATGAGGTTCTCAATATAAAAGACTGCTTAAAAAGGGTTGACAGGTATTCCTAGCATGTTGTGGAATTTTAAGCTTTCTAGTTCAATAGTAGTTATTTACTTTCCAGTTAACACCTAGCACATTAAGTGACAATGCTAGAGGAATAGAGTAGCCTCATTGGTTTAGTCAATAATTTCTTTGCGTCTGTTCACTGTAGATACAACGAAGTTACTATTTATGACATAAGGATTTTCACGCCATTGTTGCTAAGTAAGATGTTTAGAAGCAACAGCTTCTTTGCATTTCGATCAAACCAAGGCTTGTTGTTAAAAGGAAACAAAGAATGCCTTTACAAAAGGGATATAAGCTTCCATGTCAGCCAAAATGACCTCCCAAACATCCTTAGCGCAGTCAGATGGGTCGTCGGATATAAAACAAAAGTCGAACCAAGGAAAAGTTCGAAAATATTCCATGAGTTCTTCCGATTTAGCAGATTTGTAGTGCCAAATCTTGCGAGATTTAAGCATCTTTCTGTTACTGGTCGGTAGAATACTCCATATCGAAGGCAGTTTACGGTTGGAGGAACCTAACGGCGGATTGTCAAAATTAAAACTTTTTTTACATATGAGGTGAAAACAATATTTTTTACGACCGTTGTGTTTCAGTATAAATAAATATTATAAAAAGGAATTAATTATTTGCAAAATAGAGGTCAATTTTTATTTTAAATAAAGCAATTATAATCGTTAACCATGGAAACAATATAGTTTGTCCAGATTACGTTGGGATTTTGGAATCTTTGGCACAATAACACTACAGAACAGTTATTATCACTACATTAATTACTTGACACGTGTTTCACTAACCAGAAATAGTGCAAAGATTAAGTTCAGTGATCATAATTATTGTGTGTTTGTTTACAAAATTGTATAACGTTCTTAAGAGATTTTTTACTTTGGTATTGGAATTTAGTGTTAGACATTTTTGAAACTTATTGAAAATTTTTGATAGCTATACACTCCAAGAATAATAGATGCAGCAAAGGCGGTCATTTTAAATATTCTACCATCGAAGAACCAATATTAAAACGATATATCAGCAATTCAAAGAATATAGTGATACAAATAAATCAAGAAAAGTGTCTGAGACTGTTTTATTCCACATTTGCGGAAGAGTCCAAGAGAGTTAAACTCTTTACATTATGATCTGTACTTTCCATGTTTAAATCAACATTTGATAGTAAGGAAAACTTACGAAAAAATTATGGAGCGGACATTAAATGCCGAATTAAAAAAGCCAGAGTTGTATTTCTTCAAATAAGAGAACTTTTCATGGCCCAAAATCTTAGACTACCGCTGAAAATCCGAACGTTGGAGTATTACGTGTTCTCTGTCTTGCTGTATGGGGCTGAAGCGTGGACAGGCAATGAAACTAAATTAAAAAGAATTAATACTTTAGAAACGTGGCTGTACTATCGCATATTCAAAATTTCTGGACACAACATATATCAAATGAAGATGTTCTCGAGAGAATACGTAGAGATCTGGGATTGGTCCGTACCTTGAAAAAGCACAAACTAGTATACCTGGGCCATATCATGAGGCATGAAAAATATCTGGTGCAGCTCATACTCTAGGGCAAACTTGAGTCGAAGAGAGGTCCAAGTAGACGACTTTACTCTTGGATGAAGAATTTACGTATCTGGTTCGGACTCAGATCAACTCAACTCTTCCGCATAGCCGCAAACAATGTGATAATCGCCAGTGTCCGCAACGGTTAAGGCGTATTGAGAAGAAGAAGTAAATTAACACAAAAATAATGGGATCATCGTAAAATAATTCGATTATAATAATTTATTATGAAATGAACTATTTTGAGCTTGCAGCATGTTTTAGAATTACTTTCCGTCATATTAACTGCAATTGGTGATATATGTTTCAAGTTAGATTTATTATAATTGAATTATTTCCTAAATAAACTAACGACAGCTATGCCGTCCAATTGATGGCTTTGAAATCTCTTTTCAAAAATGTCCACTTGATGTTTACTGGGGAAGATATCTACCAAAAATTTTGAAAGAAATTTAGCCCAAAATAAACCAAAAGTCAGACATCAGAATGTCACTTTTTACACTGATATATCTTTAAAACAATTTAACTGCAAAGTATGTATAGCCAGCTTTATTTAGAAAATAGGAAAAATTCGAAAATTTAGAAATATAAAACTGTATAACCAAATTTTTGCAAATCTCAAAAGAGTTCTTTACAGTCATCAGATCTCCGCAACACATTTGCCATCATTATAGATTTACTAATAAGCAATTTTAACGACTAAAGCTAATATTTGTTTTTTTGTACCCCCAAAGTAGATAAGATCACTGCATCTGGCTAAAATGTAAGAAACTGTACTTCTTTTAAAATATATCTCCAAAACTTTTTCATTTAACTATAGGCTGGGCTATAGCATATGTATCTAATCTACCGATTATATTTAGTATTTCAATAATACAAGCATGTGTGTTTAAACAAAAGCCCACTGTTTTTCACAAAGGACCGCCTTTTAAATTTTTATAAACGACCACTAGATAGCGCTATTGAGATGTGACAGTACCATTGGCCCAGTAGTTTGTTTACAGTGAGCGTTTAAAAAAAAAACAGTTTTGTTAACAAATGAAAATTTCAGGTAATGGTTTTCGTTTGATGATTTTTTACGATTTTAATAAAGGCCTAACTCAACAACAATACCTCGCATCGGTTCGTTCAATTTTTGGTAATGAATGACCTTCAGAAAAGACTGTTTACAATTGGTTTAGAGAATTTCGTCATGATTGTGTTTCCGTCAGCGAATAATTTCGTAAGGTCGTCTAAAATCGGTTTTTGCCAACATGATTGAAGAGTATCGGTATGTGACCTACCGTAAGATAGAAGCGTCCTTAGGCTTATCGAAGACAGCAGTATATTCGATTTTGTCCGCACATTTAGCTGTGAAAAAGATCTGTTCCCAATGGATTCCGCATAATTTGGCCAAAACTCAAAAACAGGCTCGTGTCAATTGGTGTAAGAAAATGCTAAAAAAATTGACCGAGAAAATCCGTGTACAACATTGTAACAGGAGACGAAACTTGGATATATTCGGAAAAACTAAGCAAAAATAACTATTTGGGTGTTCTAAGATGAACCGAATCCAACAAAAGTGGTTTGTTCGCGAAGCACTTCCAAGAAAATGATCGCTTGTTTCTTTTGTTATACTGGGCATGTTGTAACCATTGCTTTAGAAGAACGAAGAACAGTTAATGTTGAATGATATACAATTTGTTTGCCACAAGTCATCGATGAAAAACAACCGAAATCGTCGTATCATTCTTCATCATGACAAAGTCAGCTCTCATACAGCACGTCGAACAATCGGTTATTTGACGGAGAAAAACATCGAATTAATGTATCATTGCCCACATTCACCTGACTTATCGCCTAACGACTTCTTTTTGTTCCCAAATGTAAAAAAAAAATGTGTTGACAGAGATTTTTTTTTTGTGAGTCTAGCACACGTGCTGCAGGGAAGTCCCTAAAGCGCTCCAGGAGCGGCATGTGTGCGGAAAAAGCGATTCACGTTGTTCTTGAATCGCTGTAAATTGTACTCGGTGGGAAACAGCGCTGGGCAAATTATTCCAAAGGGATGATGTTCTCCATATAAAGACTACTTGAAAAGCGTTATACGTGGAGTAACAAGCTGAACCTCATACAGATGCGAAGCACCAGCGTGAACAGAGATTTTCATCACCTCAAGAAGCTGTTGAAACCATGTTTTTGAGGTGCCAACTTCAGAGTGAAAAAAAATGTTTAGAGAATTGGTTTGAACATATGTAAAAGTGCATAAATCTTAAAGGCGACTATTTTGAGAAATAAAAAAACGATTTGTATCATTTTTTTTTCTTTCTGTTTTTGTAAAAACTTAAAAGGTAGCCCTAATATCTTGTAATTATTTCATCAACTTTGTGTAATATGTTTGCCACTATATGTTTTTATCTACTCATAAATAATTTTTTCAATTAGGACAAATTAATATTTTCTTCCTGAATCTACTTCATATTGTAAAAATAACTCATAAATAAGGATGGATGGAAAAATAAAGCAAATTCTATTTTTAGGTCATTTTCCACACGACAGTTATCGCCATTCTAAGAACAAATAACAAATCTAGCTGTCGGACTGATTGCATTATTGGGTTTTAGAGATAATCCAGCTTTAGATATTGCACAGATTTGTGGGTGTAATTGATGTCGCCTCTGTATAGTGAACAAGATATACTAAATAACATATCTATTATTAGTTCACACAAACAACATGTTTGGTTGATTAATACATATCTTGCAGTCAAAGTTTTTTAGCCTTCTAATTTATACTTAGCAGGGCACAGTTTAATCCTACGCATAATTCAGTAAATTAGGTAAGGTTGTATTAGTGGTAAAGCTTCTAAATCAGAAGTGATAGAAATTTTATTATAAATTAGTTTATGCTGCAAATTAAATTCAATATTGAAAAACTAAGGAACTTTAAATTAATTTCCTATTGAAGAGACTGTTTTTTTTTTAAACACATTGTGTTTTGTTAGTTGAACGAAAAAGATATTTTAATTGTTTCTTCCTGCTTATAACTTGCCGTATAAAGGGTAATAAAAAGTCGACAACCAGAAAAAATATTGACTTTCTAGGACTGAATTTTATTCAGTACATATAAAGTTATAGATTTATACATTTTGTTTTTATTGGTGTTATCTTCATTTTTTCTACGGATAATTCTATATATTATCTTTTTTTATAGTCCACCTTTCCGCCACTATAGGGATTTTTACCCTTTTTCTTACTATTTCTCTGATGAGATATATTGACGGCGATGTCATATTATCCTTCAACGTTGCCGTTGCCCAGGTACCGAAACATACTTTATAGTTGAATCATTATTATTGCATTTCTGCATTAACAATTACCTAAAAATACATACACGCAAAATCCAGCCGATTGTCAGAATCGAATCCAATACGTTACCAAGGCCGGGTAATCTACATCAAATAATTTTATAAAAGTCTAACACTTAGCCAGCTCTAATGACCTACTTTGCTATCTTCTAGTTTTGTTATTTCGAACAAAAGTTCCCATGGTCACAACATGATCTGACGAGCCGTTTTTGCTCTATAAGATTTGAAGTATTAGTAAAATAGCTCAATCGTATACGTATGTGAAACTATTTTTACTATTTATAACTACTTTTTTACTAACTTTTTAACCTTTTTCACGTTAAGTGTAAGAGTACCGTACGTGTATAAATGGGACCCCCGTTTTTAGCATTATCCAGGATCAACGACATTGTCGTCGCGGGAATCTGACCCTTTACGAGTGTTCGCCCGCGTGTTCGCCCGCGTCTTCGCCCGTAGGTGTGTGTGTGTGTGTGTGTTTGTGAGTGTGCGTGTGCGTGTGCGTGTGCGTGTGCGTGTGCGTGTGCGTGTACGTGTGCGTGTGCGTGTGCGTGTGCGTGTGCGTGTGCGTGTGCGTGTGCGTGTGCGTGTGCGTGTGCGTGTGCGTGTGCGTGTGCGTGTGTGCGTGTGCGTGTGCGTGTGCGTGTGCGTGTGCGTATGCGTGTGCGTGTGCGTGTGTGTCTGTGTCTTTATTCTGTTCACCAAGAAAATTTATCATTTGCCTAAAATGATAAAATCGATTACAAACATAGCAATAACGTCTATTTCCAGCACGGACTGCATTCATCTTTACTACAAAATATTAACTAATGATAAAAAGATATATATGGTAGGAAAATATGGCGAAGAAGTTACTAACGACAACGGAAGAAGAATTATAGAGATATGTGAACAAAACAACCTTACAATATTAAACGGACACTACCAGCATAGGGATATCCATAAATATACGTGGAGACAAACAAGAAGAGATTTAAAAAGTATTATCGACTATATGATAATACGACAGAGATCTAGATTAAACTTCCTAGATGTAGGAGTCCAAAGAGGGGCTTCATGTAGCAGCGACCACTACCTTGTGAAAGGAAAGATAACCTCACAAACAACACGGGAAAGCAAACTGGAAGATACAAGTACACAGCACACAACAAGTGAAACAACAATAAGATATAATACAGACAGCTTACAAAATGAAAGTATCAGAAATCTATACAAGAGTAGACTGGACCAAAAGATACAACGGACGGGATTTGTAAATATAGAAGAAGAATATAAGTATATAAAGGAATGCCTACACGCAGCCGCACTGGAAGCATTAGGGTACCAAAATAAAAGGCGAAAACAGCAAAAACCATATTGGTGGGATGAAGAAATTAAATACGAAATTGAAGAAAAACGGAAAAGCTATCACAAATACTTAAGTTCAAAGAGCACAAACGACAAAGTAAAATACAAAGAATCCGAAGCTAGAGTAAGAACAACCAATGGGAAAAGACATGCTCAAAACTCAACACTTACATAGGAGGAAGAAAAAGCACAGAAAGCTGGAGACTTCTTAAAAATATGAGAACAGAACGGAAAAGAGAGATCTTCTCACCAATAACACCAGAAAAATGGAACCAATATTTTACAAATATGCTAACAGAAGATAGACCAGAGTTCAAAAGTACCCAACATGGAAACCCAAATATAGTTATACGAGGATCCCCAATAAGGATAACAACATCAGAAGTTAAACAAGTATATAAAACTCTAAAAAATGGTAGAGCTCCAGGACCAGGAAACATCCCAGGAGAGATAGTTAAATACGGAACTGAAAAGCTATTTAGCGCTTTGAGGAACTTATTCCAAAGATGCATTAACACATCAGAAGTACTTGAGGAATGGAAAATATCATACATATCAACAATTCATAAAAAAGGAGACAAAAATAATTGCGATAACTATAGGGGAATAACGGTTACAGGATCTATTAGCAGAATATACGGAAAAATACTTAAAAATAGAATAGAAACGGAATACGCGGCGTAGAAGCTGAAGAACAGGCATGCTTTAGAGCAGGAAGATCCACAATAGACCATCTCTTCTCACTCACACAAATCCTAGAAAAGAAAACCGCATTTGATCAGGAAGTCCATGTCTTGTTTGTTGATTTAAAAAAGGCCTACGACAGCGTGCCCCTAATGAGATTGTGGGAAACACTACAACAGAGTAATGTAAGCCCCGAAATAATTAAAGCCGTAAAATCCTTATACCAAGACGCAAGAAGTAGTGTGAAAACCAAATATGGTATAACAACAGGGTTCCAGGTCACAAAGGGTCTCAAACAGGGCTGCTGTATATCCCCAACGCTATTTAAAATCTATTTGGAGAGTGCACTGAAGAACTGGAAAAGGAAATGCAGCAGTATGGGATTACCACTGGATGACGATACTACCATTGTACACGCTGTCATTCGCAGACAACCAGGTAGTAGTCGCTCAGGACATCGATGATATGGAATACATGACACGAAAACTTATGGAGGAATATGAAAAATGGGGCCTAGAAGTCAATATTAAAAAGACCGAGTACATGTGCGTCGGAGGACAACAGCAGGGACTTGAAACTGGAAACTGGCCACAGGACACACCATCAAACACTGTGCCAGTTATAAGTATTTGGGAACGAGAATATCTAGGGACGGAACACTGGAAGAAGCAATATTCGAGAGGAATATCCAAGGAAGAAAAGCGATTGCAATGCTTTAATAGTATACTATGGGACAAAAACATAACCATTGAAAATAAGAAGAGAATTTACAACTCAATAGTGAAAAGTATAATAAACTTACAGCTCCCAGGTGTGGCCATTGAAGGAAAGAACAGAAAAAATACTAAAAAGCTACAGAAATGGATTTCTGGAGACGAGCAGCCGGAAAATCCAGAAAAGACCGCATACCAAATGACACGATAAGATGAGCTTTAGAAATAAAGCACGATACAGTGGACGAAATCAGAACCCAACAGTTGGTATGGTACGGACATGTACAGAGAATGTCACAAGACCGACTACCTAAAAAGATCTTAAATTGGAACCCTCATGGAGAAAGAAAGCGAGGAAGACCACGCCAAAGCTGGAGAGCAGGAATCAATAAGGAAGTACTAGAGAGAGATCTGGAGGAGGAGGGATGGAGAAACCCGGAAGAGTGGAAATTAGGCATCGGAAGACGGAAGACGTTATAAAACCGATTGATATATATATATATATATATATATATATATATATATATATATATATATATATATATATATATATATATATATATAAAGATATATTGGAGGAAGTGCATACAGTTCTCTTAACTAAATATTGATACTTTTATATGAGCCGAGTTACTTGGTACAAAAAAAACAAATCATCTTTAATCATATGTGATTTTATACTAACGAAACCAATTATTCACGATAAAAAATGAAAAAATATTTATTTCGAAAAAATAGTTTATATCACAAGATCTACCAGAGGTATTAAAGTTTAGATACTATTAATGCAAAATACGTTTAATATTCTCAATTGCAAAATATTTTGAATCGAATTATTTCATTCGAACCTTGCACATCTTGTAGAACAAAAAGTTTTACTGTATCATTATTTACCGATGATCAAACCATAATATTACATATTTCAGGAAAATGAAACACGTTCTTAGCAACTGTTAACCACTTCATTATTGGTAGTGCTACGTGTAGTGTAGGTGTATACTGTCTTCAGCGAGAGAATGTCCTCGTTCTGTGCATATGTAGGCAAAGAGGGAATAGCCTGACGCCCTACTCGATACAATGCTTCCAACCTGAGGACGCGACTCGCGAAGAGGCTGATAGTGGGAAAAAAAAAAGTGGGAGAAGAGCGGTGGTCACATTTATACACATACAATACTACACTATTATACTGTTACACTTAACGTGAAAAAGGTTAAAAAGTTAGTAAAAAAGTAGTCACAAATAGTAAAAAAATAGTTTCACATATGTATACGATTGGGCTATTATTAACAATACTTGAAACCTTATAGAGCAAAAACGGCTCGTCAGATCATATTGTGACCATGGGAACTTTTGTTCAGAATAACGAAAACTAGAAGACAGCAATGTTTGAGGGTAATTAACCGAGAGCCATTTTCCATAAGATATGTGCTGGGTCCTTTATTTTTTAATAAATATCTAGTAACCCAATCAAGAATAAGCACAAATTAGCATAATACTATTAAAACGATACAATTATCCCTACCCTTTTAACCCTCTTCCCATGTTAGCGATGAAAATCTTGAAAGAAAAATGTTATGTTTCGATTCCTTGATGACAAAATCTCGAAAAAGACCTGTAACACGATAAAAACAAAGTCAATCTTCTACCTTCCTTTTCCACACCTTTAGCCTGTTATATATTTTTTTTTATAAATTTTTATGCTTAAAATTTTCCTCTTCTCTCATCCAAGAAAATCTAGAAAACTTCTCATACTATTGAAACTATACAAGATTCTTTCATTTCTTCCACCCTCTTTCGCTACTAAAATGTAAGTAATGAAAAAATAACCTAATTTTCCTATTCCTGAAGTTGAGGAACCCTAAAAAAGACACATATATATATATATATATATATATTATATATATATATATATATATATATATATATATATATATATATATATATATATATATATATATATATATTTATATATATATTGACTTTTCGAGATAAGGGGGACAGCGATTTTTCGCATTTTTTAAAAATAATACAAAGAAAAGTATGCGCAAGTATTTTACATTATATGTATTTTTGAATTCGTGTTTTTACAAGATTTCATTTGACACCACCCCACTCGACGACTTGGTAAAATTTTTTTTTACTTCCGATTTCACCTCCCAAAACTAACCCTTAAGTCAAAATTTAACTTTCAAAACTACACGAGTCTAATGTGACCATCAGTTCCTATATTAGTGACAAATTTCAATTTTTTATGCCAAATAGCTTCCGAGAAAATCGGGTTTGACAAATGGACGGACAGACCGACAGGCGGACAGGTACTGAAGTGATCTTATAAGTATTCCGTACAGAACACTAAAAACTACCATTATCTCTTTTAAAATCATAATACAACCACATTCACGTGTGTAAGTGAATCTATAAAATATGTGAACGATGCAAATAAAAAAATTGTCAGGTATGTTTAATGTGTAAATAAAAATAAACCTTTTTGTGCTATATGTGGCTACATTATTATTTTTAGGATAATATTTAGTAGAAGGTTGGAAGTTAAAAAAATTCAAGAATACAATATTTGCTGTTAGCAAACTGAATACAATAATCTACCTGCTGTTCTGTAACTACATTTCCGCCAACTGAACAGGTTATATTTAAAAACCGTGTTCTATATTCACCTGAATATTCTTTTACGCCACTCTATAATCAGATCTCAATCCTTTTTATCCACCATTTCTATTTAAATGAGAAATAGTGGAAACACAAGAATAATCAAATAGCAGTATATTACGACATATACGCAATCCCTTTCATTCCGTTAATATTTTATTTAGAAAAATTATTTTATGTTAAAAATAAATATCACAAACCAGTAAAAAATTCTCGTAATACTATCCCCGCCCTTAAACTTTCTTTCCATGCTGACAATAAAAATAATGAAAAAAAAGTTTCTTTTTCGATTCTTGCCTTTGTATATCTATCATCATCAATCATTCTACTTAAAAATTGCCCATGATCCCATTCAATAAACCAGAAGAATTTCTCATAATACTATTGCAACTTTACAAGAGTCTCCTATCTCCTATTAAAGTTGAAAGTAGTGAAAAAATAATTTAATTTTTTATATTTCTACATTCCAAGAACCCTAAAAAAGAGATATATATGAAGCTACACCTATAACCCCTACTCCCTCCCATTAACCCCTTATATATTATACTACAAATAATATGCTAAAATTTGTTAATTACATTAACCAAAAAACGTGGAAAAATTTTCAAAATACTATTGAAACCGTACAATATTTAACTATGCCCCACCCTTTTCACTCTCTCGAGTTAAAATTAAAATTCATGAAAAAAATAACCTACTTTTTGAACTCCTCAACTCATATAATGCCATACCTATATACAAGCAACCTCTCTGAGCCCCTCTTCCACCCCTTTCACCCTTTATGTTATACTATAAACATTTATGCAAAATATTTGCTTATTATTTTAACAAAAAACAGGAGGAAACGGTACCATATTATTACTAAAACCACGTAAAGTGTAGTGACTTCCACCCCTTTCACCCACCCCAGCGATCAAAAATTATAGGCTTCAACCTCTCATTAGATATTATATATATCCCAAATTTGAAATTGATGTCGCATTTTATTACAGAGTTATCGTGCCAACAGACCGACAGAACGACGGAAATGAGAGGCTATTATTTCTTGTGATCTAGGACCGTTAAAAGATCAAGAAAAGCAAAAATCTCGAAGTGTAATTTTTTCACGAATACAATACTTTTCTTTAGCAAGACAAGTAAAAGTAACAAATTAAGCTATCTGAGTGACTGTATTTTCCGGTTTCAAAAAACTCTCCAACGTTTCATATTACACAAATTTATTGGTGCAATTGATTCTTAATTTTTCGAAAAACTAATGTCACTTTTAAGCGAACAAATTACATGCATACATCTGCTAATAATCCACAAATACATTTAGCCAATTAATAAGAATAGATTCATCATAGCACATCAAAGAACAGTACAAATAGTTGGTTTTCCGTGGCGAATCGGCGCCAAGGAGGCGAAGGTGTCTTTATCGGCCAACAAAGTCATCGTCACAGTGTTTTGTCAACTACTATGTCA
>CM032447.1:92142839-92178232 GCA_019049505.1 Pachyrhynchus sulphureomaculatus | reverse complement strand
TATTGACGAACCAACACGGATCCCTGATCGAGACGTGGAGTTTGCCAGTCTTCTTGATCTGTTTTTAATCATCAATCCGGAGATTTACACGGTCACCGTAAATCCGCCATTAGGTTCTTTCGACCATAAACTACTTTCGACATCGAATATCCTACCAATCAGTAACAGAGAGGCGCCTAGGCCGCGCAAGATTTGGCACTACAAATCTGCTAAATGGGAAGATCTAATGGAATATTTTCGAACTTTCCATTGGTTGGACGTTTTCGATCCGACAACCCATCTGACTGCGCCAGGGAGGTTTCCGATGTTATTTTGGCTGGTATGGAAGCTTATATCCCTTTTTCGAAGAAATTTCCCTTTGCTGTGGTTTGACCGAAAATGAAAAGAAGCTGTTGCTTCTAAACATCTTGCCTACCGACAATGGCGTGAAAATCCTAAAACCATAAATCGTAACACCTTTATTCGTGCCAGGAATAGATGCAAAGGAATTATGGACGAAACCAAGGAGGCACACAATCAACGAATTAGAAACAAACTTATTGCTTGTCCCAACAATTCCAGGTCCTTTTGGGCAATCGCTAAGGCAGTTATTCAAAATTTCACCAAATCCACCATACCACCACTCACATGGTCAGATAATTCCATTGTAATGACACCTGCTGAGAAAGCGAACTTGTTGGCTGAACACTTTGCTTCACATTCTACTGTCGATTTCCAACGAAAAACACCATCTACTATGCCCATATTGCAGTAAAGGATGTCCGATGTTGTCTTCAGACAGCATATCATAAAGCGTATTTTAATGAAGCTAGATACCGAAAAGGCTTCTGGCGTTGACGGAATACCTGCCATAGTTCTCAAAAACTGTGCGAGGGAACTAACACCAGTTTTCTGTGGACTTTTCAACTTATCCTACAGAGAGGGAATATTTCCTTCTGCTGTGCCACAGTTCAGCCGATACCTAAAAAAGGCAAGAAAACCTTGCCAAATTTCTATTCTTGTTGCATACCTATTGTAAATAAATGTTACTTGTTATTCTTAATATTTTCTTTATTACACGCCCTTGTCAAATAGAGAATAAACACTGAGACAATGACAATATTTTTCTTTATAGGCACTTTTAAAATGATCATCCGCTTATTTTATAATTTTCGTTGATAAACTGTTTTTTTTTTTCTATTAAAAATTTTATAAATAATAACAAGAGGTTACTGTGAAAAGAAAACCTCTATATCAACTCATTAATTTTTCAAAACAAAAAGCACCAATTCTAATCTTCCTTTATCAATACACAAAAGCCACTTTCCATTATTGCCCTTCTATTGTCTTTGGCGTGGCTGTTTGATGATCGGATTAACTTTGTAGCTAAAATGTAAAAGGGCGGTAGAATGATTTGCATTTAAAATGAAAACATTACCAAAACTTGAAAAATGTTACGTGGTTAAATTTATTTATAATTTTAAATTGGAGCACGCAAGGCTCAATGACCAATTTTAGAATTACGGAAGGAGAAATTGAGCCCAATAATTTGCTCTTGCGTGGATAAAATGGGGTAATTGTAGAATTCTTACTTTTTAAATCAAAGATTTGAAGAGTTTAATTAGTATAGGTTAAAAGGTGTGTCATTCCTAACGTTAGGAATTGTTTTATCAAACTGACAAACCTAGAAGTCTCAAGTTAAAAAAAACAAAGTGATAATATTTCAATCTTTATTTAACATGCTTAGTCTTTTGAAGGGATATTCCAAAGTAATTAGACTTGTGAGCTCTCGCTAGGGACCCAAGGTTAGCATTTGTTTTATTCTGTTTTTTGGTTTGAATTTTTTTACGTAAGTTTTAATTTCTCGTTATTTAAGATTGCTCTTTTTCTTCCTTAAAAATAATTGTTATTTTACTGTGTGTCTTGAAAATATTAATTTCTATATATTGTTAGAGTATAATATTTTTAATATATTGATGATTTTTTTTTATGGGTCTAGCCCACGTGCTACGGGAGCGACACGTGTGAGGAAAAAAAAGCGATTCACGTTGTTCTTGAATCGCTGTAAATTGTACTCGGTAGGAAACACAGTCCTGGGTAAGCCATTCTAAAGGGATGATGTTCTCCATATAAAAGACTGCTGGAAAAGCGTTGTACGAGGAGTAACAAGCTGAACCTCGTACGGATGTAAAATATCAGCGCGACGTGTACTTCTTACATGCACTGCTCTGGGAGGAATTAAGCGGGCTACATCCTTCGAACACTCTCCATGAAAATACTTATAGAATAGACTCAAGTCGCCAACCGTTCTTCGATGTTCCAGCGAATCAAGGTCTCCAATCAGACGAACAGCCCTTCTCTGAACAGAATCCAACAAATGCAGTATATGTTTGGGAGCGGAGCCCCAAACATGGGAGCAGTATTCCATAGTTGGTCGAATTTGAGCTTTGTAAAGAATTAACAGTTGTTGTGGAGTGTAAAGATTTGCTGTTCGAAATAATATCCCCAACTTTTGAGAAGCTCTCCTTGCTATGCCTACAACATGTTCATGCCAGGACATATTTGCTTCCAAATTAACGCCCAACAAATTGAGTGACGATTATTAATAAGATTCTTATATCTAAAAGGTAAGTATCTACATGAAATAAAATTTATGTTATTTATATATTTCTTTGTTATATTTTAATAGATTAATGATAAATTGCTACTCTTCTTGATGGCGCAGTATCATCGTCAAGTAGAATACTTTGACCGTTCCTCACAGCCATTGAGAATGTCTACCGCAGAAGTAGATGAAACGTCAGGTGGCACGACAACAAAATCGCTCGATTAAAAGAAATCACTTTCTGCCAAATCATTCGCCGATTTAAAATTTAATGTGTGTATTAGAAAACACTTGACTAAAAAACCGCTAAGAAAACTGAATAGTTGCCTGCTATTTTTTAGTGTAGTTTCGATACGTCCTAGTGTTAACACTTATATTTATTAATTTTAATAGCTAGTTATATGTGGACAACATTAAAATATCTAGCTCTTAGTTATAAATATAATGTTATTTACTTTCATCTATATATTCTTTATATAGATTAATGATATTGTGAAAGCCAGTGAACCAAAAAATCTTTTAAATTTGACAATATCATTCATTTAACTGATTCGTTAGTAATCGACGCAGTCAACTAATTTTCAGGGCATGTTAGATGTGTGATCGAATTTTAAGGTAAATAATGGGAAACCTGAAGGCGTTTGTGGCTTTTTTGAGATTTTACAGCATAATTTGGTAAAAAAAATTGTAATAATTACTGTTGTTTAATTTTTTTAAAGCATTTATTTATTTATTCTCGAAAGTGATATAATAAACGACCATTTCTTAGTAACTTCATTTTCGAAAATAGACTGAAATTTATGAATGTTAATTTATCTCATTTATCAATTGTTTTGGATTATGTTAAGCTACATAATAGCTAAAATGAATTAAGATAAAACATTGAAATTTCTCCGAGTAGGCCTCGTAGCTAAAATTTTTAAATTTTTTGAAAAATTACATTGCTTATTATTTTCTAGTATGAATTGCAACAAACGAAAATATAGTATTTGCATATTCTCTACCAAACAAACGCTACTTAAATTAAAAAAACTTCTAAATTAATTGAAATAATTGTAATAAATGTACTGTTCTCTATAGAAAATATTACATAAAAAGTCGGTTTCCTGTACAAGGAGTTGAAATTTTACTATCATTTAATATTTCAATTTATTTTTTCTGTATTGAGCTATAGTGTTAGTATAAAATGGTTTATTCTTATGGAGAAAAACAGGCTCTATACGTAATATTTATTAAAAATAATTTATAATAAAAGCCATAGCACAACGGTAATATAAAAGAGTTTATGAAAGGTAAAGAAGAATCCCTAGCTTAAACATAGTTCCAAGAATATATAACCACATATTAACTAAAACAACGTTAAAAGAAATGGACTTCATAATGAAAAAAAAAACTACAAAAATGAAGAATTGGATTTCTTGTACACCTTACTATTTTGATCCAAACAAAAACCTATATTCATTTATTTTTTTGATTTTAAGGACCTCCAAAGGTTCTATAAATATCGCTATTGAAAACCTTAAATATATCATCGAATTCAAAATACTTTACAGAAATTATGGCTATTATCCAGATAAAGTTTTACCAGTGCAGCATTTGTCACAGGAAAACAAGAAATAAAAGTTAGATTTTTGTGACAAGATAATGATACGTATGGGAGAGCATTCTCAATTTCTTAATAAAACTGCTTGGATAGATTAGTCACTTTTCTAAACAGTCCAAGTTTTTAATATAAGAAATAACACTTGTTTTTATTGGCTATTTAAAAAATAAAATCGACGATCGCAATTTTAAAAGATCAAAGCCGAGAAATCACGTATGCAACACACAACACAAAAGGCAAACACAAATTTATAAAAAATGCATCAAACAGAATGGGAGACTTGTTAAATATTCAATTTTAGATTATTTATACTAGTAATAATACCATATTTGTAATCAAGTAAACAAACTTCTTTTTTATACTTCTAGCCGTTTTCACTTCTAGTATTATTATTTTTTCTCCAACGTTGTTTCAGTTGAAATATGGATTTAAGCTAGGGATTCCTCCTTGCTTTCCGTATAGATAGTCTTAATAGATACGTCCTATATACGAGTTATACAAGTGACAGTAATAGATTTTTGTCGTCTGAGAAATTTTTGGTATAACAATTTAATAACAGTAATAGAATATACTTCTATAGCACTCTCTTAGGAATTTTGGTGAATAAAATTTAGAGTTGTATCACTTAATCTGGAAATTTTTAGGTTTAATGTTCTGCTTGAGCAGACGAACATACAGATGGACAAAAACTTATTGTGTCGCTTGCTCTTTTGTTATATTAAATAATACTTAACAGTTTTTCAAAAAAGTAATTGATGGCTAGATACAGCTTTTATTAAAATTTTATTGCACTTGTATGTATGAATCTGGCGCTTTCTCGAGCCAATATGCTTTATTTGTATTTGAAGCTAAACAGGGTAAAGTATAGTATATGAAAAAAACCTTAGTGCCTGAATATTTCAATAATTCGATGCCTAGTTACGAAAAATTAAATAATTATGGATTATGGTCTACCAAAATTCAATCCTCAAATGATATTAAAATATTTTACTTTGTTTTAAAAAATTTTAAAGATCCGAGGTTACCCTCGTAAGTAAGAACAATAGGTTGTTATAAAAAGAAAGACTCTATTTCAACTAACTAATTCTCTAAAATCAAAACCTCTAATTCTAATCCTCCTTTATCAATACACAAAAGGCAATTCCATTTTAACCCTTCTATTGTCTTTGATGGTGAAGTTTCTTAATAATCGGATTAAGGTTACTGCTAAATTGTTAAAGGTAGAGGAATTTACACGTAAAATGTGGAAAAATATAAGTTTAAATAAATCGTGCTGAGATTTTATTTAAGGCGTATGTCTCAGATTTTAACTTGAGATTGCTAATAGGCAACTGGACTCTACTATTAATAATTAACATTTCTTAGGATACAACCAATGTTTTTTTTGGCAAATTATGTAATAGTATATTTAATATATAATACAATCTTTCATACAGTAAAATTATGTCTACCCACCCCCTTTTTAAGCCTCTTTATTATAAGCAGTTTCTACATCTACATTGCGTTTTGTAATTACTTTTCGAATAACCTTTTTCAAGATTTTGCGTGATCGTCCTGTTTTACGGCTACCTGATATTGTTCTTTTAAACCTCCTTTTTCTCGTCTTAAAGAAGATATCCACAAAAAAGTGGCAAAATTATTTCAGTACTGTACATGTAGTAGGTTTGAAATAAGTAACTTAAAATTAAGTTTCAATTTCAAACTAATTCGCACACTTTTATATATGGAGAGGTCAATCCTAAGAAAGTAAGCTCACCACTTTATGTGATACTGCTAGTCACATAACCGCAAAATAAAACTATGAAAGCGATGATGTTTGACAAGCAGCAAGAATGTATTCTTTTATTTTTAATAAAAAAAATCAACCTTTCAAGCCCTTAACAGTAAAATAACTTATTTACTTTGTTAACTGACACCAAGTATACTTTTTGCAAAGTTTTTCAAATGCGTTGTCGCAATTTCGTAGTTCAATTACATTTTCAAACGCTTAACCAAGATTAAAACGGACTTTTTATATTTATTTTTATATAATGAAACGATGTGTGCATCTTAGGTGTCATAAAAGTTGGTAGAGAAAGGAATTTCCGACATCTACTTGACAATTCAATAAATTTATGTTATGGTTCTTTGAGTGTCTGTAAATTTCTATTGATTCTAAGAAATCGAGTTTTGACCCTTTAGGTGCCTTATGGAGTATTGAGAAACAATTAATATTAGGAAATGGATGATCAGTTTCTAAAAAATGCTTAGCAAAGGGTGATTTTTCATTTTTTAACCTATAAGATGTATTATGTTCTGCGCATCTTGTTTTGAAATTCCATCCTATTTGGCCTACGTAACAGCTATTGCACTCTTGACACTTAAGTTTATAAACTCCTGATTTATTATGTTTATTAGTTTTATTTTGAGAATTACAAATATATTGGAAAATTTTGAGCGGGTTTAACGGATATTCTTGTTTTTTCGGCTGTAAAAACTTGAAATATTTTATCCGAGATGGGACCTTATAGATCTATGAATCAAAGATCTATAAGCTGTCAGTTTATGGAAGTTAGGGTGTATTGAGTTTGCTGGAATGGTGACATCTGAAAAGGTTGGTTTACGGAAAATATCGAATTCTATTCTAATATCTAAGAAATTTATTTTATTATCTGTTTCCTTTTCCAATGTAAATTTTATGTTGGGGTGTATATTATTCAGATGATTTAAAGTAGAATTTAGTTCAATATCATTTTCATGGAAACATACTAAAATCTCGTTCACATATTTAAACCAAAAGAGAATATTTTTCGCGTGTTGAGTTTTAAAAGAAAATGTTTCCAGTTCTGACATAAAATCAATCAACTCTTTCAAGCCTTTTTTTACATTTGGATTTTATGAAATATTGTACAATAAGACAGTTGTTATATTACTCTAACAGGAAAATAATAATATATATTATATTTTAAATTACATTTTCTTATGACTGAGTTTTTTTTTTCGCAGATTATTTTTAGAAAGGATCTTTGAAGATATTCTCTCTCTGTACACAAATAGACCAATAAAAGTTTATATAACATATATCTCTCCTAGCCTAGTTTTAGATAATTTTTATTTAAATAAATATTAATATGAATCAAAACGCATGTGTAAGTTCTTGTTGCAGTAAAAGTATGTAAATGTTAAATTTTGGTATTAATATCAATTAGTAAGTATAATATATGGAAACTAAACACTTGTTTATTAAGTTCTACTGTAATGAACTAGTCAAAAACTGAACAAACTTTCGACATATTTCTGTATCACTGTACTTTTTTACTTTCCTTGCTAGAGAAAAGTATTGTATTTGTGAAAAAAATCACATACCGAGATTTTTGCTTTTTTTCAGGGTTCCTTTATTACGAAAAACACATTCATTTGCATTGGTCTCTCGGTCGGTCTGTCAGTTTGTAAGTCTGTCGGTCTGTAGATCTACCGGTTTGTTCATCTGTCGGTCTGTCGTTCTATTGGCACGATAGCTCTGAAACGAAATCAGAAATCAATTCTTGATTCGTCTTCTTTAGTACTCCTCCAAGTATTGTTTTAATTTATTGTGTCTGCCGTTTCAGCCTGAATTATTATGTCGTTTTTGGTAAATTTCAATCTGTAGTTGTTACTCCTTCCTATTGTCGTTTCAAGCATAGCATTCCGGACCATCAGTTGTCTTGCCTATAACAGTTGGCGATATATTTGTATTTGTTGTACTTTCTTTATTGCTTGTTGTAGTTCTACTTGTGGAAGGAGATTCTTTTGCTGTGGTTTTTGTTGTTCGTGTATTTTCTTCTGGAAGATTTTCATTTTCTATGTCCATATCGTCATTACCGCTTAAATCTGAGTCCGACAAGTATTTTCCGGTACTTATTTTTTCCTTGCTAGTATTGGTAGTTCTACATTCTTCAGTTGGATGGCTTTAGCTGTTTCGATAGGTGATGTTTTCTGTGACGCAGTTTCAGTGGATGGAGTCTTAGGTTTATGTCAATTTACATGTTCTTTCAATTTAGAGAGTTCTTCCTCTTTTAATGCATTTAGTACTGCTTTCTGAATATATTTTATGATTATTCTGTCGCCCTCTGTGCAATTTACTTTGTTGTATGATAAGCAGCTCATCAGTCCTTGTTGGGTTTCAAATAATTCTTGAAGTTCTTGTTCATCCTTCTTATTCAATATTTCTTCATAAATATTGTATAAGTCTTTCCACATTTGTTGCTGTAACTGTTCAGATGATAATAATTGGGTTTTTTCACCTAAAGGGGTGCTGGTTTTGAACAAAAATTGCTGTTCATCTTGCAAAAGGTAAACGAATTAGAATTTGAACTGACTGATCATCTCCAATCTTTTTTGATCTCGCTTTCTCGAACTCTTGCCTATTCCTAAAGGACCCAAATTTTATTCAAATGAAGTAATAACATACTTATCAAAGACCAAGCAAGACAAAGATTTTTTTAAAGATCTAGAGTTACTTTGTAACCGTAGCACTGTCTGTAAAAGAGATTACGTTGAGCACTAAATCTTGCTATGCTAGGCTAGCCCTTTTATTTATATGAATAATCCTTGCCATGTCATAATAAGCCAACTAATAAAAGCAAAAATAAACAATATTAAATTAATTTTATCATAAGAAAAATATTAGACCAAAGTAAGCTTCTAAATCAAACCATTATGTCTCAAAACAAGAGGCGACGGCTTTAATCTTCGCACATTAAGATAAAAGCCACTTTCCATTATTGCACAATATCCTGTTTTCTTTGACATTCATATAGGTTTTTATGATCAGATTTCTTTTGACTTTTATATGCTTTTATGTTAGGGTGTCTTTGTTATCTTAACCCTGGAGAGAAAAGAGGAAGGATTATAAATAAAAACATGCTAGAAACCTTATTATATAGCAATCAACAATATTTAGTTCACAGGTGTCGATGCTCGATCAGCTTGTTTTGCCTTCAGGGTTATGAAAATTTCAGTTTGTGTACTATTCGTTATAGCATTTACAATATTAATAATTTAAACGGGACTTGGGTAAAAAGTGGTTAACGGTGGGTTTCCCCAAATTTGGGGTGTCCTATAGTTCTCCATATTTGATTCCGGCTACTAACTGTTTTAATATGATTTTTACACTCCTTAATACTACTAACACTGAAAATATTGGAAGCCAGCCTTTCTCATCTAGCTCTCTTCCAACCGAAAACAAGGGAGAAATTAATACTCTTTTTTTCTTATGGAATTTTGTCATATCGCATTTCATATTAGCTTTGTTTATATTACGTACAAATAAAGAAAAAATAATATAAATTTCAGAATCTCTGACCCTAAGAGCCTTAAAAAGAACATAACATAGTACATTAGAAGTTACCCCTTTCTCCCTCCCTTCCATCTCTTCTTGTTCAATTATAAATAACTGTACTTGCAACAGGTAAAGTAACTTACTTTTTCACCTCGTATTTTTGAAACGGTATTGCTCAAAAATTACAATTTTGTTGCCTATTTCAAGTCATGTATATTTATATTTATTTATTCATATGTAGTATGTATATATATATATATATATATATATATATATATATATATATATATATATATATATATATCATGATAAGATACCATAAGTTGTACCTCAAATTGAAACGCATACTTGTCGGAGACTGTCTATGGCCACAAGATAGCAGATGAATGGTCAGCCAACAGTCACCGCAGGAGCGCGATTGAAGGAGTGTTCCACCCCATGTATATATGGCTTAATGTAAAACGACTAAAAATGGACAAAGTCTATATTTCAGCAGCCTACGTACTGTTCTCTCATTTGTCAATCCATCTAGAGATGTATTTCGCCGTATTGCTGTTTATGAGTCGAAATAGGATTGACAAACAAGAGAACAGAACTTTGAGTACCTATTTCCATGATCGTACGGAAATAAATATTCGAAGTTCTGTTCTTTTGTTTATTGCTTGCTCGACTGATGAGCCGTAATACGGTGAAACGCATCTTGACATACGTTGACAAATAAGACTGCTGACTGGACCTTTTCCTTTTTCAGTGGTTTCACATGAACCTTATACATATATATGTATGTATATATATATATATATATATATATATATATATATATATATATATATATATATATATATATATATATAGATATATAGACTGCTGACTGGACCTTTTCCTTTTTCAGTGGTTTCACATGAACCTTATACATATATATGTATGTATATATATATATATATATATATATATATATATATATATATATATATATATATATAGATCTTGGTGCTGCTGCCGCTCGAAGTTAAGCTAATCGAGTAGCAGCAGCAGCAAGAGCACTTGAAAATGCAATTTTGGCGAAACGTGGTGCAAATTCATTGTTATACGAACGGATTGAAACCCGGAATTTTAATTATATTATTTATTTACTATATATATATATATATATATATATATATATATATATATATTATACGTTTTATGTTGTTGTTTACTTCCGATTCAAGGAAAATATTTTACCAGAAAAAATAACCTCCGAGATTCTTGTATTTTTTTCAGAGTTCCTAGGTTACAAGAACATAGCTTCTAATACAATTCTGTCCAATTTCACATTATTTATCAATTATACCAGTAAAAGCAAATAGCTCTAAAATATAAATACTTTTTCTTTTTAGCTTTTTTTATGGCGAGATATTTTTAAGAAACAAGATGGTATCAAAGTGCTCAAACCAATTTTTAGTTTGAAATTTCGTTAAATATGATACCGTGTTGATCATTAAATGTTGTGTGCTCATAAAATGGATATATATATATATACAGGGTTACAGGGAAAGTCGTCCTAGATAATTAAGGACGTTATAGTTTAGGTCGTTTCTGACCGATTTAACTCTATGACATGATGTCGTAAACTTAACCGTTTTCGAGATATTGAAGTTTAAAAGATTTTCTAAAAAAAACATGTTTTTTTTGCTTTTATATCGATTTTTTTTTTATTAGAGGTTTTTTGGTTATTTTTAGTTTGTCTGTATGTCAAGTATCAAAAAACATCAAAAAAAATTGAACTAGTTACTAACAGTTTCAAATGGCGGCTTGTTAATGTTTCTAAATTACGAATTTTTACCAAGTGTTTCCTACTTTAAATCAATAAAGAGAAAAAAAAAATGTATGGAAGTTATTCTACAATTTATTTTAAAAACTTTTACGTCTTTTTAGCTATCTAAAACGGTATAATATCTACTGGATCTATTGAAAATTCTAAGAAAATGAGATTTCAATAGGCCCAAATGTAGAGTAACATAATAATAGAATTTAGATACTACCAATTACCGGTTTACTACCTGAACCTTCAAACAATAAAAAGGGTTGGGGTAAGCATTTTATCCAGTCGGGGTACTCTCTGTGCGAGTGACATTTTCTGTTCACTAAACATTATAGAATGATTTTTAGTCTGCTCATGCGATTCGTCCGTGGTTGATGTGCTATACCGTGCTTTTCAAAAATATCTGTGTTTCATCTTCTGACTGTGTGAATTGGCTCGTAACTGGATTTTGATCTCTGCTTGTGAATATGGCAACGTATACCAACGACGAATATGCTGACATCCTAATGTGTTACGGATTTTGCGAAGGAGTGTCGTCGCGTGCACGTGATGAATACATACTGCGCTATCTTACTCGTCGTGTACCTGATGTTAGCGTATTTGATGGAACTTATCGAAGACTACGAGAAACTGGTTCCGTACAAAGACGGCGGACTGACATGGGACGACCACGTATCTTTGACGAAGACGAAGAAAACGAAATACGACGTCTCTTTGAGGTGGACCCAACGACATCTACAAATGTTGTCGCACAACAGCTTGATATTTCGCAGTGGAAGGTATGGTTTGTAATGCATACTGTTGGGCAACACCCTTACCACTATACGCCCGTGCAAGTCATTGAAGAAGGGGATCCGTTGCGACGATTAGAATTCTGCAGATTTATGCTCAATACCGATGTCGAAGATGCATCTTTTTTTTAAGAAAATACTATGGACTGACGAGTCGAAATTCGCCAAAGATGGTCTTACAAACTACCACATTGCCCACTATTGGGCTTCTAAAGAGGAAGGCAACCCAAACAAAAAAAGAACGAAAGGATCACAAACAAGATTCAGCTTAAATGTGTGGATGGGTATAATTTCAAATTATTTAGTTGGGCCATTCTTCCTGCCAGATAATTTGAATGGCGAGGAATACGACAATTTTTTGCGGAACGATTTACCTAATTTGAGAGAAGACCTACCTATTGGTTTGAGACAAAACATGTACTTTCAACACGATGGCTGCCCAGCTTACTACAGAGGAAGTGTTCGTGCATGGCTCAATGACAATTATCCCAACAAATGGATTGGAAGAGGAGGACCCATACCTTGGCCGGCGAGAAGCCCAGACCTAACACCGATGGATTTTTATGTGTGGGGTCACATGAAAAGTCTCGTATACGACCAGATGACTCCTATCGAAAACGTGGATGTCCTAAGACAAAAAATAATTGATGCGGCTGACGAAATGAGGCGGCACCTCACAACCAGTGTTGTGAAAAGTAATTTAAGAAAAAGAATGAGAATTTGAGTTAGAAATAGGGGCGACCATATAGAACATGAATTATAATTAATAAAAAATATTAAATTGCAAGGTTTTTTGTATTATTTGTGTATTTTTCGTATTTTCACCTAGAACTAAAAATTTACCTTTTGCTACCCGAGTCCGCTTTAGGTGTCATTCTGTGTACAGTTTTCCTATTAAACTCCTAGTATTACACCTTTTTTGATAGCTAAAAAGACGTAAAAGTTTTTAAAATAATTTGCAGAATAACTTCCATACATTTTTTTTTCTCTTTATTGATTTAAAGTAGGAAACACTTGGTAAAAATTCGTAATTTAGAAACATTAACAAACTGCCATTTGAAACTGTTAGTAACTAGTTCAAATTCTTTTGATGATTTTTGATATTTGACATACAGACTAACTAAAAATAACCAAAATCGCACTCGAGAACCTCTAATAAAAAAAAATCGATATAAAAGCAAAAAAAACATGTTTTTTTTAGAAAATCTTTTAACTTCAATATCTCGAAAACGGTTAAGTTTAGGATATCATGTCATAGAATCAAATCGCTCAGAAACGACATAAACTACAACGTTTTTAATTATCTAGGACGACTTTCCCTGTAACCCTGTATATATATATATATATATATATATATATATATATATATATATATATATATATATTTATATATATATATATATATATATATATATATATATATATATATAAATATATGTACCTCCTACTTTATCATTTCTATAGTTATTTCATCGTCTCCTGATTCTTTATTGTTGTGGATATGTTGCAGGTCGTTCATTATTTCATCCCTTGTTAGATCGGGAATTTTTTCAATCCCACATTTCTTACTATCACTCTATTTCTTTCTTCTTTCCCGGACGGTGGCGATATTTTCGTGTCATATAGTGTTTGGAAAATATTTCTCTGTAGCTAGCTTTATGTCTTTAATTTGTGCGATTTCTTAGTTATCGTTATTTACAAGTTTTATTATTTGATGTCTCCCTTGATTCAATTGTTTGTTTAGATGTTTCAAACTTTTTCCTTCTTTCAAAATTTCTTCTATTTTCGTGTTTCTGTACTGTCTGAGGTCTTCTCTGATCTTTTTCTTTATTTTTTTGTCTATTTCTTCTAATTCTAATCTGCCAATTGTAGGATCATTTCTTAATAGTCTTCTCTGTTTCATAAGATTTTGTGTCTCCTTATTTTCTTTTTTTTGAATGTTACTATATGTTTTGTAGTCATGAGTAGGCTGTTGGTTATTTGTGAGTTTAGTTCATCAAGTTCTGTTTGCTAGTTTATGTGTTTTATATGATTTTCCATTGCTTGTCGATATTCGTCTGTGTTTTGCTTTATTATTTCTGTTAGTATCTTTATCTTTGTATGCGTTATCAATCTATGTGTCTTCTGCTTCAGATTTATTCTTATTTTTGCTCTGATCATCGGATGGTCACTGTCAATGCTTTTCGTGTTCAGGACTGTCGTGTCGATTACAATATTCTTGTCATTTGATAGAACATAATCAATTTCGTTTCTTTTTATATCATCTGGGCTTTGCCATGTCCATTGTCTATGTTCTGGCTTTTGGAAAAATGTATTCATACATATAAGTTATTTTTATTTACAAAATTTGATAACATTTTTCCTCTGCTGTTCCTCGTACCCAAACAAAACTTCCCGACATTCTTCTCATTTGTATTCGCTGGTTTCCCTATTTTGACATTGAAGTTACCGATTATTATGATATATCTTGTTGTATGGTGTAGCAATGCTTTGTTTATATCTTCGTAGAATTGGTCAACTTCTCGCTGTCTGATGTCGGCGCATATATCTGAGTGATCTTACATTCGTATCTTCTATTCAGCTGTATGTCTACTGAAATCACTCTTTCCGATATGGTTTGGAACTGAACAACATTTTCTGCTATTCTTTTGTGTATAAGTAGACCGACTCCTTCAATTCTCTTACTTTTATTGCCTATATATATATATATATATATATATATATATATATATATTATATATATATATATATATATATATATATATATATATATATATATATATATATATATATATATATCGTTAGATGTTATATTTAAAAAATGCCTTGGAATACCAACTATATTTTTACTTGTATTCCCGAAAAAATGACATTCCTTGATTCTTGCCTTTTTTACGTTATAGGGTTTCTAGATCACGTAAAATTTAATCAGTAATTTTGTATAGTTTCAGTTGTATTAGGAGAAGTCTTTCTGGTGTCTGATTGAGATAATGAATATTAGCAATATTATTTATATAAGGGGATAAAGAGTTGAGGAGGTTAACTTTAAATATATCAAGTTATACGTTCAACTCAGGGTTCTTGAAGTCGATTAGTCCGAGAATTATGTCGTTTTATCATTATTTCTAGTTCTAATGAAATTATTATGTAAGAGATGAGAAATTAAAGTGATATGAAAGAAAATATAATAATATTACAACTTGTGTTTGCAAGGGAAGTACTGGGTAAATAATTTTGCCAATATAAAAAATATACATTCGAACTATTTCGTACAGCAGAGACAAAAATAAACACAAAACATTGGTGTATGTATTTATTTTAATATTAATAAAGTGGTTTGGGTTTTTAGAGCAGGATCATTCTCAAGGTTCAGACTTTACAAACGAGGGAAAAAGTTATTATATCACAGACACGGTATTTTCCAATCAAAGTCACTCATTAAAAGGATGCAGCCAGGAAAATTCCACCGTGATCATAGCATTCGGTAGAAATATCATATACTGTCCACCACCTCTCTCAATATACATATATATATATATATATATATATATATATATATATATATATACATATATATATATATATATATATATATATATATATATATATATATATATATATATATATATATATATATATATATATATATATATATTGCCGTCTCAAATTTTTCAATGTTTAAATTATGTAAAATAAAATATTTTATTAATAAACACTCAATATTAAACAATATATTATATTGAACCAATATAAAAATACGTTAGGCATCACGAAAGTATCTTTTTTGTTCACACTAAAAGAGAAAGTGGTAAGTTTTAGGGCTGCTTGCTGAGAGTAAGAATTTATACAGAGTTGTGCTAAAATTTGTTTCTTAAGCGTACAATAATAATTGTATTAAATTAAATAAATATTGCACAATTAGGAAACAAGCTTTAGCATAAATCGATATAGATTCATAATCTTTATGAATTACACAAACAACAGAAAACATCCCTAAAATATAAACACTTTCTTTTTTTTCCCTTTTTATGCGATCAAAACCCTTGTTTTCGAGGTGCACAACTATATTTTTATATTTAATATAATACATTGTTTATTGCTCAGTTTTCTGTGCTCATGAAATGTGTTATTTTACATAATTTCAACATCTTGTAGCTAGTCCAAACCTCATTAAAATCTGTTTTTATACCATTTTATACCAACCACAAAGAAATCTATACCTAAGAATGAGCAACCAAGAAACTACAGAAAATAACCTGTCAAGGGCAAGTTGGACTTGCGCAATTAGTGCTCTTTAGCGTGATTACCTTTAAAATAAATATTAACTAACAAATGAATCTAGCTCAATCTAGAATTAGAATCTAGTAGTAAAAGTTTAAAATAAATATTTACTACCTAAATATTTGTTTAATTATTAAAAAATAAAATAAAATTATTTTGTTTTCGGTACTCAGATATTAAGACATTATTGATTGGACCGGTTTGTAAACTTTCGTCATTCTGTCATGCCATATATTTTTTTTATACCATAAAAATTATCAAACATAACGCACTCGCTCAATCTGTACTTTATGGAGAATATTCCAGAATTTTTCAAAATTTTTTGATTAGTACTTTTCGAAATATGGAGTGGGGATATCGATTTTTGTCAATTTATACCAAGAAAAGCGTGTGTAAGTAATAATTATATATATTTTTGAACTTTCATTTGACACCCTACTCGATGACCTAGTATTTTCTTTTCACTCCGATTTCAACCTCTTTATACGTACCAGGTAAAGTATCAAACGTAATGCAATAGTGATTATTTTCGCTCAATCTACACTTTTTGAAAAATATTTCAGAATTTTTGCAAAATTTTTTGATCAGTACTTTTCGAGGTAGGATGGAGGAATAGATTTTTTGTAATTTTTTTAAAAAAGTAATACAAAGAAAAGTGTGCGCAAGTATTTCATCATATATGTTTTTGAACTCGTCTTTTCACAAGTTTTCATTGAGTTCCCGCTACAAGCTAACCCTTTAAGTCAAAATTTTACTTTCAAAACTACACCGCTCTAATTGGGCCATCAGTTCCTATATTTGTGCCAACTTTCAACTTTATATATAAAGTAGTTTCGGAGGAAATCAGGTGTGGCCGTCGGTCACTGAAGTGATCTCATAATTGAACATTAAACATGATTTCAGAAATAACCTTATTATATTCTATACATACATATATATATATCATATATATATATATATATATATATATATATATATATATACGTATATATATATATGTATATATATATATATATATATATATATATATATATATATATATATATACATATATATATATATATATATATATATATATATATATATATATATATATATATATATATATATATATATATATATATATATATATATATATATATATATATATATATATATATATATATATATATATTCTCTCATTTACAGAATTTGAGTCCTAATGATTGACCTCTTGACTGATATCAAAATTAATACGTAAACTAATATATACAATTTACTCTTTTCTCCTTCTTTTGCTCTTAAGTTTATGCCCTAAGATTGTTCTATCTCTAATAACGTCACTATTGCGTATAAAGTACTCTGAAGCCTTATGTGGAGAAGTATGATTTGAAAATTTATTTTTGTTTTCAGGTAAGCCGCTGATAATACCACATACTACTGAATTCAAGAAAAGGACATAGATCTATTTTTTATAGTAAGGTAATATATTTTTAGAATTTACTAAAAACATCCATGCCAACCGAGATTTTGGTTTTATAATGCTTAAGGACTCGCAATTGTCTAGCAATAGCTTAATAAAAAGCTTAACACAAATATAGCAACTGATATCAGTGATTTTGGAATTCTAGCGAATATTTATAAATTTTAGGCGCATAAAAATTTTGTAAATGTTTCTGTGTTTCTATCAATCAGACAAACACTATTTTATGCAGGAGATTTAAAAAATAAATTAGATTATTAGATGCTGTTAGGAGTTTCTTTTCTAAGTGAGAATGGACAGTAGGCATATCAAACTATATACAAAATAATAGCTTGCACCAAATATGAAATTCTTTTTATGATGATAAATTATTAATAATTATTTTATTAGTGCCTTCCAATTAGGATTATTTATTTGTTCACTTACTAAGTGGCCCACAACCCGTGGATGGATCAACTATATCATATGCCTTCACTTTTACTCAGCATGTCCAATGTGTTTTTAATATTATTATATTATTCTTAAGTCCTTAGCAATGCTTTTCCGTCATAGTAGACGGGGATGTCTTATAGTGGAGGTACGTGCAAAGGCAGTATTCGTATATATTTCTTACCACTTAATGTTCAAATACACGAAGCCGTGGTTCATTTACTGTTCTCAGCGTCCATCAATAGCAGCTGCCTGTGAGCATTGACTAATAAATTTTTATAGATCAAAATCTGATCTACATTCCACATTTGCATTTTGTTGATGTTTAGGAATTTCTAGAGAATTTTCTTCCATGCATGATCAGCCATTTCTATTCTTTAAGAAATCATTTAGTCTTGGTTGAAAGCTTCTTTAACAATCTTCGTACTTGAAAATATATACTCGTACTTTTCTTATTTTCAGTTTGTTTAATTTCTCTTCTTTGTGCTTCCATAACCAACTTTGTCGTGGTTTATAGCACTTTTTCTTACCTGAAACTATACCATTTGTTCAAAAATACGATTTTTAATAGAAAGTAACTCACAGGCCAATTAAAATTTTTCAAATCACGGATTTTAATCGATTTGTTTTCCTTGACGCCATAAATTAATTCGCTAAATGAGTTTTTCGAAAGTGTTAAGGGTCGTGGTAATTGCCGCTTGAACATTTACAATAACGACATATTGTTTTTTTCTCATCGACAAACGAAGTTGGGAAAACGAAAAAGTCACAGGGTGCCAAATTATTTTTTATAAATCTAGTTATCCAATACTAAAACTACTACACAAACACACTGTCACTCTTACTACGACAATTGGGCATCTAATGAAGCAAATATCCTAAAATAGCTAAGGTTGTCGCTTCCGATAACAAAAGGTAAGAAAACTGACGTTACCATTTGTTTCTATTTTTCGGTTTGGTTTTTTTTAACAGAGGGTGTATAGGTATAATTGATGTTCCATCTTAAAATGATACTCTTTATTTATTGCAATGATTTTTATTAAAGTTCATCAAAGAGATACTTTTACTATTACTGGTTATGTGTATGTTGTGTGTGTGTATGCGCCTGTGTGTGTGTTTATGTGTATGTGTATGTGCGTATGTGTATAGGTGTGTGTGTGTATGTATGTGTGTTTTGAAACTGGCTATAACCAATTGGCCAGGTTTTCTGTTTTATTTTTAATAACAAATACATTGTATATACAAAACATTGTATACAAATGTATCTTAATTAAATAATTGCTCTTATTATTATTTTTTATTTTTTCATCTTCCTACCTTTTTTTTTTTCTCTTCTCCTTTCTATTTTTTTTTTAAACTGCAATTCTAGAGTTCATAACATGATGATAGATAATATATCAGTATTATTTAGACTTAATAGATGTTGCAGATTAATTGGCAATTGAGCATGTGATTTAATTTTTGTGCAAAGTATAATTTCAATTCAATCTACAACCTAATATCTAAAATGCAGTGTTGCATATCTCCTAGTTACTGGTCCTTATATATATATATATATATATATATATATATATATATATATATATATATATATATATATATTAATTACTGGTTATGTAAAATAAAATATATAAATTTAATATTATTCAGCAAAATGTAATAATGATTTAGTAATTATAAAAATAATTTGGCCTTATGGTAATTGTGAACAACATAAAAGGAATATTAAACCAAGCAATAAGAGGACATAACCAAATATTCCATTACACTTAAATGAGCCATGATGTGACATCAAGATGTCATTAGATTAAGATCGTTGCCTGAACATCAAGTGTACTTTGCCTCCCTCGAAAGGCAATAACAATTTAAAACAATTTGCATTTTAATAGCACAGGTTAGATAAATTGAATAAATCTATGGTACTTTAAAATAATGAGTATAAGCTAATGGTGTATAATTTAGTTATATTAGAAGTGGATGTAATGGCGAATAATTAATGAGACCAATAATTTTAACAAAAAGTTTGCTGTCGTGACAATTAATCATTATCTTTTGGAAGATATTGAGTTGATGAGTACCGTTATCGATGAAAAAAGAGAGAACCTACTTTATGAGGTGAAAAATTTCGAAAATTTTCATGTATATTTAGTACTTGGGTTAAGAGCGCAGAGTAGATATATATTTCTATAGGCTGAGCTCTGCCTCTTAGTCCCTCTTGGGTATTGTAGGGGGACTTTTTAGTGTTCCGTACGGAACACTTATAAGATCACTTCGGTGTCTGTCTGTCTGTCACACCCCCGATTTTCTCCGAAACTATTTGACATAGAAATGTGAAATTTGGTAATAATATAGGAATTGATGGCCTCATTAGAGCCATGTAGTTTTGAGAATTAAATTTTGACTTAAGGGGTTAGTTTTAGGGGGTGAAGTCGGAAGTGAAAAAAAAAATTTTTTACTAGGTCATCGAGTGTGGTGTCAAATGAAAGCTTGTGAAAAGACGAGTAAAAAATATATATATAATATTATACTTGCGCGCACTTTTCTTTGTATTATTTTTAAAAATTCGCGAAAAAAAATCGCTGTCCCGGGCCTTATCTCGAAAACTACTTATCAAAAAATTTCAAAAAAATTCTGGAATATTCTCTACGGGGTGTAGATTGAACGAAAATTATCACGAGTGCATTACCTTTAATAATTTATATGGTATATAAAAAAAACAAAAATTTCAAGGTCATCGGATTTCAGTAAAGATTGGAAACAAACTTTGTTGAAAACTCATTTGGGGTGTGTTTTTGTGAAGTCACTGATCATTTTATACCACCGTAACATAAATTTTGACTTAAGGGGTTCGTTTTGAGAGGTGAAATCGGAAGTGAAAAAAAAATTTTTTTTACTAGGTCATCGAGTGTGGTGTCAAATGAAAGCTTGTGAAAACACGAGTAATATATATATATATATATATATATATATATATATATATATATATATATATATATATATATATATATATATATATATGTATATATATATATAATGTAATACTTGCGCACACTTTTCTTCGTATTACTTTTAAAAAATCGCTGTCCCCTACCTTATCTCAAAAAGTACTGATCAAAAAATTTTGAAAAAATCCTGGAATATTCTCCACGGGGTATAGATTGAACGAAAATTATCACGAGTGCATTACCTTTAATAATTTATTTGGTATATAAAAAAAACAAAATTTCAAGGTCACCAGTTTTCAGTAAAGATTGGAAACAAACTTTGTTGAAAACTCATTTGGGGTGTGTTTTGTGAAGTCACTGATCATTTTATACCACCCTAACAAAAAATTTTATTTTAAAAACAATCAATGTACGGAACACTAATTGTGCAAGTTCAACTTGCATTTGACCGGTTTTTTTTTCTTTACTACGACAGATATCATTTTATACGATTTTGGATTATAGTATGTTTTAGGTTGGATATTTGTGGGCACGAATAAGTGTATACGTATAGCCTTTCCCAAAATATAAGATCCTGATTTTTGCGGTTTTAAGTGGGGAATATAAAAATTCTGACTTTTTGTTTATGATAGGTTGCAGAGATGGATTTAAGAATTTTATTCATTAATGCAAATAAATAAAATTATAATTGTTTTTGGAGATGTTTATTTATCGATGCATGGAAACACGAATGGATAAGAGGTACATATATACAGTTTGAATGAATGGGGTTTACAAGAGGGGACATATTATATAAATAAAAATATATTTTAACTTAAGCCTAATTCGATTTCACTATCACTGTCATCAGCTGAGGTAATTATCAGTGGTTTTATATTATTTACATAAATATATGAATCTTCAACTTTAACAACGTGCTAAATGAAATTCTTCCAGCTTTCACAAGGTATATCATTTATAACTTTTTTTACCAATTCGACCACTGACACGCTTGAAGGAGGAGAAACATTTTGTACCCTTATTTTTAATTTAACTTGATGCCAAATATGTTGAATTGGATTAAACATACAATAATATGGAGGAAGCCGCAAAACAATGTGTCCCATTTTCTCAGCCCTACTATCACAAACATATTTCTTTTTCAATTTATAGTTTCTCAAAACTTCCAAAAGGTCACTTTTTTATAACTAAAATGAAAATAAATGCTATTTTCTAACATATATTCCTGTATTTCCGATTTGGTGTTGGCTGCATTAGAAACCTTATTTAGTAGGCGACTATGGTAACTTGCACTGTCCATAACTAGAACACTCTGTTCGGGAACTTTTGGTAAAAGGGAATTTTGAAACCAATTTTCAAAAAGTTCTGCGGTCGTGTCTTCGTGATAGTCCAAACTAGAATCTTTTATGTTTTTTTTTGCATGTAATAGTAGACAATTTGAAACCCAGCGCTTTTCAGATCCAGCATGCAAAATAATTATTCATTTACCTTTATTTGAAGGTGCGTTAGTCTGACATTTTGTACTGCTGTCAACCCACCCTTTTTGTCCAGTGTCATGGGTATCGAACCATGTTTCGTCAAGGTAAATTATTGGCCAATTCTCTGATCGATATTTTGTAATTTCTTGTAAATAATATGTCGCAAGATTCGTAATCTTTGTGACTCCATCACTACTTGCCTTTTGTTGATTTTTGGAAACGTAATACCCATTCTTCCCCATGAAAGTCGTGAAGGGTTGATCGGCCACAATGTATATTGGTCCCGTCCTGCACCAGTCTTAATTTTATTTTGTCTAGTGTCGGCCCCAACTACTATTCATACATAGAATATATTTCTCTCCTGATGAGGTCTTTTTCACAATCGTCCACATGATGCATTTGAAAATTTTTCCGTTTTTTCCTGTTCCTGAGTGATGGTTTCCCTGCAATACCCTTAATCGTAGAAATTAGGGTTTTTGTTAGTTCACTGGTTTCTTGCAAAGCACTTTGTTTATTCAAATTTATTTTCACCAAACTGTCGTAAACATTTTTCACTATTTGTTTAGCGTCAAGTTATAAATGTTTTCTCTTACTATAGCCACTATTGCAATTTTCCCACGGACGCCACATAATTAAAATAGAACTAAAAATAAAAATAATAAAAAGTATCTTTCGAAACTTAATGGGGACCTGTGGTCATTAGGCCTATATTATCAAATACTTAAAAGGCTACAAACCGGGTTCCCAGGTAGTACATATATATAGGTAAAAATAGATCCAATATGATTGCAAGTGTAAGTGAGGGCGGTATACAAAGCAGGTAAAATAAAAATACGTTTATCGTAATACCTGGCAACTATGCACAAAACCTTAATACGGTCGTTTATTGCCCCATTGAGAAAGCAAAAAGGCAGGATCTTATATCTTGGGATCTACTTTACATTTTAGTATTGAAATAGCTGATTGAATTTATAGTGGGTAGTCCGTGCCATAGTTAGTTGAGACACAATTTTTGTGTAAGAGCAAAGTCTCGTTTTGGTTTTAAATTTTTAGTAGCTTATTCTTGTGCTCGTAGGGAAATAAATTCAGAACCGACAATAAACACAGGTTATACATATTTTTCGTAGATTAATGGATATCGATCAAGGCATAGCAATTAGAACATATAATCATATTGTACAGCAATTCAGTATGTACTATTTTTTAATACTCTAATTAAAAAAGCAATTGAAGGAGAAAATTAAATGTCCAAAAAGAACGACCTGCAATGGAGTTAATGATATTTAGGGGTGGATCCTAGAAAAAACGAGGCTTATCATTACTCTCGGGGGTCACGACACTGATTGCTTGTTACCGTGGTAAACTGATACATCTCATAGTATAAAGTAGCTATTATCAAGCTTGTACTTGTTGAAGTAAAAAAAGGATACTGATGAGTACATTAAATGGTATGAAGAACATGAGGAAGAACATCTCGGTAATTAATCTGATTCTGCAAGAAAAATGAAAGCCGATGCCGTAGAAGAAATGTTTTCCATATCTGAGGAAAGATTCGGAGTGAAATGCATAAGTTTTATAGAAGATGGTGATTTGAAAACATATAAAGTCATTTTAGATCTAAAACCATATGGCGTTGATGCAACTGAAAAAAGTTAGTATATTGAGCACGTTGAGAAGGAAATGGGTACGCGACGTCGCACTGCTAAAAAACATAAGTTAAGCGGAAAAGGAAAACTGACGGATCTACTTATTAAAAAATTCACCAACATCTACAATGACTCTGTAGAAGATATAAAGACAGCAATATGGCCAACTTATATCACTTGTGTTCTACAAATGAAAATCCACAACATGACAGTTATCCAGTTGGAGCAGATAGTTGGGGTCAGTAGCGTAAATATGAAGTAGCAGGAGACTTAGATGATTATGATCATCCAACTCCATTTCACCCACATGTTATAACACATCTATACCTATATATCTAATGATGACTCATTATCACATTCTTTGGGCGGACATACGCAAAATGCAAATGAAAGTTTTAATTCAACAGTATGGCGGCCGGCCTCAAAATACTTGAATTGCAGAAATAAAATTATAGAAATTGTCACTTTTATTACTGCTCGTACTATTAATAAAGAGTATGCAATTGTACAAATGATGAACGCTCTTGAAATAAAAATTGGGCCTGACAGAAAAAATTTCGCTTTCTACTATGATTCGAATCGAATTGCGAGGCAGCAATGGAGGCCACAAAAGACGTTTCAACAGCCCAAAAGCTTTTCAAAATTATAGAAAGTATTTTTTATGAGGAAGAAGGACTACTTTATGGTGCTGGTATAGCAGATTAACAACTAAACGAAGTAAGTTATTGATAAACAAAATTTTTTTAACTCAAAACTTTAAACACTTCTCCTGTAAAATTTGAATTTCACAACTTTAGCAAACTTGTGTACATGAATACAGAAACTAATTATTCGATTGACTCTATTCAAAAATTGCTTAGTTTCATAATATTTGACAATGAACCTAAAAAATTGATAAAAAGAATTAACTATTTTTTTTGCAAAAACAAAAAAAAATAATCGGTGAAAATGAACTTTTTCTTTAAGGCGCCATAAAATTTATATATTTTTATTTTTTTAATTATGTTTTATATTTATTTTTTAGTAACTAAAAATGTTCTTTATTTTTTGTTGTAGATATAAAATTCAAACTTGTACTTAGTATACAAACAAGCGACTCTGCCGAGGAGGCCCAGTAGAAGGTCACCTCTTATAACATTATTATTATTATAATTGTTGTATAATTTAATGTATTTTACATTCGCAAATATGTAATAAAATAATTATCACATCACAAAAGGATCAGATTTTTTCTTCTCTTTAAAAAAAAAAATTAAAATCATCTTTTTTCAGCTCGTTAAAATAGGTTCCTCCTATTAAATAAGCAATGGTTACTTTACCAATTCACATCAAATTTAGTACATTGTAGTGAAATATTGTTAAAGGAGGTCGACTTCTGCCTTTGTAATAACGCACTTCTAAACAATTGCGAATAGTGAGAGAGCTAGATTATCTTTTTTCCATTCCACCATTGTCGTTAGCTCTCCACCTACGAATCCCGATCAGATTGAGTAGTTTTGTTCATTGGCTGAGCTATTTCATAGTTTTCCAGAGGACCACTCTCATCACCTCTATCATATGCTTGTTTAAAATCCACGAATAGTTGATGTAGGTTTTGATTAAAATCTCAACAGTTTTCCATCAACTACCTTAAGATGAACATTCTGTTTGTGGTAAATCGACTGCCTCTGACGCTATATTGGTAGCCTCCTACAATTTATTCTGTATTCTGAGGAGTATATTGGCCGAAACCTAGTATAGTAGGTTATGTTTAGTAGATTATTCTTCTGTAATTGTAACATTTCTTGTGTATTCGGATAATTATTCTTTCTTTCCACTATTCGGTGTGTACTGCTCCGCGTTACAATTAACGCATTCTGCTCATCCATAGCAACTGTTAAAAGTTTTCTATCCACGCATTTGCAATTTCTGCGGCAACTGGTATCGGTTGGCCATCTCTCTTCTTGAAAAGTAGTTCAAATTTAGTTGGAAGTATTTTTTAAGATTTTTCTTTATTTCTTTAAAATGTACTGTTGGTACGTCTGCTTAAAATTAATGTTTTTGTTGCACTTCCTTTGCTATCATCAGTAATACTCTAGGTTAAATAAATTAATTCAATAAAAAATAATATATATAAAGCTGATGGTGTGTACTCTAACAATATTGCGCGTGGATGTGAATGCGAATAATGATAATTTTAACAAAAAAATTGTTGCAGTAGGAAATAGTCAGTCTTTTTAGAACATATTGATTTCAAAAAGGTAATATGGACAAGTAAAATCAAAATTGCCTAAATAATATTTCTTTAGAATATTTGATTTTTTTCTGGTCATAGTACACTTACCTCAGGGGAATCCAGAAATCCAGTAGTAGCAATATTAGTAGTACCTGTGCGAAAATAGTAATTAATATACGTAATAGCATTATGGGAGGAACTAAGCGGGCTACGTTCATCAAACATTTTCTATAAAGGCATTTTTAGAATAGTCAGGCCACTAACTTTGCTCCCATGTTCTAGAGAAATATAATTCCTAGTCAATTCCGAATGAAACAAACAGCTCTCTATACTCGTATAATAAACGCAAAGTATGTTTAAGAACAAAGCCCTAAAGAGAGAAGCAGTATTCCATCAATGGCTTGAATAAGGTTAAGAGTTGGTGTAGTGTACTTAAACTCCGAACACGATATAATATTCTGAGTTTTCTTTGCTCCGCATGACAAAATGATTTTTTTTATGGGTCAAGGACACAAAAACTCTATAACCTAAAGGGAAGAAGTTTCCCAAACAAAAAACCTCCTCTTATAGTACTAATTTCAAAGTTTAAGCCTCTGAAAACATATTTAAAAAAAAAAAAAACTTATTTGATAATCTGCAAGAGGATCCGCAATAGTCTCTATAAAGTTTCCATCATTCTCAGAAAGAAATCGTTTACCAATAAAGAAGCAATAACAGTCATTTTCGGAATAACCGAGCCTCCCGGGAAAGATACTGGGCCAGGAAGAAATCCTCCTTACCATCATTCTTGTCTAACGTTATGACGTCTAAAAGCGGGGGCAGTTTTTAGCCTCAACTTTCTTTATTTTTAATAAATATTTTATTTATTAAATAGAAGCTGTTATTTGCCCCCTTATGTATATCTTAATTTTGAGAATGGATTAAGTGGATATTAATACTAATAGAGGACAGAATTAAGATATCAGCTAGCTCGTTTTGTTTACTGGTAGAGTACATGGAGATCGAGGTAATTTTTGTACGCCTTTTGAAAATAGTTTCTATGGTTGTTTAAAATTTGGTTGTACAGTTTTTGGGCACCATTCATTTTAGAATAAAAAGAATATAAGTTCAGCTCAAAAAATGAAAAAATACTGAACAGTTATTTAGTTGTTAAAATAAGATTAATTTACGTACAACCGTTGCGTCCTGAAAGAAAGAGCAGGCGTTTAGTGAAATGCTACACATTTAAATAAAAAAGGGTATAGTAGCAAAATAAAAATTCCTACTTTTATTACACTCTTAAAATTACATCTACTAAATAAAAATCCCTTAAGCTAGAAGAGTGTACACAATTACATACAGTCTTTAAATCAGGATTAAGTTTTTAATAAAAGGCTTGTTAATACACAATATTAAAAGTTTGCGAAATTAACTCCGCTAGTTACATGTGTTGAGTAATCGTTGGAAACGCACTTGTAGACAAGAAGTGAGATATTTAGGCTGGTGTGCTTATGACTAACAGATTGGTTTCTCCTCGTGGGTTTTCCATAAGTTGCTTCGCCTCTCCTGGTGAGATTCTCATAAAAATATTGTCTCAGCCATTACCATCCTAGGTTCATTTGGGTTGCTAAACACTTTTGACCCGAAATGCCTGAGGATGGGCAGGATATTTCAAGAAAGGTAAAAGGCCTTAAACTTGAGAGCTAGAAACCGTTTACTCCACTACTACATCACTGAGAGAAAAAAACACTCTGGCGTGCTGGAGAAGAAAGCCACTACGGTCTACTGGCGGAATAAAGTTGTTATTGCCTCATGGTGGAAAAAGCCCTAAAAATTTCATCTGCCGTTTTTTGCACCTTCTTCAAAGTGACGTTTTTAAAATGGCTCACTTCCGGGCGCAAAATTAATGCAAACTAAATAAGTCAAGTCGGCAGCACACGTTACACACTGCCGGTTTAAATTAAACTGCTCAAATATTTAAAACACTGTTTTAAGCTACACTGCTTAAAAATTGAAATCACTGCGTTAAATATAAAAATGTAATAAAATATAAATTATAGGGAGAAAAAAAAACAGTGTCGTAACATGATCTTAAAATCTAGGAAAAAATGAATGTTTCAACGTATACCTTTAAACTAGACTTACAGCAACATTTTTCTGTCTATCTTAGTTAGGCTGATGAGCCGTGATGCGGTGAAACGCGTCATAAGAAGGATTGATAGATGAGACAATAGTTAATAACTGCTGAAATATGTACTTTGTGGTCAATTACCAGTTGATTTTTTACGCCGACCGGTAACTGTTAACAACTCTATGGCTTTAAATAGTCCTCGACAAATGGCTGGTATACGTTTAAAAATAGATTTATAACAACCAGAGATGCAAAAATTAAAACCGTACCACGCTTTTACCCGGATCTGAAATTTTGCCGCTTTTTATTCTTACACAGCTTTAACTATGACTGTTAAATTAATAATTAATCATCGTTTCCGTGTTTATTCTCTATTAACTCGAAGCGTTATAAAATCTAGCAATAAAGCGTTATTATCTAATATTCCATTACATTGAATAAGCCGTGGTGTGGCTTAAGTGTTGGATTAAGATCGTTGTTTGAAACATTAAGTATATTTGCGCCTGCTGGCAGTTTAAACCGATTTACATTTCATTACTCTAAGGAAAACAAATTTAATATTGGTACAAATTCTACCGCGTCTTGTTTAATACAGCAAATTCTTAATTAATTAATACCTTTTATGAATTAATTGAGATGGTATTATATGTCCTATATAAAAATAATACGGATGATTTAGCTCGAATTTAAGACAATCCTTTGGATAAAAGCAAAAATATTATATAAGTTTGAACTCATTTTTCTACGTACCAGTCCAATTTTTACGTTGGCAATATCATGGCCTGAAGGTCCCTAATAAAGAGGCCTTCACTACTTTCTATCTCTCTCTAATTCGAAGATTTACTAAAATTTAGTTAAACTTTAATTTACTAATCTTCATGGACGCCAGTAATAGTAGTTTAAAATAATGTTGCAAAGTATACATTTTTTTAAAGGTAACAACCCGACTTTCAAATCAAAAGCAAAATTTGCTGTTGCTAGTGTCACATAACAGCGGATGGCCAAATGCTACATCTGGTTGGTGCTGCTGTATACGGTAGAGTGTTGGACCATAAAAATAAGCGCGTTGAATCTATTAGAGGCATTTGAAATGTGGATTCACTGGAGAATGCTTCGAATACCGTGGACTTGCTGACGAGTGAGGAAGTCGCAAGGAGAGCATATTCGGAAAGATTACTAATCACCACTATAAAAAGTCGCAAAATTGCTTATCTTGGCCATGTATTGGGTGGAGAAAAATACTACCTCCTCCAGTTAATTATGAAGGAAAAAATTGAAGGGAAGCGTCGACTTGGTAAAAAGCAGCGGTCCTGACTAAAGAATATCAGGGTCTCGACAGACATTCAGAAAGCTGGAGATCACTTTAGACTAGCTGAAGACAGATAAACACACTCTCCATAGTGATCGCCAACGTCTGGGGGACTGGATATAGCACATGAAAAAGAAGAAGTATCAAATAATGATAGTTTATGTTACATGTAATATAAACGTTACTGTTTTAACCAAAAACTCGTAGCATGTGTTTTTTCGTGTGGAAATTGTTTTTATTTTTCATGCTCCAAAGTATTCTTCGTATAATCTTCGTATAATAATATTTAAAAAGTTTCTTTTACTAGTGGACAGAGCAACATTTGCTGTTGCTAGTGTCACATAAACATCTGGTTGATGTATAGGGTACAGTGCTGGACCATAAAAATAAGCACGTTGAATCTACTAGAGGCACTTGAAATGTGGATTCACTGCAGGATGCTTCGAATACCGTGCAATTACTTGCTGACGAATAAGGAAGCCTCAAGAAGAGCAAATTCGGAAAGGTTACTACACCACAACAACTGCTAATTCCGTACAAAGCTCAAATTTGAACAATGATGGTAACCCTCTAATCAAGAATGATCTGGCTTAATTTGGTTTTTAAACATTACCAAGCGATCGCAAATGTTTGCTAATTACATTTTGAAAGTAATTTAATGTTGTAGCAAGCTGAAGCTGGATTTGTTAAGGATTTCAAGTCAAAAGAGCTAATAGGATTTCAAGCAAGATACACCGCCACCAATTTTATCTTCTAATGAAAAGGTTTCTTCAAGAAATTTTTTAACCTTTCTCGATCTTCAACACTACCTTCACCAAGCGGTGACCAAATTTAACAGTTCTGAACAAAAAAAAAAGTTTCTAAGTGTAATATACTTTTCTTTGAATCGCTTGAACAGTGCGAATATTTGCAGAGTACGAGGGTAATCATTTTGGGAGACTTTAATGCCCCTCAATATGGGGCCCGAGACAATAATGATATCAAAGCGAGGGAGATTGGCACCTTCATGAACTTCTTTAATTTTGAGCAATATACGAGTAACAATATTAGAAACACTGGCAATATTTTGGATTTAGTTTTTTAGTAACTATAAATGTTCAATTGTGCATAACCTTGTTCGGATTATTCCTGAGGATGCCTATCATCCGGCACTAATTGTTAATCTTTTTAATCTAGGCAGTAATATACCCCAGAGGGTCCCTAATTGTTTAATAAGAGTATACAATTTTAAACGGGCCGATTTTTTGTTCTTTATATGACTCTCTGCTGTCTACCGATTGGACCAATCTGGGTAAGTGTACTGACGTTAATATCGCAGTTACTGAGTTTCATAACAGACTCTATGAGCAACTAGATACTTATGTTCCACTTCGCAAAAATTTTAAGCGAAAATTTCCTGTTTGGTATACATCAGAAATAATTACGGATATTAAATATAAATCTCTAATGAGATGAAAATATAAAAAAAAAAACCGGTGATCAATGGTATAATATCGAATTTACAAATATTAGAAGATTGATTAAGGTTAAGTGCAGGTCAGCTTTTAATATAAAAAGTCTGTATTGCGTGGAGAAAAATACTATCTCCTCCTGTTAATTATGAAGAGAAAAATTGAAGGGAAGCAGAGGTTCTGGGTATCAGGGTATCGATAGACATACAGAAAGCTGGACATCTCTGTAGACTGGCTAAAGAGAGAGAAGCACTCTCCATAGTGATCGCCAACATCCGGGTGACTGGATATGGCATATGAAGAAGAAGAAGTGTCAAATAACGATAGTTTATGTTACATGTAATAAAAACGTGTTAAGCATAAATAAATGTATTTTTGCGTATGGAAAATGTTTTCATATTTCATTCTTCTAAGTATTCTTCATAAAATCTGCAGAATATTTTTCAAGATTTTCCCAGTGGATGACAAAATTATCACCCTGGATCTGAAAATATATTGTTGTGCCTTTAACGAAACTATAATAAAAGTTAAACAGTTTCTTAATAGAAACAGTGATTACAGACGTTAAGGAAAGTTTGGGTTTTAAATAGAAAATTGTTTTCATATGTTATTTCCAGTGATAAATAATTAAAACACTAAAATTCAAGTGTAGTTTTCTCCTACAACATCAAGCGCCTTCTTGATTCTGAGTTAATTATTCTTCATGTGCTGTTTACTGCAAGTATCGCCGTACATGCTAAGGAGCACTAAACCTATAAGGCCTGTTTTTTTATTAGTTATAGATGAGCGGTATTTATCTATACGTCTTTGTGATTACTCTTGATGCACGTATTTATCATTTTAAATATACTAAAATATTTTCAGAATATAACTCCAAAACTGCGTTGACGTTCATGGCAGCACTACTGCGTTTTCTAAAAAGTTTCTTGAAATATAATTGTATGATTCGACACCTGAATCGCGTTGACGGGGATCTAGATATTGTCGTCAATATCCTATGGTATATAAAAAAAAAATATTTCATTGACGCGGAAACGATAGAAAAAACAACCCATGCATTGAAATTTAGGAAATGATTCTTCTCATCAACAATGCAATGATACTCGTAAAATGAATGTTTTTAACTTGGACAGATGATGAATGGGTAAGCTACTGGCCTAGTTATCAAGCTTGACGTATTTAAAGACTTGAATAAACCGATCATTAACAGAGAAATTTTTGGGATTTATTAGATTATAGCCTAAAATATTGACAAGTGGACTCACCGATAACTGTAAACTACGATATCATATGCTCACAGTAGTACAAAGCAGAGTATCAACCTTATATGTCTGATGGTGGATGCACAGATTACATTATATGTTCGTATCCTGAAGCAAGAAGAATAAAGTTTTATCCATTTGATAAAAAGTTAATAATACCAGAAACTATACTCTTATAGGTTCGTACTCAGCTTTATCCACAAGCTAGGTTTGCTATTTGTAAGCTATCATAGATCACATGGCTGTAGTGGAGGGCTAGTTACTAACATACTCGTCAACATAATTTAACGTAACCTAAACTTTCTAGACTATTTATTTTTACTCACATTTTTTCGAATTATTTGACACAATTTCTTTTTAAAATTTATACATATACAAATCTGACAAGTGTTCAGTCATAATGCAGTCTCTTCAAAAAGCTAGTTACGTTAGGATAAGTTAAAAAGTAAGTAGTTCACTAACTGACCTTCCACTTCGATCAGTAAGTTTTATCTATCTCATAAAAAGTTAATAGTACCAGAAACTATCCTCTCCTAGCTTCGTACTCAGCTTTATCTACAGGCTAGGTTTGTTTTTTGTAAGCTATCATAAATCACATGGATGGAGTTATTAACTTACTCGTCAACAAAAATCTATCGTAACCTAAACTTTCTAGATGATTTTGTTTATTTTTACTCACATTTTTTGGAATTTTTTGACACAATTTCCTTTGATAATTTATACATGTACAAATTTGACAAGTATTTAGTCATAAAGCAGACTCTTCAAAAAGCTAGTTACGTTAGGCTAAGTTAAAAAGTAAGTAGTTCACTAACTGACCCTCCACTTTGATCAATAAGTTTTATCTATCTCATAAAAAGTTAATAATACCAGAAACTATCCTCTCCTAGCTTCGTAGTCAGGTTTATCAACAGGCTAGATTTGTTATTTGTAAGCTATCATAGATCACATGGACGCAGTGGAGGGCTAGTTATTTAACTTACTCGTCAACAAAATCAATCGTAACCTAAACTTTCTAGATAATTTTGTTTATTTTTACTCACATTTCTTGGGATTTTTTGACACAATTTCTTTTGATAATTTATACAAATACGAATTTGACAAGTGTTCAGTCATAAAGCAGACTCTTCAAAAAGCTAGTTACGTTAGGCTAAGTTAAAAAGTAAGTAGTTCACTAACTGACCCTTCCACTTCGAGCAATAAGGTCTATGGTGGTTCATATCTAACAAATCTGGTTTTAGATGAAGCTGATTATTGAGCCAGAAGAGAAAAATACTAGATTTCCCACATTATCTGCTTCTTGTTCTGTAGAGAAATTCTACATTTTAGTTTTTTTTTTTTTTTTTTTTTTTTTTTTTTTATTTTTTTTTTTTTTATTTTTCCGATTTTTATTTGAAAACTGATGCCTGAAATTTTTGTTTTTTTTTTTACATAGCACATAAATTATTGTGCTGTGTGATAATTTTCGTTCAATTTACACCCTGTGGAGAATATACCAGAATATTTTCAAAATATTTTGGTCAGTTCTTTTCAAAATAAGAGGTAGAGACAGCGATTTTTCGCAACTTTTTAAAAATAATACAAAGAAAAGTGTGCGCAAGTATTACATTATACATATATATTTTTGAACTCATCGTGTTCTAACAAGCTTTTATTTGACACCCCACTCGATGACCTGGTGGAATTTTTTTTTTCAGTTCCGATTTCACTCCACAAAACTAACCCCCTAAGTCAAAATTTAACTTCCAAAACGATGTGGCTCTAATGAGGCCATCAATTCCTGTATTACTGCCAAATTTCAACTTTCTATGTCAAATAGTTTCGGAGAAAACTGGGTGTAACAGACGGACAGACAGACACCGAAATGATGTTATAAGTGTGCCATACGGAATACTAAAAAGTATTTTCGCTATACAACCAAATTTCACTCAAAGAAGATGTTTAATTTATTATTAACTTAAATTCTGATTCTCAGCGGTAATTTTTATTTCGCGTATTCTTAAGGCAAGAAATGTTACATTTTTACGACTAAAAAATATCGAATTTGCAATAAGTGTTAAGCTTATTTCTTAAATCAGTTTCATTAGTAATTTTGTATCAGTTTAAAAAACCGCATATATTTTAACATGCCAATATTTAAATCCCCCAAAATAACTTTTAATAATACCTTTAAGACTTTCGTCTCGTTAATTTATTTGCGAGTTGACGGGTAATTCAACTAGTAATACCTTATTAATTTGGTAGGTAAGGGAGCAAGTAACTTCAGCTCAATTTTAAGTATAAAATGGAATAATTTTTTTTTATTATTATACTTTTACTTTTCGTGTTAAAGACGTATTGTGTTCTTAACAAATGACCATCCGAGATTTTTAAATTTTTCAACAATTCAGGGATTCTAAAGCCCGAAAAATATAGTTTCTAATCTTCGTTGGTCTATCTGTTAAAATTTTAAAAAAAAATGTGGCCAATAAAAAGTCCAAAATGAGTCAATTGTGCGTCAATTGCGGTCTTTCTTTGTTCCCATCCAAAATCCCAAACCTAAAATGATACATTCTGCGGCCGCTAAATATATTAAAAAGTCGGTATCGTTTGTGAAGAAGTGGGTAAATCATTTTAACGGGATGAAAAATGTCGTCGACTTGCCAGAACGTGGCCTCGGTAGGTAAAATCACCGACGCGAGATTGACTGCTGCGCTGCGTCAAGAAGCGGCAAAATAAGAAAAT
>CM032447.1:92087870-92142739 GCA_019049505.1 Pachyrhynchus sulphureomaculatus | reverse complement strand
TATCACTTTCTGGTCTTCATTTTATAAATATGTATGTAACTACTTTCTATTATGTATTTAAATTGAAAAATTAAAGTTTATTTTATTAACAAACTATCAGAACTTTCCAAATAGCTTATTTGCAATTCCGAGCAATATCGCTGCCAGCCGAATTGTGATGTATATCGTATTCAGTTTCTAGCTCTGTTGAAAATAGAAACATAACGCTCAAAAGTTTTTCGAGAGTTAGTGGATAAAACTTTGATATTGATTTTAAATTGTTTGTTATGTAAAATTTTCTTCTGAATATATTAATTTCTAGTTTGATTCAACGATTAATCCTTAATATATTTTTAGTATTCCGTATAGAATACTTATGGGATCACTTCGGTATCCGTCTGTCCGTCTGTCTGTCTGCCCGTCTGTTACACCTAATTTTCTCCGAAATTATTTGACATAGAAAGTTAAAATTTGGCACAAATATAGAAACTGATGACCCAAGCAGAGACGTGTAGTTTTGAAAGTTAAATTTTGACCGAAGAGATTAGTTTTAGGAGGTGAAAAAAAAATTACCAGATCATCTAGTGGTGTGTCAAATGAAAGCTTGTGAAAACACGGGTTGCGAACATTTTTCTTCGTTGAATTTTTCAAAAATTACCCATAAACTCCTACCCACCCACCCTATCTCAGAAAGAATTGATCAGAAAATTTAAAAAAAAGTCTGGAATAGTTTCCATAAAGTGTAGGTTAAGCGAAAATTATCACAAGTGCATTATGTTTAATAATTTATCTGGTATAAAAAGAATTATTTTGCCGCCAAAATGGTGAAGGTGAATATAATCGGGACAAACAGTTACTGCTTTTTACATTAGGCGACCAATGAATAGGTACCCAGATAAAAAAATTATTTTATTTATTTATAATTAAACAAGTATTTAGGTAGTAAATATTTGTCTTCCACTTTTATTACTAGATCCTAAATTGAGCTATATTGATTTATTCGCTATTAGGTAGCTAAGATGCTACAAATATTATACATTATTGACTAAGAAAAATGTGAAAATATATATTGGATCTTAAGATATTATTATATATTATAATGAACTTAGCCTGGGTAAGGATTTTATTTTATTTTAAAAGTAATCATGATAGGGAACCCTAATTACTCAAATTTAACTTGCACTTGACCAGTTTTTTTATTATTTGTTAATTATTTGTGTTTTTGCTTCCGCACGAAATATATTTTTATCAAAATTTTAGTAATTAATGATAATGGAAATCTATAAAAGTTTTTTTTTAAGTTGGGATATTTTTGAAATGAATTATATAATACACTCTCATATTGGAGCTACACCAAATATAGCCTAAAAAAATATTCTGTACTTAGTTCGACCGAGAAAAATTCTATTAAATATCGTTGCCATCTTGACACCACAATTGATAATTATTATATTCAACTAACAATAATCTAATCGATCCACTTCAATTATTTTTATCTGAAATAGTATAATATATTAAATGATACGTTAACAATAGTTAATTTATCTTGTAGGCGAACTAGTTTTCTTGGGTCAACGTTTCAACAATTTATTTGATCATCCTCAAGGCTATACAATACAAAATGGTACCTTTGTGGTGGAAAGTTGTTTATACAGAATATAACATACTGTCATAACTTATAAAGACGTCGCGAAATTACTTTACGGTAAAGTAATTTACTCGCTAATTCCCTAACAAACACATATGTTGAAAATAAATATTAAATGACTTTTTCTTACCAAAGAATTTCTTAATCTAACAATTACAACTTGATATTTAAAATTATAGATATTTTCTAGTGAATATTAATCTCAAAAAAAATTTTACAATAGAAAGGTTTTCGAAGTAGTTAAAAGTGAAATCGAATATTTTCTTTTACGTACTATTTCTATTAGAAATAAAAATAATAAAAAAACACAATTTTTAGGTTTTTTGGTTCCAAGAACCCTGACTAGAACGTATAAGATGACATATACGAAGCAACCTATCTAACTCCTTCTACCACTCCATTAATCTATAATCTTTGAATAGAAATAATTAAAACTAGTGAAAAAAATGAGACAACTTTCAGATTTTGAGGCTCCAGTAATACCAAATAGGACATATAACAGGTTATATATGATGCAACGCATCTAATCTCCTCCCTACAGTGTGGAAAAGATTGTAAATAATTGTGCTTAAAATTTTCTCAACCTAAAGACAGAAGAAAAATCCTTGGAATAATATTGAAAATATACAGGTTTATTGACCTTCATCCTATTCTCTAGGACCATTATCGCATAAATACTATAGATTTTACTCGGTCTTCAAATATTAAACGAGTATGTGTACTAAATTTGAAATCAGTATCTCAATTCGCTCGAAATTTATCGTGTCTCGCAGACAAACCGGCAGACCAACTGAAATGAGAAATATGCTTTTGGTGACATAAAGACCCTAAAAAAAATGCCAAATCTCGATGGGTAATTTTTTTTACAAATACAATTATCAAAATTAGTAATCAATAGAAAAAAAAAAAACGACTAGTATTTCATATTCATGATAAACAAAAATACAAGAAAATACAAAGAAAAGAAAAAGAAGTCAAACCTCCACTCGTTTATTAAATAAAAAGTAACAAAGACAGAAAAACCTGCCAATAATATGTTGTCTTTTGCACAAGAAATTTTTCAACTTGCTAATATTAGGTACTAATATTTAGTATATACAGAGCTACAGTATAGTGACCGAAAACAGAGCAGAGAACGACAACCATGGAGCTAAATCAGCTGCCGAAGTTGGCTTGCTTATGTTCCACTGGTGCTATAAGTAGTACCCCCACCACAGCTATGGAAATAATTGTAGGACTAACATCCCTAAAATATATATATATATATATATATATATATATATATATATATATATATATATATATATGTATATATATATATATATATATATATATATATATATATATATATATATATATATATATATATATATATATATATATATATATATATATATATATGTATATATATATATATATATATATATATATATATATATATATATATATATATATATATATCGATATATATATATATCGAATGAGGACATATATATATTATAGCCTATATATATATATGTATATATATATATATATATATATATATATATATATATAACATATATATATATATATATATATATATATATATATATTATATATTTTTATATATATTATATATTATAGCCTATCGAATGAGGACTATTTAAGCCTACGAGTTAACTTATTTTTTTCATTTATTTGTAGCATGTGGCTCATTTATGTTATCATTTCTAAACCAAAAAACCTTTACGGCCACAGAATTACATTATTATCGATTGTTTGTGAAGTTTCAGAGTAATAATCTCGCATCTGGAACAAGTTAATCTGATAAAATCGACCGAAATGCCACTGTATATTTTCATTGTGCACTAGTAAACAAGTAATTATTGTTAGTTATTGATCACTAGAAACCACAATGCAGAATTTTGGCGTTTAGTATATAGAACGTGTAAAACAAGTAAAATTAATCTGTCTTACTCAATATTTTTAAAATTTTGCAAAAGGGACATTTGGCAGTTGTTGCAGATGCCTATGAATTACTTGAATAAAAATATTATTTAAAATAACTGGATATTCAGGATTAAAATATAAAAAATTCATATTAATGTAACATAGTAACGGCTAATGTCACATTTAAAAATGGTAAGATGCAACGAATTGCACCAAATTTGAACGCATACCTAGTACTCCATTGGAAGCTGATTACAGCCATAGTCGACAGAGTGACTAGAATACAGCCAACACTCAATGGAGGCAGCTCAGTTTTTCGACAGATCCCCCTCAGGCAAGTGTAGTTTAATGTAAAACAACTAAAAACAGACCTTGTCCATGTTTCAGCAGTCTACCCACTGTTCTCTTATGTGTCAATCCATCCCGAGACGCGTTTCGCTGTATTAAAGCTCATCAGTCGGGATAAGATCGACAAACAAACAAGAATTTGCCTAAGGGGTACACTCGAAAAATTGCTCTGCCTGCGGTGAGTGGCTGTGTTCCAACGACTCTATTGGCTATAGCCGTAATCAGCAGGAGTTAATACTCCTGCTGATTACAGCAGTAAACACATACCTAATGGTATGTGTTTCAAATTTGTTACAATTCGTTGCATCTTACCATTATGCTCCGTGAGTATCGGAATAAAGTACTAGAAATTCTGTTCTCTTGTTTGTCAATCCTAGCCCGACTGATGAGCCGTGGTACGTCGAAACGTGTCTCGGGATGAATTGAGAAATAGGAGAACAGTGGATTGCTGAAATATAGACTTGGTATGTTTTCAGTGGTTTTACATTAAACCTTATTTAATATTAAAATATTGCTGTTTCAATGAACAACCGGTAACAACATTTATAATAATAAGTATGCTTTTTCAATATTGATCCACAATTATGACAGAAAAATTTAAATTGTTTCATTTCCAGACATGCCGTGAATTAATTTGAACGACTCCATACGCAGCAGCTAAGATCTACATTCTCTTGTATTTCTCTGAGATTAACGCAAATTACCCTTATGACATAATTGCAGAGCAGTTTATAAAAGCATAGTTAACCGAGGACTTTTGAGCTCGTGCAGGTGGAAGTAGACACTGCTGGCTTTCTGCTATTTCAGCCGACATGTGTTTTTTTGTAAAAAATAAAACTTTCTATGACTTATGTAGCTAAAAGTTTTACTATCTTGTAAGCTAAGGTATAGATAGGAAACTTTGTAGTACTTATTTCGTATGAAGTGTTTGTTTATTTTCTGTTTTCTAGAATTGAGATTGTACGTGTGCCCGAGGAAGGAAAAATGAGTAAAGACACGCCATAAAGCGAGAAAAAAGTAAGAAATATATGGTAATGAGGGACGAATTTAAGCCAACGGGATGTATCGGATTTGGACTGCCTAGACAAAGCAAGCCCTTAATGAAGATGAAGATAATTAAATACTTAAAAATTATTATTAGGCTAAGTAGTCTAGCTAAAAATTAATGTTTTATTAACTTATCATCATTCATGACTAGCTAAATTATAATAAAATATAATGAACACAACTAGCTGATTGATGAATTGGAAGGTAGAATATGGACTCGTGAAGATGGGATAAATTCCATTTATAATGGATTCGCTAAAGTGAGAGAGCAGATGCAAAATTCGTGTCTGTCTGTAGATGTTGAAATAGACAGCTAAGTGAAAATACAGGTATGGTGTCATGAGAAAACCTATAGACGTAATTTTTGGTTTTTTTCAATAGATCGCAGTGCAGCTTAGAACTCTAGAGGAGAAGACTAAGCGGGGTATAACACAAAGGGTAAAAAAGGTTATTTTAAAATCTTAGGAAAAAAATACTGTATATGAATTTTACTTGGTGCCAATCCGAACAAATTTGAGGAAAGTAAAGAGACATAATATAGTACTTCCTGAATACACTTATCGTGAACTAACACAGCAATTATTGCTATTGGTTGTAATCTTAACTAACTTTTAACCCAACACTAATTAAAATACACTGTAATAATTTACCCTTTGTTTGGGTTAAATTTAGGGTTTCAGGATCCTAATAAACTGTATTTTCCACTGTAGTTTTAATTATCAATAAATTCTAGTCACACGTCTAATTTATGAATGTGAGTGGGAAATAGGACAGGGATATTAGAGAAAAGGTGTATTTATTTAGTTAAGTATTAAAATTTATAGCCGCTTTATTTTAGGCCCTCAAAATGATAGTTTACCTGGTAATTCTTGGTGTTTTAAATTAATTTTTAAATCTACTATGGATCCTGTTATCTTGGATTCTCCGATGTAAGGTATAAAGCAAGTTTACATCTATATAGAACCTGTTACGTAAGTACTTTTTATATTATTATAAAAGATATAAATGAAGCTAGAAACGGAGAAAGTTGCTAACGATGATGAATATCTGGCAAAATGTGCAAACAAACTGACTTTTCGACATGTAGAAAGAGAATATTTTCTTCTTACTAGAAATGTAATCGAATTCAGTCAATACCTAAAAAGGTAAAAAATACCATGCCAGGCAACTCCCTTCCACTCGCATCATTTTCAATAATATAGAAGAATATGTACACCGCTGTTAATCAGCATCTCTCAAAATATCTGGAAAAAAATAATATTATTAACGACCAACGGGAGATCTTCTAACTTATATCTTACTTCTTAAAAATAAATGAATTAAACATTATGGAAAGTTTCGGTTGCACTTGATATATACAGTGGCGTGCAAAAGTTTCCGGCCAGTGACATTTCGTACTCTAATTTATTAAAAAAAAAGTCTAATGATTTTAAATGATTATGAGATGTGAATATGAGATATAGGAAACAAAATAATGTACTAAAAGAATATTATTTATGTTTGTAAATATATTTATTAGTATTATTCTTATATTCATATGTGCAAAAGTTTCCGGCCACATCCTATACATTGACGCAGTAGGACATTCAAAGACGTATTTACGAATAATGGCGCATTGAATGTTCACAGTTAGTTTATAAAAGGTCGTGGGAGCAGAAACATGGCTCGGCATATGCAAATCCAAATTCGTGCGAGAGTAATAAAATTTTCAAAAGAAGGAAAGTCTTCTCGTAAGATTGCTTCATTATTATCGATAGGTAAATCAACCGTGAACGATATTATTGTAAAATACCGTCGTGGATATGGTTTAAAAGATCGTCCGCGTAGTGGAAGACCACGAAAAACGTCTAACAAAGTAGATCGTATCATTAAACGCAAATCAACTGCGGATGTCAAGAAAACTGCTGCCGAAATTGCACGCGAGCTAAAGGATGAAAACCTAGCTAATGTTAGTCGTAGTACTGTGACACGAAGACTACATGATGTGGGACTTTTTGGCCGTATAGGTATTAAAAAACCATTAATCAGTAAAAAGAATAAGAAGGTCCCATTACAATTTGCTAAAGATCACCTAAATTGGACAATCAAAGATTGGAAAAAAGTAGCTTTCTCAGACAGATCTAAATTTATTCTTTTTGGAAGCGATGGTAGACAACATGTACGAGAAATTATATTCGGTACCAAATTCCTACTGTAAAACACGGTGGAGGAAGTGTGATGGTTTGGGGAATTTTCTCTGCACAAGGAGTCGGTGCATTGATCGAAATCAACGGAAATGTGAACGCTGATATTTACAAGGACATTTTAGAAAACAATTTGTTATCATATGCTGAAGAAACATTGCCGCAGAATTGGATATTTCAGCAGGATAATGACCCCAAACATACATCCAAGATGTTAAAACAGTGGTTTTCTGCTTCAAATGTGAGAGTTTTAAACTGCTCATCTCAATCACCGGACTTGAACCCAATAGAACACTTATGGGAAACGCTAGATCGTCTAATTCGAAAGCATACATATTCAAATAAAGCCGCATTATTCAAATCATTGAAGGAAGAATGGGATAAAATTTCACCTGCTTGTATTAATCGATTAATTGAGTCAATGCCACATCGTTGTGCAGCTGTTATCGCTGCAAAGGGTATGGCTACAAAATATTAACATAAAAATATAATTTAAGTCTATTATAGAGCATATGGACTAATAATTTTTCTCGTAGTAGTGGCCGGAAACTTTTGCACATATAAATATAAGAATAATAATAAAAAATATATTCACAAACATAAATAATATTCTTTTACTATATTATTTTGTTTCCTATATCTCATACTCACATCTCATAATGATTAAAAATCATTAGCCTTTTTTTTAATAAATTAGAGTACGAAATGTCGCTGGCCTGAAACTTTTGCACGCCACTGTATATATATATATATATATATATATATATATATATATATATATATATATATATATATATATATATATATATATATATATGTTTTTTTTTATCGTTCACCTCCCCACCTGAGTAGGGATTTTATCCTTTTTTTATATCCTAAGGATATCAGCGAGGATGTCGTAATATCGCCGAAGATGTAACAGATTGTTGGGTAACTTATGCTCTTACGGTGTTTCTAAAAGGTCTCGTTTAGGGTTTCCGAATTCCTTTAAAGTCGCGCAGTTGATGAATTTTTTTCCACAGTCTTTGCGCGCATTCCTTGCTTTTGTAACAAATTCTTTTTATTTAGTCCTATAGCTACCCTTCATATTCTAAGTTTATGTCGTAGTTGTTGTGGTTTGAATTTAACTTCAATTAAGGTTTACATAACAAATTATCCTTTTTAATCACAAATGATTTGCTCAAAGAAATGGTCCTAGAAATCATCGAAACGCGAAGGTGTTAAATTTTAACTAGGTAAAGAGAGTTTCAAGGATTTATTTTATGTCCGTCTTTGTAATGTACTTTCTCGTGAGCAGTCATAACTTTTTGACTTTGAGCATACTTTGTTGCCTACAATTAAATACAAATAAAAATATGTCTTGTTACAAAATATATCCTTTCTCAAATAAAAATCAATCGACAAACAATTTGGACCCAATATCTAAAAACTGCTTTAACAGAAAAAAACTTTTTGTGGTTTTCCTGACACATTAAAGATGCCGCCCGGCCTTAAAATAAAACTTTTTTGTGGCTAAGCCATAAATTATATTTTGTGTTCGCTGAGTTGGCACTTGAAAGATTTAAAAACACTTTTACCCAAAATAATGACAGCATTTTTGTAGGGTTGGCTTTTATACAATATTAATTGTAACTCTGGGTATTAATTAATAAGTTATCGTTAAATGAAAAATAAATATGTATTTATACAACGCGTCCATAAAGTTTTAAATAAATTCTGTTGAAACTAGTAAAAAAATTTTAAAAATTTATCTAGTGCTAGACAGATAGATATAGATGACGATCACGCATCTTATACTCAGTAATCGTCATTTAAGTATTAAAAAACTTATAGACATTACTAAATATTAACTGTATCAATACAATCAATTGAAAAGAACGATTTGAGGTTGTTTCTTGTCTTATCTCGTCTTAAGCCAAAACAAATAAATTTACCTGAAAAACGTCATCCTGTTGAAGTCGCGAAAAAGACGCTTTTTTGATTGACCCTACTTTGAAATGTAATTACTAGTAACGAGACGTGGTTCTTTTTGTATGAGTCGAAAGCAGTAAATATCGTTAAAAAAGTTAACCAAAACCGAAAAAAAAACACGTCAAACTAGATCAAAGTCACGTTAACTGCTTTCTTCTTTTTTGTGTTATACACAAATAATTCCTATAAACGGGTTCATCAGCTATTAAGGAGCATTATAAAGCATTTTGCGTCATAGACATGAGTCAATTCGCAAAAAAAAACGCCCGAATTATGACAGGACAAATTCATGGATCACGATAACGCACCATTTCATAATGCAATACTTATTTGTAACCTCTCAAGTAAAAATGAAGCAATACCTGTTTCACATGGAGCACATTCACCAGATATAATATCATGTAATATTTTCCTGTTCTCCAAGCTAAGATAGCCACTCCTTAGATATCGTTTTGAAACCATAACAGCGATAAAAGAGAATTCGCTGAGTTGGCCCTTAAAAGATTTAAAAACACTTTTACCCAAAATAATGACAGGATTTTTATACAATATTAATTGTAACTTTGGGTATTAATTAATAAGTTATCGTTAAATGAAAAATAAATATATATTTATACAATGCGTCCATAAAGTTTTAAATAAATTCGATTGAAACTAGTGACAAAAAAATTAAAAATTTATCTAGTGTTAGCCAGATAGATATAGATGCAAGGTGATTTAAATGACTACAGCAGTTAAGCCTCTAAGGCCAAGTTGTGAACCTGCCTCATTTTATGGTGCTAGAACGTCAAGGCCAGCAAATTTCCAGGATGAATAACTTTAGGACTCTCAAAGGTATTAGAGATCTCAGAGGAATTTGTACGGCTAGTGTGATTACTGGGCAAGACATTATTAGATGAGGGGCTGTCTTCACAAACTTCAAGAACCATTTACGATCTGCGAGTTAGGTGCTTATTTAGCTTACAATATTCTGTGAGTATCGCAGCCAACATATACAGTTTTTTTATGTTTAATTTCAGCGGAGACCTAGTATGCCCAATTCCCCTTAGAGTAACTCTCCCTTGATGCCTCGTTCCCGCCTTTTATGAATTTATAATTCAGTAGATCTAAGACTGATCTACTTCTCTTATTGAAAGGGACTTCCAAAAAGAGTGTAACTTTCGTGGGGTCCGCTATAGCTTCCTTGTTAGCTAGTATGTCTGCAATCGTTATTTTCCTGGACCCCCGTGTTGCCAGGTACTCAAACAAGAATAGAAATTAATCATTCTAAAGTAAATGACTTTTTGTGGACATTTTATTCAGGCAGAAAGGTAGTAGTAATTGTTTCAAAGAAAGTTTCTTTATATTAATAATATATCACTTTCCCTACTAAAGGAAAGTATCGTATAAAATTGTAATAAATAATAATAAATATCACAAAAATAATAATCTATCCACACATTACAAACAAGAATATATTTTTTTTTGCACATCAATAGATTTTTTCACCATATCTACAATTTTTTATCTGTATCGTCCACATTTCAATTTTATTCTTTAGAGTTCGTACGTTTTTCACTAACGCAGAGTATATATTTTATTTGATATCATTTTAAAAGAGAAGATTGTAATTTTTAAGTCAATAAATATTTTTTTAATTATGTGTTTTTTTATATATGTATGTTTCTGATTTATTACTATATTTGGTATATATTGCACAACATATTACCACAGCAATGTACAATGTTTGTAACCTCTATCAATATTTTTTCAACACATTATTCTTTTGGAAGTAACATCTTAAAATACTGAAGGGTTTTTTTTTTAATTAAAATAGTGAACTATTTAATTTTTAGTGACGTTATACGTCGTATCAATATTTTACTATAAATGGTGTAACTGGATAACCAGGAATTGTGGGCACAAATCATAGATATATATATATATATATATATATATATATATATATATATATATATATATATATATATATATATATGGATCGTTCTTTCTCAACAGGACCCCCCACCTTCTTCAAAATTAGAAAAGATATCTAAAGTTGCGGATAGTTTCAAATGAAAGTATCTACTTTTGAGTTCTCGGTGGTAAAAATAAAAATCTTAAGATGGCGGCGAGGAACGGCACTGATAGTTGTAAAATTCACTTAAAAATCCTATGTAATTCACAAACATGATGCGATTTCTTACTAAGATTTTCTGTTCAAGCGATTCAATCATGATATCATTATGTATTTTTCGACGCTAAAACCGAATTTGAGGTCAAAAGTACCCAATCTGGTCAGGATTCGTTCTTAACCCCAAAAAATATGTAAAAAATGACGAAAATCTCTTTAAATTAGCAAAGTAAAGATGAAAACTTCATGTAGCCATGTTTTTTTGTGACACTGAATCCGAAACGGTTTTAGAATAATCCCATCAATCACACATCAGAATTTGTCCCTAACCTCAAAAAATACCTCAAATATATCCACAATATTTTTGAGATGGCAAAGCAAAGTCGGTAACTTTATTTATATATAATATAATCAAGCATAGCCTAATAAGGATGAGTACGATCCATCAAAATATTTAACTATAGATTTAGAGAAATTAACATAAACATCAAATGAACCTATTTCTAATTTTGAAGATTGTTTAAAAAAAATTACGTACGAAAACCCTTCAATTGACTGTTATTTAAACGATTGCTACAGATGTTAAACAATAGAAAGTTTTTCCGTATACTTAACAGAACTATTAGACAATGCTTCCATTTCTAACATTCGATATAGTTCTTGGACCGGAAAGGATAGATCTACAATGAAAGTGCTAACAAAAAGTGTAGATGATTTGGTTGATGATTTTTGCAGTAACTTTACAGTTTTAAAGCCACATTCATTTATTGCTAAACAGCAATATTACAAAAAAGAAGACAAATCTCAGTGAAGACGAACTTCCCGTTATATTTGATTTCGCACAAGATTATGCATATGCTGTTCAGGATGCTTCTCAATTATTTCATTTTAATAATGATTATTTCACTGACGTCAAAAATCTTACAAAGGTGTTAGCAAGATCAAGTTTTTACGTGGTACAAGTGATTTATTACTGTTCTGATGACACAATATTAATTGTATTAATACAATGAATTTTAAAGAACAATTTGAGGTTGTCTCTAATTAAAACAACTAAATTTTTCTGAAAAACGTCATCCTGTTAAGGCCGCTAAAAAGACGCTTTTTTAAATCACTCGCAAGCAGTACAACAATCAAATGAATATCATGAAAAAAGTTAACCAAAACAGAAAAAAAAACGCGTCAAACTCGATCTAAAATGAAGTAACGTTAACTATTTTCTTTATTATTTTTGTGTAAGACACAAAGAATTCCTAAACTGGTCAATCAGCTATTAAGAAGTATTATAAAACTTCATGGACCACGATAACGCACCATAATGCAGTAGTTATTTGTAACCTCTCAAGTAAAAATGAAGCAATAACTCTTTCACATGAAGCGTATTCACCAGATATAGTACCATGTAATATTTTCCTGTTCTCCAAGCTGAGATAACCACCCCTTAGATATCATTTGCAATCTATACCAGAGATAAAAAAGAATTCGCTGACCGTGTTGAAAGCAACACTGGAACAGGATTAACAAGTGTTTTGAAGATTAGAAAAACCATGGGTATAAGTGTTTTGCAATGAGCGGAAATTACTTTGAAGAAGACCAAACAGACTGGATAAGTAAATTAATAGTTTCGGTTTTCTTTGATCAGTCGTCTCAACTTTTGAACATAAGGGTATAATATAATTATAAATTTTATTGAACGGAATGAAATTATTAAGATTCATAAAATGGAAACGTAACCAAAAGTAAAACCTGTTTTTATGGACATAACACACCTGCTGCAGGGAAATCTCTAAAGCACTACACGAGCGGCCCGTGTCCGGAAACAGCGCTTCACGTTAGTCTTGAATAGCTGTAAATTGTACTCGGTGGGAAACACACTCCGGGGCAAATCATTCCAAAGGGATGAGCTTCTTCATATAAAAGATTACTGGAAAAGGATTGTACGAGGAGTAACAAGCTGAACTTCATACGGATGTGAAGTGTTAGCGCAACGTGTATTTCTACCATGTACAGCTTAGGGAGGAATTAAGCAGGCTACATCCACACACACTTTCTATGAAAATACTTGTAGAATAGCCTCAAGTCACCCACCGTTCTTCGATGCTTAAAGGAATCAAGGTTGCTGACCAGTTTTGAGCCTCCAATCAAGCGAATAGCTCTCTTCTGAACAGAATCCAGCAAATGCAGTGTATGTTTGGGAGCAGAGCCCCTAAAATATAAGATTTTAGGAGTCTTATTTTTAATTTTATTGCTGAGCTTTTGAAAAGTGATGTCATTTTGAGGAACACTGCTCTAGGTTTTTCAATACGGAAACGAATTTCCTGCGAGTGATCCCACTGTTCGTTTATCATGGTACCTAGATATGAATATTGTTTTTATAATCGTTGATTGTTAACCATCAACACGGTAGCAAGAAGCGGAGACTTGCCATGTCCTTTGTTTTGCTGATATTAGGTTCGAGGCCGTATCGATTACTGACTTCGTTTACTTTTATCATAAGACAGATTAAGTTATCAGCCTAAACCGTCGTATCGTCAGCATAATGAATATTATTTATTCGCTCCCCATTAAGCAGTATTCCTTCATCAGCCTTTTCCAGTGCCTCTATAGATTCCCTGAGTATATATTAAACAATAGTGGAGACAAGACACAACCCTGCTTTACTCCATGCTCGATCGATTGCTTCTGAAAGCTCATCTTCTGTCTTAATAAATGCCTTCTGGTTCCAGTAAAGGTTGCTAATAATTCGCAGATCCTTTCCATCTAGCCCAAGGTCTTTCAGAATTCCGACCTTTTGGTAGTCGATCAGGCACAGATATACGTGATAATTGGCGTCTCTACATTGCTAAATCAAAACCTGCATAGAAAAGACCTCTCCGGTTTCCATAGCATCAAATAATCCGAATTATGTTGCTGACATGTTTTCTTCACACAACTTGTATATTCTTCTGTGAATTATTTTCGGCTTTTGTTCGATATTCTCCGCATTTTTTAGCACCTGCATTTTTTGGAATCGTTATAAACTTTAACCAGCTTTCTGGTATTCTACTTATTTTATAATGTTCCAGAGGTATTTCAAAAGGAACTATATTATATATTTTACTAAGTTTAATCTTGTATTTTGATGGCATTTTTCTACATGGCGAGGATCAATTAGTTCCCAATCAATATATGAAGGATTCAAGAATATCTGATACAGGTTACATTGTCTGGAAATGCAGAGTTTCGGTCATATTACTAACAGCTGAAGTATATAACTAGGTGAAACTAAAATGGAAGCTATTCCTAACATGCTCATTGTTTCCTAAATTTATTAATAACATATAAAATATCAAAATTTAACCTGTAATTTTTCTTTGAGGAATATTTTTTGTTCTTCTGATAATGACTCACACGTTGATGTAAGTTAAAGTAATTTAAAGTTTTTGTCAAACAATATGATATTAAACCATCTCGAGTTTTTAAAATCCATAATCAATAACTTGATATAGAGTCATATGTTATCCAAATAGATCCCCTATTGGTTCAGGTTAGTTAATTACAATAATATGCCAAATAACATTTTTCCCTCTTTATCAAAACTGGTAATGCGAAGAAACGGCAGAAGATCAATTCCAATAAATAATAAATAACAGGAAACACATTAGGCACAAAATACCTGTAGATTATCCTGTTTTATTTAAAATGATCATTGAAAAATCTAGCAGCAACGACTATATTTTCAAAACCTTGAAATGATCCTGATTAAAGCATAATACAAGCAAATCAAATAGAAATACATATCAGGGAATTCAAAGAAATTAGGTTTAAAAATAACTGAACCCCATTAGACTAAAGAGATCAGTAATGAATTGATTTTTTTTAAATACGTATCAGAAAGGTTATGATAAGGCAGCTTAAAGAAGATGAATGAAATTTATTATCTATCTTTTTGGATTTTATAATAAAAATGTTGGATTTATGGTTAATCAACTTATTAAAAATAAACTGTTAATTATTTTTATTACATTGAATTGTCAATATTATGCTTTTAGGAATATCAACTTTTGAAAACTATTTCTTCATATACAAAGGTGGATTGAAAAGACTTGTAAAATCAAGATAAATTAAATTTTTTTGCAAAAACAAAAATTTATTCTCTTAACATAATCTGCATTGAGCTCAATAAATTTTGTCCAGCCAAATTCCAAATTTTTTATTTCCTCAGAAAAAAGATCTGTTTCGAACTCTGCACAATACTCATTTACTGCACAGATAACCTCGTCATTCGATAAAAATTTCTTCTCTGAAGTCAATTTTTAAAGTTAGGAAACAAAAAAAAAAGCGACCTGGAGTCAAATCGAGGGAATAGAGTTGGCAACTATTTTGAAGCCCAGATCGTGAACTTTGCCATCGCAACTACCGATGTGGGGGCAGGCGCATTGTCCTGGTGAAGGAGCACATTTTGCGTGCCAATTTTTGTCGCTTCTGCTTCAATTCGCAATGCAAACGGTCCATTTACGTTGCATCATAACAGCTAGTCACTTTTTACCTTACGAGTCTCAGAAAACAGTCCCTATCACTTTTTCCGCTGATGAAACCGTTTTCGCTTTTTTCGGTGCACTTTTACCTTTGCCAGCCAACTGTTTATACGCGCATTTTGTCCCCGAGGTGTAATGGTAGATTCATGCTTCATCTACAGTCACAAGATGACGCCAGAAGTCCTTCGAATTACGCTGCAACTTCTCCAAACATGATATTGAAATATCCTTCCTGGTTTTTTAGTCTAGAGTCAACAAATGCATACTCATCGCGCTATTTTATTTTTAGAACCTCATGCAGAATATTATGTACTCGTTCATATAAGATGCCTATCATTTCAGCAGTGTCACGAAGCTTAATGCGACGATCTTCCATCACGATACTATGAATTTTATCGACCATTTCTTCAGAAGAATCAGGCCTCCTGAACGTGCAGTATTTGCCGTGCTCGTACGGCCAGGTTTAAAATGATTTATCCCGTAATAAATAGTCTTGAGTGTTGGCGTAGAGTCCCCAGTTCTTCAGGTCAGTTTCTATGGCCCACAATCAACTTTGTTAAATGAAAATGTTTTATCACCGCATGATATTCGGCTTTATCCATTTCTATGAAACGTGTAACACTAATTACTTAAGATAGCTGCCGACAAGCAACTGCTTGTTACACCTGTTCGAAACTTTGAATACAACCATTACAAGAGTCACGCTTATGAACATTCATGCCGTTTAATAAAGTTTACCAGACTTATCAATTCATCTTCGTATATTAACTACAACCTTGTTTAAGACATTTTGTTGTTTTTACCGGCTTCGACCGTTTATTAAGTTGTTTAATAAGAAAAATATTTTGGTAGTAACTCCCTTGAATTATAAGAGTAAAGTGTGTTTCCTTTGCTTTTGAGAAAACGAACTAATTGAAAGCGTATTTATTTTCATTTACACATATCCGGGATGTTTACTAAAGGTAACTGCAATATTAGTAAAAGAATCAGCTAAAAAATCTCACCAAAAAGCATCAATTGTTGAAAATATCCAGTAAAACTGACTTATTCTTTAATGTGAAAAATCAATTGAGTTAATTATTGATTTGACAATTTATTTGAATTTCCTTTTAACAATTTTTTTTTTATAATTTTCCTTGTTAATGATGTACTATTTAAAAAAAAAACGTATTAACTAATGGCCCTCAATATCAGACGAGGTTCAATGCAGACGTACCTTTTTTGTTTAATCCATAATCCACACAAATATATTTCTAAATTTAACTTTAAGGATTTATTTATAATTAGTGTTATAGAGGAAGGTGTAGTTAATTACAGTCCCTTCCATTATTTGACCCAAGTTAAACCTTGGCAAAAGGTAAATTATTATCTAAATTTTAGGTATTCTGAAGCTAGAAGTTTAGCAAGATTACAGCTAACGCCTAATCAAATTAGTTTTGATAAATTTACAAGTTATAAAACGTGGGGCTCGCGTTTACGTTTATTACCCGTTATATGGATTCTTGATAGTACATTTTGTTACACTAAAAGTGCAAGGTATGAAGAGGATAGTGCATCTTTCTAAAAAGTCTGTGGCCAAAATATTTTTTGTTAATACACGGTAAAAAATTAAGTTGTTGTTTAACATCAAATGGTATCTCTGCGTAAGAGTGAGCATATAAGCTGAAATTAAAACATCTGCAGGGATAAAATAAATTGAGCTTCTAGATATATATATATATATATATATATATATATATATATATATATATATATATATATATATATATATATATATATATATATATATATATATATATAGTATATATATATATATATATATATATATATATATATATATATATATATATATGTTATATATATATATATATATATATATATATATATATATATATATATATATATATATAACATATATATATATATATATATATATATATATATATATATATATATATATATATATATATATATATATATATATATATATATATATATATAAAGGTACTATTCAAATTTGTGAAAATACTATTCAAATTTCCTCCAATTAAAAATTATCTACATGGAGAAATTTTTAAGACAAGATATGTGAACTAATTATTGTACGACACTGCAATTACACCGGGGTTGAAAAGTCACAGCCACTCCTGAATATACTGTCGGATTGCTTCCATCATTAGAGAATCAATAATTTAAATAACTATCTTCTATAAATCCAGTAAGATTTCCCATCACGGACATTTTGCACTTAGAGGTACCAGGCTTGCGGAGCTGCACCCACTACTGACTAGTTTGGCGAGCTTCCGTTTCGCAACAATATGACAATATATATGACGATTTTCAGGATATTGCTACCGAATATTGATCTGAATAAGGCCTTGAGGTTGACTCTCAACGCCTTCTAGTTCTTTAAAATAAGTCAGCAACATAGGACATGAAAATTTAGACCATACTCAGTATATTTCACCATTGTTCCAAACACTTTATTTTTGCACAAGACACGCGTTTCGCTAATCATGTTAGCTACATCAGGACCAATAATTGACTACAGCTAAACTACAAATCTACCTTATTTATACTTAGCCTAACTTCTGAATACTTAAGCGGAAAAAATTACGAGCGAGGCCATCAGTTCTGGTTAAGTAACCGGTAGACGGGGCTATGAGAAATAGGCCATCTGTTTAATTTAAACTACTTTTACATTTTATAATTTCCATACTTTCGTAGGCATTCAACAATCTCCTATCAAATACATCTTTAATTAATTTAATATTATATAATATTACAGTATGATCAGCGTCAATGACATGTTCGGCAATGCTAGACTTTTCTGTTTTAGCGTATTTTACATGGGCTAAATGTTTTTTAAATCATAATCCATAAATGCCACTTCTTTCACAATTAAGAATCGTGTCTTTGGAATTTCCTAAGTTATTCCTCAAATTGTCTGATAAGTTATAAACTAAAGTAAGGCCTACCTTATTAAATATATTATTGAGTCCTCTGCTATATTTCGAATTATATGGTAAGGAGGCATACTTGGTCTTATTTGTTTCACGTGTAAAAACGGTAGAATTCTGAATATTTAACCTGAACTTATGTCTATTAACTTGTTTATTAATTCATCGTCATAACCACTAACTCTAGTTATGTTCCTAATACGATTCCTTTCATTATTGAAGTTTACTTCAAGAAGATTCAGGTATCACTTAAATAGGAAATTTTAGTCATAGTAATAATAATTAAAATTTCAATAGGTTATATTTCTACTATACTATTTTTTAACTTATACGGCTAATAATACAAGGAAAAAAATCAATTTTTTTATGATCATTTTAGGCTATTTTAACAGTGTTGTAGTGAAGTTTGGTACCAACAAAATCATTGAATATTACTGTAACATTTAATGCTAATGTAGGTGTTCCGTATTTAGCAGCATTCAAATACAAGGTTATATTATTGTGAATTTGGTTGCTCAATTTATTGATCTGAAACTTGGAACTAACAAAATGGTTGAAAATTATGAAATCATATTTCTGTTATTATATCATATTGCTGATAGTAAGATAGCACAGGCATGGACGAATTTTGAAGAGGGATGTACGATAATTCAACATAAAGTTAGCGAGCGGAAAGTAAATACAATGATGCAATATGCATGTCCTATGTTTAAAATCCTTCAATTTCTGAGACATGCATAAATGTTAGTTTTATTGACAGCCGCTGTTATTATTATTTTGATTGTTACTAATATTTTTAGTCTGATATTTTACATGGTTGTACTCAGAAAATTTCTATTTTTGTACAATTATAGTTTTATATGCAAAACCAAATAGGACTAGTATTTAATACCGCTTTCTGGGTAATAGTAATAAATTTTAGAATGTCTAAACAAAACCAAACTGTTGTTTAAATAAATAACCGGTAGAGTGCAAGTCGGATTTACGTAATTAGTGTTCCGTATGTTGATTGCTTTTGAAATAAAAATTGTTGTTACGGACGTAAACCATAAAATGATCAATGACTTCACAAAACACACCCGAAATGAGTTTTCAACAAAATTTGTCTCCGATTTATCTTGAAAACTGATGACCTTGATTTTTTTTTTATATACCAGATAAATTATCATACTCGTGATAATTTTCGTTCAATCCACACTCTGTGAAGAATATTCTAGAATTTCTCTCAAAATTTTTTGATAAGTACTTTTTAATATAAGGTTGGGGAACAGCGATTTTGGCAATTTTTTGAAAATATTACAAAGAAAATTGTGGGCAAGTTTTACATTATATATATTTTTGAACTGTGTATAATGTATGTTTTCACAAGCTTTCATTTGACACTTCACTCGATGACCTGGTAATTTTTTTTCACTTCCAATTTCACCCCCAAAAACTAACCTTTTAAGTCAAAATTTAACCTTCATAGCTACACAACTCTGATGGGGCCATTAATTCCTATATTAGTGCCAAATTTTAACTTTCTATGTCAAATAGTTTCGGAGAAAATCAGGTGTGACAGACGGACAAACAGATAGATAGATGGACTGACACCGAAGTGAACTTACAAGTATTCCATACGAGACAGTAAAAATATGTAATCACAAGTAAAAGAGTTGTCTCAATCTAATTTAATAAGGATGATGGAATCTGAAGTAAAATTTATCATGTTTATAGACAAATTAGCAAAACAGTGAACCTATAACGAAAGGAATGTTGCTCGTTTCATAATCGAAGTATTATTCAATTCAAAATATTACATATACTTCAAACAAGAAAAATATAGGGACCATGTAGTGGTACTTGGTCTAAAATAAGCAAGAAAATAAAACTTTAAAACTAAAAGTACATATGTAAAAATTTTCAACGAACTTTGTTATTTATGTTTCCGTCTAATATTTGACTAATGGAAATAGATTAGCCTAATTGCCAATAGAAAATCGCAAGTGAAAATTAAATTTATTATCTCTTCTCTTCAAATTTAGTTTTAAAACAAATCTCGTATTCCCTGACGTAACCAACAAGAAAAATAAAACAACGAACAAATAGACAATAAATTCCTACTTTCCGCTCTTTGTCAGAAAAAAAGAATAATTACTTTTTGCTTGATGATAATTTAGTGCTAAAGTTCTTGTGGTTTAAAGCAATGAATCTTTTTGCAATTTTTGTTTAAGTAGTTACTACAGCATAATTTTGTTATGAAGACTTTTTCTGGAGATTAAGAAAATACTCGCTATAAATTATGCATCTATTTTTTTTGTAATTTAAACCTGTGAAATATTTAAAATACTTTTTAAGTCCATTACTTTCGTAATCATGTAAAGTCAAATTACTAAATTTTTTTTAATGTTGTCTCACCCTAAAGGAATTTTTTCTTGTAATCAGTTGTTTGTTGGCATTGCATAAAATAAAAATGTCCAAGAGTCATGATAACCTGTCATCCAATATGCTATATAGAACATGCTAAAAATAAATGTAGAGAATAATTCAAGAGTGATTTTTAGCTTAAATCAAATAACTCCATTAGAACTCGAGCATGTGGCGACATAATCTTTGTCAATTCTCTTTGAAAATAAAATTTATGTAACAATATAATATTTCAACTCTTTTGATTTAGGTGGCATTTAATGTTTCTCACATCGGCATAAAAATTTATTTGGGTTACCATTTTATCGCCCTATCTTCTTCTTCTTCTCTCCATTGGATATAAGCCTCTCCTATGTGCTTCCATATGATGCTTTTTTGAGCGATTTGATACCAACTGAGCCTCGGTGATTTTTTAGTATTGTCATACCAACGTTGTTGAGGTCTGCCAGTACTTCTTTTTCCCTCATGGTTTCCATCTGGTCCCTTTTCCGCTCCAATTAACAGTATTTCTGACCACGTGACCAGCTCAGTTCCACTTAAGGGAAGATATTCTTTCGATTATGTCATGGACACCATTTTTTTTTTTCCTGATCCAATCGTTTGGTTTGCAGTCCCAAAGTAATATACCTAGGATTTTCCTTTTAATTGTTCTCTGGTGAACTTGCAATTTTCTAATAACTTTCGCTACCATATGTTGTTACTGGTAGAATGCATTCGTTATATACTTTACTTTTAACTTTTAGATACAGTTTGAACTGAAAGGTTTGCTTCATTTTACCGTAAGCTTATCCCTGGCGTATCCTTCGACGGACTTCCATTTCTTGATCCACTTTTCCGAATGTAACTTCCTGTCCCAAGTATACATATGAATCCACCCTTTCCACTTGTTGCCCGCATATAGATTTTGCGTCATTAATGGTTATTTGTTCGTTCGTCATGAATTTGGTTTTGTGATGTTCATCTATAAGCTTCAGTTTGGAATTCTTGGAGCATTCCTTTCAATTCAATTTCGTTTTTGGCAAAAAGTGCGATGTGATCAGCAAATCTTAAGTTGTTCAGTCTCTCTTCGGATATGTTAAGTCCCCTGTTCTCCCAGTGTAGGCTCTTAAAGATATCCTCTTCTACTAGGGTGAATATTTTGGGTGATACGATATCACCCTACATACTCGTAATACCTCTCTTTATTTTTACTTCCTTGGTGTTCTCATGTAATCTCACTTTCAGTTTTGCGTGTTCATTGATTTTTGTCAGTATGTTAATATACCTTTGATAGACTATTACGTTTTTTATCGCTTTCTCAATTGTCCAGTATGCCACTGTGTCAAAAGCTTTTTGAAAGTTTACAAGTGCCATCCAGGGTGTCCGTATTCAGTTACCTTGTCTATAACTTGTCTGACCGTGTGTTCGATTTTGCTAAATCTTTTTCGGAAGCCTGCTTGTTCATGAATAGTTTGTATATTTATGATAGAAGACTTACTGATAGACTTATGGCTTATAGTTCTCCAAATTGTTAGGATCTTCTTTTTTGTATATTAATATAACTATGGTACTTTCCCAATCTTTTGGTAAAATTTTAATCTTGATATTATGCAGAGTCATTTTCCCAAATCCATTTCGCGTTTTTTTCGTGTTCCTTATAAGTTCTCCATAATTAAAATATATAGCGTTAAATATTTTACTACAGATTTGTATCAATTGCTGTCAGCAATTATCCAATTCTGTTGGATTAAAACATTACTCTGTAATGTTGTTAATCGCTGTCTTTTCAACAGCGATTAACAACATTACCAATAGTTCATCTAAGTACTATATAAAAAAACATTTGTTTTTTTGTATATAGTACTTCTAAAGCCCAACCTTTCTAAGGTAATTTCTTTTATCGAAAAAAAAATTGCAGTATCCATAAAGATCTTATGTAAATACCAAGTACTGCATGGTAGCCGCCACCTTGTACACAGAAGGACCGGGTTTTAGGAAACAAAAATGAAGCAGTACTATTGTAAGCACTGCAAGAAAATAAAAATATGGGACACAAAAAACTATTTTACTTAGACTAAAACAGTGTCGCAACAAACGCATCTTACGTAAGCACAATGGTTGAAGTGATTATAATTAATTTAGTTTATTCATCTAATACACTTAACGATATTCACGAACCGCTCGCTGTTTACAACATGTGCTGTTACCATAACTAAGAAAAGTTTATATGCAAAATCTGTGAATATACGTCAGTTACGAAGCTGACACTGCAAGCTTGATGCATTAGGTATGGTAGTAACTCAGAGTTTAAGTCGCAACGTAAATTCTAAAAGAAGGCGAAAATAGTCCTACATTAAGAAGAAGAAAAAGAACCGGTCAAGTGCAAGTTGGTCTTGCCCAATTAGTGTTCCGTACGTTGATTGCTTTTAAAATAAAAATGTTTGTTACGGAGGTATAAAATGATCAATAACTTCACATAAAACACTGATGACCTTGAAATTTTGTTTTTTTATATATACCAGATAAATTATCAAAAGTAATGCACTCGTGATAATTTTCGTTCAATCTACACCGTGTGGAGAATATTCCAGATTAGTACTTTTCGAGATAAGGGACTACAGTGATTTTTCACAATTTTTTAAAAGTAATACAAACAAAAGCATGCGCAAGTATAACATTATATATATTTTTGAACATAGCTGACATCTCACTCGTTGATCTGATAATTTTTTTTTCTTCATTTCCGAGTTCACTCTCCAAAATTAACCTTAAGTCAAAATTTAACTTTCAGAACTACACGGCTCTGATGAGACCATCAATTCCTATATTAGTGCCAAATTTCAACTTTCTATGTCAAATAGTTTTGGAGAAAATCGGGTGTGATAGACAGACAGACAGACAGACAAACGGACAGACGGACAGATGGACAGACGAACACCGAAATGATCTTATAAGTATTCCGCACGGAACACTAAAAACACATAAGTGAATTAGAAAGATCTTACCCATTTACATTTTACCTCCTTATACAGTGTGTCCCAAAAAGTTTTATACAAATAGAGAAAAAGTTTATCTTACATATTACAAAAAAATTTATTCTTGACGAAAAGTTCTGCATCACATGGAAATCCATAATCAAGCTTCAAAACTTTAAAATATTTGATGGTGTACAGGGAAAATAAAAAATAAAGTTTTATAATGAAGAGTAAAGTGTGTTTATATTTAAATACAGAGCAAAATATTAATTGAAAATGTTAATAGGAACTAAGTTTATTGATGGTTGTTAGGTAATTCCAAAGATATGTTCATTTGTTTTCAGCCTAAAATTTGTAGTGATTTCGTTTTCTTTTGTTCAATAAATAATCCAACAATTACTGACGCCTTTACTGGAGTTTTTTTGAATTTTTAACTAGAAAGGCCACAAATCTAAACGTGAGCATAATTTTTTTTTTAATATTTTGCCCTGTATTTAAACTTAAACACACTTTACTCTTCATTATAAGTCATTATTTTTTATTTTCTCTGTATACAGTCAAATATTTTAAACTTTTGATGCTTGATTATGGATCTCCATTTGATGCAGAACCTTTTATCAGGAATAATTTTTTTTGCAATATGTAAGATAAACTTTTTATCCATTTGTATAAAACTTTTTGGGATACACTCTATATAGTAAGTTATATAATTTCATTTCAGCGTCTAGAACTACTGACATTTCACTGAGTTTTAAGAAAAATGAAAAGGGTATTCTGGTCTAGCGAGTTCAAAACATCCATTTTTAGTATTCCTTACGGAACACTTATAAGATCACTTCGGTATCTGTCTGTCCGTCTGTCACACCGATTTTTTTCTGAAACTATTTGACATAGAAAGTTGAAATTTGGTACTAATATAGAAACTGATAGTCTCATCAGAGCCATGTAATTTTGAAAGTTAAGTTTTGACTTAAGGGGTTAGTCTCTGGGGGATGAAATCGGAAGTGAAAAAAAAAATTTTTACTAGGTCATCGGGTGGGATGTCAAATGAAAGTTTGTAAAAACACGAGTTCAAAAATATATATAGTATCTTACATGCGCACACTTTTCTTTATATTATTTTGAAAAAATTGCTGTCCCCCCTCTATCTCGAAAAGTACTGATCCAAGAATTTTGAAAAAATCTTGAATATTTTCCACGGGGTGTAGATTGAACGAAACGTATCACGAGTGCATTACCTTTAATAATTTATCTGTTATATAAAAAAATAAAAATTTCAAGGTCATCAGTTTTCAGTGAAGATCGGAAACAAACTGTGTTAAAAACTCATTTGGGTTGTGTTTTGTGAAGTCACTGATCATTTTATACCTCCGTAACAAAAATTTTTATTTCAGAAGCAATCAACGTACGGAACACTAATTGCGCAAGTTCAGCTTGCACTTGCCCGGCTATTTTTCATATTTTGCAACTATTTAATATTCGCAATATTAATATTAATAAAGTTATAACACTATATAGAAAGTGGCAACCAGCGCGCTTAGTGCTCTGGCCGCGCGTACATATACGCTCGTCCCATTCGGTCAGAGCAGCGCTCGTCCGACTTAGCTCGAGAAGAAAGACCACAACATAGGGAAGAATTATCAGCTCTGCATGATTTTTTTGAGCAACAAGAAGGTTTACAGTATACCAAACTTAAACCGGATTTTCCTCGAAATCACTTTTTTCAAATTGGCAACCATAATGAAAAACCAGGTGAGTAATGAGTAGTCGTAATCTTCAACCTATATGTGGCCGTAGCCTCTACTACAATGAAATCAAATTTTTTTTTTTTTTTTGTATTTTTTACAGCCCTTCAGAGGTGAAAAAACGTAGTCAAAAAACGATATTTAATTTTCTACATGGCGTCATTTTTTGCATTCCAAATAATTAAGAATCTCTTTGGTTTTTTGTTTCAGATGAATAGAACTGTCGAAATCATGGTCGCCATCGAACACCGTTTTTTCTTCGCGTTCTTTTCATATATTTTTAACATTGATTATTTGTAATTGTTTAGTAGTATAGAAATCTGCAAACACCTTTCAAACATATATAAACAAATTGAGCATAAAATTTCGACCGCTAGATCAGAATACTCCCTTAAATACGAATACTCTGATAATCCGGATTTACTTTTTATTCATTCAAAAAATAAACACCAATACTTTAAAACGATGTATTAACGTTTTGAAAATATAAATAGGTACATATATTATAAAACAGTGAAATAGGTATCTATGCGCTTCTGTTTCATATTGCATCTTCTTTTTCTCGCTGCAATGTTTCTCCATCTATTAAGAAGAAGCAAATCCGCTGGGGTTGCCTCTGGTTGTTGTTCGATATACCCCAAAACTTTTTCCAAAGAAGTAAAACCTTCTTGACGAGAGATCTTAGTGGGAGACTGTTCATCCACCGCCGCTTCGTCATCGTCATCATCTGATTTTTCGGTTTCCTGAAAGGCATTCGTTATTTCTTCAATACTCATTTCTTCTTCTAAATCATCTGCTGTAATCCATTCAACAACATCTTCTCTTGTCACATTTTCGCAACCTTTTAATTTTTGCAATAATTCAAATAAACTCTTTTCTTTTTCTTCTATCTCGCTGTCAAAATTTCAACAGGATATCTCCATGGCTTCTCAATTTCAAAGCTAATTCATTTAATGGAATATCATTTTCACTGTCATTTTAGTCCCCAAAATCAACAACTTTTGACCAAGATGTTTGAATAGTGATAGTACGCACAGAATCCCAAGCTTGACTTACCCAGTAAATAACATTTTTCAGTGTAACCTTTCTCATCCCATTGATAATATCCTCCTTTTCTGTGTATTCTAACAGATGTTCAAGATATAAACGCCTATAATTTGCCTTGATCCATTGGTTGCATTATGCTGGTTACATTTGGAGGAAAAAATTTTACAACAATTTCGCCCACACGAAGCCCTTCTCCAGGGTGAGAGGGGGCATTATCCATTAACAAAATTGCTTTAATAAGAAGACGGTTTCTGTTCAAAAATTTGGTCACAGATGGCACAAACTCTTCTTCAAACCAGTTAGTAAATAAGGTCGCATCCATCCATGCGCTCTTCTGACTTTTGTGATAGACTGGTAGGGCTTTGATTGAGATGTCTTTTAAAGCTCTTGGACGTGCAGACTTACCAATCACCATCAGTGGGATTTTGTGCTTGCCAGATGCATTGGAACATACCATTATAGTTAATCTTTCCTTATTTCGTTTGTGCCAAGGAGCTGATTTTTCCTGTCGAGATGCCAATGTTTTGCATTTTATAATTCAGACCAGTTTCGTCACACTTGTAAATTTGATCACATGTGTATCCACAATCTTCGATTTGCTTTTTAAAGTTCTGCTTAAACTTCTCAATTGATGGCACATTAGCAGAAAGTTTTCACCACAAACAGTTAGTTGTTGTACACCGTACCGTTTTTTCCAGCGGTCAAGCCATCCATAACTGGCGGTAAACTGATCTATCTCTGGGAATTGCCTACTAATCATTATTGCTTTCTATTGTCAAATTGGACCTGACAGAGGCACACCTTTTGATCTCTGTTGGTTAAACCACATGAATAAAGCTTCGTTAACCTTTTCATAGTCGCCGGTTTTCATTGATTTTCTTTCTGAGGACGAGGAGGCTTGATTTATACACCACTCTTCTATTTTTGTGCGGTTTCTTTTACATTCTCTAACTGTTACCTCACCTACTCCATAATCCCGCAACAACTTTAATTGTCTCTCCTGCTTCAATTCTTCAGATGGCTTTTAATTTTTCTTCAATAGAAACGACGATTCTTTTATGCTTGTTTTGCTCCATTATAATACGACAAACAAAAATTCATATAAAGCAGTTCGTATTAATTATACTTAACTACCAGAACTCCAACCAAATAAATTATTTGAGTATACTCGTACTTCTCCGTAGTAAACGCTATAACGCACTGCATTCATGCAAATTTACATGCTGAAAGAGTCCAAAAACATAAATAGGGGAACCCCCGAAGGCCCCGACAATTTTAAATGGAAATATGTACATACATATTTTAGAAGCTCGGTTAATACGCAGCATAGACGCGCGTACCTCGGATAATCAGGTTCTCAGATTGGCTCGGTTAATCCGGAGGTCGGATAATCGCAACTCGGTTAATCGGGATTCTACTGTACTTTCAATACTTGTGATGACCAAAAAAGACGTTACACACTTCGTACCTGCTTACTTCACTGTTAATTTAATGGTTTTATTTGCTTTCATCCCTGGTTTATGCTGTATTCGACATCATCTTGGACTTTTTTGCCTGATGCTAAACATAGCTCCAAAATATATAGGGTCTATACAGTTTTTATCACTCTTCCTCCAATATAGTTCTTTCCTCTAAACGATTCTCTCTGTTTAAAGTTTATCTCCAACTTGTTTCTACGTCTGCAAAACTGTCCAGTACAGAAATGTACTTTACCGATTAGTATTATCAGTTGAATGTTTTTCAGTAAAATACTGATAATTTTCTTAGTGAAAAGAAGATAAGTATATTACAATAATTAGTAATTAGTGACAATAATAAAATTTGTCCCATGTTCAACTCATAATATTAAAATGATATTAAAAACAATCTGTATTTCAAAAGCCATTAGATTAAAAAAATAAATACATTATATCCCTTTGATAATTTTAAAAATAGCTAGGCTTATTGTTCAACATTTTTTTATACAGTTTTTTAATTAAAAAATAATATTAAAAGCCTTCGTACTAGATGTTAAATTTTTTAAATGATTTTCTAAATTAATTTTTCAGCACAGCTTTGCAACTACGAAAAGAACATTCTGGCGAAAAGTATATTTAAACTGTAATAAAAAGACTTTTGAATTAACCCTAAAGCATTACGGGATTAAGTTTATTGGCCCGTAGTTTCAACTCGAATTGAGCAGCTTAACAAATTTTAAAAATAATTTTAATTCCCTAAATCTATTTATATTACTAATTGAAAATTATTTAGCTCTGAAATTAGCTTTACAAAAAATCGTTTCATTTCTTAATAAATTAGCAATTGAAATAAGACATAACCAAAAGCAAAGTGTATTTAATTCGTAGATACGTTGTTCTAAAATAAACACTGTATTTATGTTTCCAGCACTTAAAAAAATTTAATTTAAACATTATAACATTCGATTCAAAATAATAGATACCTCTGGTGAATACTAACTTTAGAGATATTTACAACTGAATTTTTACCTTCACTCACGCATGTTATTTCGGGTAAAATTGGAAAAAATAAGAAAATAACATGAATTTCAGATTTCTCAACTCCAGGAACATTGAAAAATACGTACAACACTTGACATGCCAAGCAAGCCATTTAAGCCTTTCCCACTTCCCTTTAACACATTTCATGTATACTTCTAAATAATTATTCTTAAAAATAATATTGTTGCAACTAAAATCCACGAAAAATTCTCCTAAACTATATAATATTTAACCATCTCTTCTCCCTCTAGCCGTATCGCTAGGAAACTTTAGGTATTTTTCTGACTTTAATAATTATATACGTACCAAATTCAAAATCGGCATTTCATTTCGTTGAAGAGTTATAGTGCCAACAGATGTCCATGCCAGATAGATAGCAAGACGAACGGAAATGGGAAATTATGTTTTTCATAATCTAGAAACCTTGAAATGTATTGTTTCGTTAATTTATCTTCTTTCAGTATTTTTTTCTACGGTTTAACTAATAGTACGTTAGGCAGTTGTTTCATAAATAAGGATTTTAAAACATATCTTTCCCTTACAATTGTTGTAATAAAATACCGGCACAATTCAAATAATCTATCTTCGAAGCTGGGGTGTCACAGTGTACGCCTTTTACATTATCATTGATATTGAACTCAATAGTGTTTCGTAAATTTCAGTAGTCTGTTTTTTTTTTTCCTGCGAAACTGATTTTCTGTATCTTACTTGAACTTTTTCGGAGTATAGCGCTGTTTTCGAAGCCAGGTATACCTAAGTAGAACGTATAGAAACTACCTAACAAATTACGAGTATGTTCCATAAAATATTGTCTTATTTTTCCACCTCTTTCTTTTTGCGGTCTCTATTCATAATGCTGGATAGTTGTAACTTTTAGGTATTAAAAGGACCTAACCTCCATTTCGAGAAAATTACACATCAACACAATGAACGTCAGATCGAAATTTACACCTGCTTAGATTGTGTGGTATAATGTCTGATCTTAAAATGCTTTGCTCAACTACATGTTAATGACTATTCTATTGAAATAACAATAAGAAAACAACGTATCTGAATTTGTACTTTTCATAGTACAGAAATAAAAAGTTTATGTTACTGGATGCACCATAATACCTAGAAAGAGGAACTACACAAAAACATGTGATATAATTTTAATCCAGTTATTGAGATGACAGTATAAGATTTTGGTCAATTTCATTAATTTTCACTAAAATACACAGTCAATTATGGTGACGTTCTGTGTTAGCTAAAACAGCTAAACTCTGTATAAATCCGTATAAATGCTGTAGAAATTTCCTAATTTATCAAATTTTAAACTAAAACGAGCTGCACATCATTAATTTTTAATGAGATAAAATTAGCAACCAAAGAATTTCATTACGCTGCAAGTTCTATATTAACATAATATGTGAAGCTCATAACTCATTAATCACTATTCTAATAAACAGAACTCTGCAGCGATGAAATGAGGGTCTGACATAATTATTACTGCTATTATGAATGTTGTGCTTCAAATATCAGATTAACTGATTTACTATTATGTATATGATGTATTGTTACAAATATATATTACCTCCACAAAAAATAATACATAAATATATTTCCGGCTATTATTTTACAATGCAACTATTTTGTTTAAATTTGAGTAAACATTATTCAATTATTTTGACACAGTAAACTTTCTCCAAATTTTTCGCATATCATTTTATATTTCTAAGTAATGGTTTGATTCTTGTTTCCTAAAATGTGTGCCCGAGAAAACATTCTTTTTTTCAATAAAAGTCTGGGCATTTTAATTCGTATTCTGTATTCCAAATACTCGTAGTGTTATGTAACAAACAATCAATGAAATTTTCAATATATTCACATAGATATACCGAGCTTTGGTAATATTGACTAGAGTAAGATTATACTAAAGTACAGAGAGGAAACGCGTTCCGAAATATCAAAAACAATATTACTGGTAATATTTGAAATAACAGAAATCGAAATACTGTACAGAATAACAGACAACACTTCCTTGGATAGAGATATAATTACCAATATTATTTATTTATTTACATCTAGGCCTAACACAAAGTAATTTATAGGATGGTATAGAACAATAAGTCTATGCTTAACAAGGCATATAAATAACCAGCCAAGTGCAAGTGAGACTTGCGCAATTAGTGTTCCGTACGTCGATTACTTTTACTAGTAAAATAAAAAATTTGTGACGGAGGTATAAAATGATCAGTGATTTCATAAAATGAGTTTTCAACAAGGTTTGTTTCCGATCTTTGTTGAAAACTGATGACCTTAATTTTTTTTATATATATCATATAAACTATTAAAGATAATACACTCGTGATAATTTTCGTTCAATCTACACCCTGTGGAGAATATTCCAGAATTTTTTCAAAATTTTTTGATCACTACTTTTCGAGATAAGAGGGGACCAGCAATTTTTGGCAATTTTTTGAAAATAATACGAAGGAAAGTGTGCGCAAGTATTACATTATATATATTTTTGAATTCACGATTTGGCAAGCTTTCATTTCACACCCCACTCGATGACATGGTGCCATTCTAAAAAAAATAATTCTTTGCACTTGGTCCAATGCTAATATATACACTGGTGAGCAAGGAAATCGACTCAAACTATTGGCTTCATTTATCACGGATCCTACATTTTAGTGCTCTTATATTTTTACGGATTTTAGTATCATTTGAAAATCCATTCTGTTCTCTTTCTAATGATACCAAATTCCGTAGCATACCTCATTCTTTTTACTGTTTAAAATAATTGAAAAGGGAAACAAGGAGAACAAGAATTGAAAATAGGGTGAAAGAAAGGAAAAATAAAAAAAAAATAAGTTTAACAATTAAATTTATTGATAAGAACCAAAATTAATATTTTTTATTACCCTCTCTAGCCCTTATTGCTGCTTCCAGCCGGTTTTTCATGGAGAGGGTGAACTTTTTCACTTCTTCCCCACTACTCCACCATTACAAACTTTAAGCTCCTTAGCGATGCAGGGGCTGGATTTCTGACTTAAACCCTTCTTTTGAGCTCATCCCACATGTATTCGATTGAACTGGGGTCAGAACTCCACGCAGGCTAATCTAATAAGGGTATTCCCACTTCTGCCAGATATTGCCGCACAGGTGCACCAACATGTGGCCTCGAAGTCTCGTGCATTAGCACGAAGTTATCGCCAACAAACCTAACGTAAAGAACAACGTATTCTTGCAGGATCTCCCCGATGTACCGATGAGCAGTTAATCTACCGCTACGAGTCTGATCAATCACGAAAACCAAATCGTTTTCGCATTCAGTGAGATACCTTTCCACACCATGACGACCGTTTCAGTAATGCAGCACTACGGATAGCGCTCCCCAGGCCTCTTATAGATTCGTCGTTTTCCATCATTGCCATGTAAGCACATTCGGGAGTGCCATTGCTCTAAGCTCCAGTCGACCTCTTGGGCAAATCTGACTAGCGCTTGTCAATGGACTGCTGTCAATTTGAGTCCGTTAGCTGGTCTCTTCGGAGTTAGGTTAGCTTATTTAAGTCTTTCTTCTGATTGTTCATTGACTGAGAGCCGACCACGAACTTCTCGGAAATCCTGCTGGACCTCAACGCCTGTCAAGTGACGATTCTCTTGGAGTTGTGTCGACAATGAAGTGGTCGTCTCGCTCCGAGGTACATCTTCTTCTTCCTGATTCTGATCTCCGTGTAAAGGCGCCAGTCTCTTTGCAACATCTGTAGACTCTGGAGACTCAGCACAGCGACTACACGTTAGCTATGCCCTTCTTGCAGTGTCGTTTCTTCCTGGGTGGTATCCTTTTTCCGATGACGTAATTCGTGACGACGTATAGCAGAAATATTGACGGTTCAAGTTCTGATAAAGGAATGATAGAAAAATGCAGTTGCAGCGCGCAATGAGTACGTTACTGAGCGAGCAAAAACGGTTCTATTGAGTAAAACCATTTCAATCAGTAAAACTTTTGGAAATCCAAATGTTGAGTCTTTTGAGTTGATTTTTTGCCCACCAGTATATTTACCACTTCTCACCAAGGACGTAAACGACTTACAATTTCTCGAGATTAATCCGAACCGTCGTGTTGCTTCCGTTATTATTTTGTCTATATAAGCACTAAAACTTAGCTAAGAGTCAAATAGAATCCCCAATTAAGTGTATTTTCCACCTTAACTAACGCTGATCCATCAACATAATAATCATAGAGCAAAGGACACACTTTTTTAGCATTACATTACTGAGCACTTTATAGTGCTGAACATCAGTTTATTGACCGCACACCAATTACAAATTCTGTGGAGGGCGTTTTTTAAATTTTTTCAATCATCAGAGCTCTCAACCAGTGAGTACTGGGCTTTAAGTCATCGGCCAATATTTTATAATTGATATCTGTAAGTTCAAAGATACCGTTTATAAATATTAAATAACCGGCCAAGTTCAAGTCGGACTTGCGAAATTAGTGTTCCGTACGTTGATTGTTTTTTAACATAAAAATGTTTGTTATAAAGGTATAAAATGATCAATGATTTCACAAAACACACCCCAAATGAGTTTTCAACAAATTTTGTGTCCGATCTTTGTTAAAAATTGATGACCGTGAAATTTTGTTTTTTTTTTTTAATTTACCAGATAAATTACAAAAGGTTTGCACTCGTGATAATTTTCGTTCAATCTACAGCCATTGAAGAATTTTTCAAAATTTTTTGATCAGTATTTTTCGAGATAAGGGGGTGATTTTTGGCAACTTTTTAAGAATAATACATAGAAAAATGTGCGCAAGTATTACATTATATAGATTTTTGAAATCGTGTTTTCACAGACGACACCCCACTCGATGACTTGGTAAAGTTTTTTTTTTCACTCCCGACTTCACCCTCAAAACTAACCCTTTAAGTCAAAATTTAACTTTCAAAACTATACCACTCTAATGGGGCCATCAGTTCCTATATTAGTAACAAATTTCCTATGTCAAGTAGTTTCGGATAAAATCGGGTGTGACAAACAGACAGATGAACAGAAACCGAAGTGATCTTATAATTATCCCATACGGAACACTAAAAAGAGGTGCCCCAAGTGAAGGCATGGGCCATTTGAGCCTAGGATCGAAAAGAAGATTTAAATCTTTTATATTGAACATACTGAGATCGCTTTATTAGATATGACCGGTGGTCTATTTTGTCAAAAGCTTTAGAAAACTAGGTCAAACATCAACCCGGCCCCTATTGTCAAAAACGCTTGATAGAACATGCGAGGTTGGTAGTGGATCATCATTCCCTCAAGAAGCCATGTTGTTTTAAAGTAAGAAGGTGGTCAATTCTACTTATTTACTAGTCATACAATAATTTTAAAAAATTTTAAAAAATAGAAATTAATGAGACCCTTTTTAAATACTAAACATATTTTACTGATTTTTGTGCTAATGATTTGGCCAGAACCCTAATAGTATCTTTCACAAAAAACTGGGAATATCGTCAGGGCCCCTTGATATTTTAAGTTTTAATTTTTTGCTACATTTACTAAATCGGCCTCTGTAAATACTGATAAGGTGATTAGATTATTATTAACAATTTTTATGTCCAAAGGTTCAGTACGGAATGAAATAGGATCATATCACCAGTAAAATATACCACAAATGATGACACAGTATCCAAAGACATATCCACAACTCTACCGTCAAACAACATACAGGCAGCACAGGTATCCTTCTTTTCTGCAAATCTTTCCAGAAAAAAACTTGAGATCATCCGCAATATCATTCTCAATATATATATCGAGAATAAGCAACCTTAATCATTACATCTCTTTTCTTAATTCCTAAAATTTATTTAGAAAAACGACATTACCAGATCTTTTCCCTTTTTGTTAAGAGAGGAAATTTTCTGTTTTTATTTTTATACTGTGTTACAGATCTGTCATTTCTTGCCGACAGAAATAGATAAAAATGATCATAGATTTATTCAACATTCCAATTCATTTCAATTAGTACTGTCCAAATCAGAGAATAGGATTATAAGGTTTCTCTGCAGTTTCATCACCTGTAAACCCTCCACTCTATGTCGCAGAAATCATCAAACCAACCTCCAATGTTGGATGATAGGCATCCTCCTAGATAGAGATGTGAAATATATAATATAAATAACTGGATTTTTAACAGACAGATAGAATTTAACAAATATATACATATAATAACAAAAGTGGGAGAGCCGTTAAAATCACAAGATCCAGCAAACTAGTAGGAAGGGGCAACAAGTCAAAAATGTTGACTCGCAACTTTTCCGATGAGATAATTCATGTAATAAAATCGTTCCTGTACAAACAAGACAGAAAAGGAAAAGATACATTTTAATGGGCAATTACAAAAATAAAATAGAATCGTTTTACATTTGCAGATATTTTATCAAGTTGTAATGTATTTTTCATTCTTCTTCTTGTGGTGCCTATCCGTTCCGTATGTTGGCGATCAATCTGGCAATCTGTACTTTCTTTACAACTGATCGAAACAGAGTTGTTGTGGATTTATTCAACAACGTTCTTAATTTCTTTAGCCAAAATATTCTTCTTCTTTCGAGTTCCTCCCCTTCTTTCCACCATCCTTTGCATTATTTATTGCAGCAAGCGTTGTTTCTCATGACGTGTCCGAGATATTCCAACTTTGTTGTCTTTATTCTCATCTGGTCTCCTGGATATTTTTAAAATTTTCCAGGATAACCACATCTCAAAGGCCTCGATCTTCGTCAATATCCACTCCATCCCACACAACAACGTGGGAAAACCTAGCATCTTAGTAACCTATTCTTTACCGGTATTGATAAGTCACAGCATCTAAATAATTTAGCCATTTTTAGGAATTCGACTCTTGACCTTTCTATTCGATTTTGATCTATACTGAGTGATCCCATGCATTGTTTACTCTTGTCACCAAGATAAGTATATGCTTGTGTTTTTTCTGTGTGCTGGTTATTTACTACAGTCTTCCGTTTTGATTGTTGTTCTTTGATATTATCATCTGTTTAGTTTTCTTAATGTTAAGTGATACGCCATATCTTTTACTGATTTCACTCACTCTATTCATTATGTCTTGAAGACCTTCACTGATGTCTGCAAATAAAACCGTATCTTATGTTGTTTATGTATGCCTCATTTATTTTTATTCCTTTGCTGATGTACTCCAAGGTCTTCCTGAAAAAATTCTTACCGAGTATATGTTAAACAGTAGTGAAAATATTCATCCCTGTCTAACCCCTGGTTTAATAATGATGTTTCTGACTCTTCTCTTCTTGGACTCGTATAGATGAAGTTTGGTTCCAGTACAAGTTTTTAATTATTCTCACGTCCCTCTTATTTATTCAATGCTGTTCAATATCTCCATTAGTTTATCGTGCTTTATCCTATCACAATGCATTCCTGTAATGAATAAAACAGGGATGTATGTCGTGGTTCATATCCCTATATCTGAGAACTTCGATACTAAATAGAGCCTCTCTAGTTCCCACTGAATTTCGAAATCAGTATTGTAGTAGCCCTGTATATTTTTCATGAAATTTTTAATTTTATTAGGTATTTTTGCAACCAGTTTGTATATTAAAATGCATAAGTTTTGGAGTTTAAAGAGATATCCCTTCTTAATCACTTAATGTAATGTTCATACAAAAAGAAAACGTCATCGGTAGAGTTATTTAACCAATTCCTCTCACAAATAAGCAGTGTTAAAACTAATAGCAAATTTGACCTTTTTATACTAGAGAGTAACTTAATTCAAGAATTACATTTCGATACTTTAAAGTGATCAATATTTTGTAGTGAAATATTAATTAGAAAAATTTAGACGAGCAGAGAAAGGGTTTGCAAGATACTTCTGGACCAGGAATCCAATTTATAGCTTTGCAGATAACAGTATACTTATCTCTTCATTCACTTTGAATGCTCGAACATTCGCTACTCGTGCAAATATCCGCAGACAGCTGGAGATGGTTTAACTTAGACCTGGAAAAAATTCTATCTTGAGATGCCAGTAACCAAGTAGAATTACAATAACCCAGACGGCAGTTTTTTCTAAAAAAGTTAACGTTTCTGAACCCGACATAATTATGTAGGGGCACTCCATTCCTCTAGCATCGTACTCAATTTGCGTTGATTTAGGAGCGTCTTGAGATGAAGATTTAGGAGCACAGCAAAGAGAGCTTCTTGAGATGAACTAGAAAGATACACTTCACAACAAGAAGCTCGATCGAGCAAACGATGGATACTGCTCCCATGTTTGGGGCTTCTCAAAAGCTGCATTTATTTATTTATTTAATTTATTATTTCGATTCCAATTACAGAATGGGAAAATAACAAATGATTTACTAAACCTAATTAAAATTATACTCCACAATATATTAAAATTATATTATAGCTTATTACAACATATTTTAAAAGCTCATTTTTTTTATTTTTGTCAATTCAGTTGAAAAATCAAGATGGAATACTGCATTTGATTATATTTCTCGCAAATTTGAAAAAGGGGAGAAAATTTTAGGACATTTGTTTCGGGGGCTCTGTACCGCGGATCTAGGTAAACATACACTGCAAGATTTTGTTTGCATCAATTTTGCTTGCTATTATCTTATGTAAAAATATTTGTGGATTATATACAGAAAGAGCTATTCGCCTGATCCAGAACAGGCCAGCAACCTTGATTCATTGGAACATCGAAGAACGGCTAGCGAATTGAGTCTATTCTACCATTATTTTCATGGAAAGTGTTCGATAGACACGTAGCTCGCTTAATTCCTCCCAGAGCGGTGCATTCTAGAAATACTCGTCGTGCTAATACTTCACATCTATATGAGGTTCAGCTTGTTACTCCTCGTACAACCCTTTTCAAGAAGTCTTTTATATAGAGAACCTCATCCCTTTGGAATAATTTACAAAAGACTGTGTTCCCTGACCGAGTATAATTTACAGTGATTCAAGACCAACGTGAATCGCTTTTTCCACACATATGTCGCTCCTGTAGCGCTTTAGGGATTTTCCTGCAGCACGTGTGCTAGGCCCTTAAAAAAAAACTGGAATCTAGAACAAACAATAATGAAGGAAGTAACATAATTTTTAGATTACTCTGGTTCAAGAAAATCGAAAAGGGGGTGTAACACATCCTATTAGTCTCTTATATGTCTAACTAACAAAGAATTAAGTGTAAAATTTCATAATTTTATTTAAAATATTTAAAAAGCATTATCACTAAAAAACTAGTGGCTCTTTCCTACTTCGTTAATCTAGGGACACCGAAATGTAAAAAAAAAATGCAACATCTCTAAGGATGGTTTTTTTACGAATACAATACTTCCCTTAAAAAGGGGAATAAAAAGCAAGATAGTTTATAACTAACTAGCCGTGCCCGCGGCTCCGCTCGCGTGGACTTGATTCACTACTATCGTCACTGCTTATTCCTTATGTTACCTAACGTAATAAAATATCTGACATTATTTCCCCTTATCTCCCATTATTTCCCTTATCTCTCATTATCTTTACATAAATTCCATTATCTAGGCTTATCTTCTGCTCATCTCCCACTATTTCGCCTTATCTCCCATTATTTCTTCTTATATCCCATTATCTCACCATAATTCCCATTATCTAGACTTATCTCGCTTATCTCGTAATTATTTCTCCTTATCTCCCATTATTTATTCTTATCTCCCATTATCTATCGAATTATATAGTGGTTCTCAAGTGATAAGCGCACTAACGGACATTATGCTATTCTTTGCTACATGATATTGTTCCATATTTAATGCTTTCTAATAGCGGCAAAATTTTATCACTACTATCCACTGCTTATTCCTTATATCACCTAAGGGTAACCTGGACAGAGAACATATGTATGTTTAAAAAAAAACACGTAAATCGGATAAGTGGTTCTCCAGTGATAAGCGCACTAACGAACAGATAGATAGGCAGAGAGACGTTGCTTTTTATATATATTATAGATATTCTTTGCTACATGATATTGTATGGTAATGGTTTAGCAAGTTTAAAAAAAAAGCTCGTAAATCGTTGATAAGTGGTTCTCCACTGATAAGCGCATTAACGGACAAACAGACAAGATACGTTGCATTTTATATATATTATAGATGTAATAAAATATATATCTATAACCTGGTCCGAGAATATATGTATGAATTTAAAAAATCACGTAAATCGGATAAGTGCTTCTGGAGGGATAAGCGCACTAACGGACAGACAGACAGGTAGAGAGACGTTGCATTTTATATATATTACAGATATAAATTATTATTATTATATAACCTGGCTAAAGAATATATATGAACCTAAAAAAAACACGTAAACCGGATAAGTGATTCTCGCGTGATAAACGCACTAATGGACAGAGAGACATTGACATATTATAGATTATAGATATTCTCTGCTACGTAATATTGTTCCACATTTAATAGTTTAGGCTGTGTATTGAACGCGCTAGCGACGAACTTTTTTCCGACTTCATTCACTATTATCGTCACTGCTCATTCCTTATGCTACCTATCATAATAAAATATAGCCTATCACCTGGCCAGAGAACATATGTATGTTTAAAAAAAAAGACGTAAATCGGATAAGTGGTTCTCCAGTGATAAGCGCACTAACGGACAGACAGACAGAGAGACGTTGCATTTTATATATATTATAGATTTTATTTTCCTAGTCAAAATAATAATTTAATAATAATTCAAGTACTTAGCAGAATTCAGCACATAGTAGCAGACTTTTTAACAAAAAAAAAAAATAGAATAGAGATCTACTGCCCTGGTGTTGTTTGAATAATCAATTGATATAATAGAAAATGGACCCACTTTATGAAGTCGAAATACATTACGTATCCTAAAGTCCATTGTAACGATCTAAGACTAAAATAAATGTACTGTTTACCAGAAAAGTTTCTATTACTCGTACTTAAGGACGTAAAGTAACAAGAACAGTTAAAGAAGAAGAAATACTACAACTTTTTCATTTACTATATAGACGATTACAAAGAAGACACTAAGTTCTAACTGTTTACTAGAATTTCGAGGTAACTAAATTTTAGAAATAAACTTCTATAACTAAGTTTCGAAACTAGGAACCAATACCATTAATTTCAGTTATGTGAAGTGTGGGCATCAGCATTTTTGCGAATTTTCTTTTACATATTGTACATGTATACATTATTTATTGAAATTCCACAGTTATAAAAAGCAAATATGGAACGGATCTGTTCACGACTTTGTTTAGATGAGAAATTGTGGTTCTTGGGATTAAAATGTGCCAAATTAAAATGATTTCGCCGATGACGCTACGCGTAATTGACCACGTGACGACATTTACAGAATTATTCAACCTGACTCAAATGGAAGAATGGAATCTCTTAACCAGACAACTTGACGATTCCTTGATTTTATGGGGTTCCGAAAGTTCATAAAGCTAATGCATCACATCGTCCAATCCTATTAATAATAAGCTCCTATACAAAATAGGTAAGTACCTTGCAAACAACTTAAATATTTTGACAAGAAAGACAGATTAGTTTATTATAAACTCACAGCATTTTATTGGGAAGTTGAATACTATAAAGGAAATGTTTTGGTCAGTTTTATCGCTGAATCTTTCTATACAAATGTTTCCACTAATGATTCCGTTTCGATAACATCAGATATATTTAAACCAAAAAATCATGAAAACCCCTTTTTCGATAATATAAAAACGTCTGTCGTATACATGTTCCATATTCTAAGCAACTTTCAAGAACAATATTCAGAAGTAGCTGTAGGTTATCCTGTAGTTAGATGCATTTTCATTGAAGTCTGCAAAGAAGATTCCTCTATTGAATTTCCATACTGAACAACATTTTAACATAAAATTGGAAATTGAATAGTGCACTTTCCTTTCTAAATGTATTAGTCGAAAGGAAAAACCACGTCACATTAGGATATTCTCTCTACCGAAGTCATGTAAATCGCTACCTGAATACTAACTCACATCAGCATGCCTCATAAAAACTGTAATGTCCTTAGTAGTATTACAGCTCTATAAATAGCTCAAGCGGTTTTGGCATGGGCTACGATTCGTTGAACAGCAATCATGTATCATGTCTCGCTCATCTCCTGACTCGAGGAGTAAAAATCCTTGAAGATACTTCGTGCTATTGCAAAACCTCGGAAAGCTTGTCATGGTCTAACCCCCAAAAACTATGATTTTTTAGGCAATAATAACCTGTTAATAGTACATACATCATTTAAACTTGTATGATAAGGTATCAAAGAGCAGAAATTCAAGTGATATGACTAAAGTAACAAAGTTATTTGTTGCCCTAGTCGTGTTGCCCACATAGGAATACAGTGTTCAACTTGAATTGATAAAACTATGGTGTTTTAGGACATATCACCTAAAGCAATAGCTATATTCAAACCAGTGGTGTTTTTTTCTGCAATGGTATGTTTTAGAAAAGTAGTACTATAATATTTTTCAAATATTTTCGAGGTAGTGCTCCTTAATTGAGTTTTAGTACTTTTTGATGATATAATTTCTTTCGTTTTATAAAAAAGCATCGTTAAATTAATAAAATTCAAGAACTGTAGCCAATTAATATCTGCATAATCCTGCCGGGCAATTCTTCGAAAATCATTTTATAATAAAAACCGAAAATATCATTTTATAATAAAAACCGGCAAAGTGCAAGTCGCATTTAGTTTTCCGTACCGTGAATGCTTTTAGATTTTTTTTTCCTTATCTTTGCTTTATATACAGATAAATTACCAAAGACCATGCTCTCGTGACAATTTTTATTCAATCTACGCCTTATGGAGAATATACCAAATTTTTTTGAAATTTTTTGATCAAAACTGATAGGCTGGCGGGACAGCGATTTTTGGGAATATTCTTATAATAATATAAAGAGAAGTTTGGACGACTATTATATCATATATAATTTTGAACTCGTGTTTTGACAATCCAATCTGTCATTTGACACCCAACTCGATGACCTGGAAAAAAAATTTTCACTTCCAATTTTACCCCCTAAAACTAACCCTTTAAGTCAAAATTTAATTTCCACAACTCTACGACTATGATTGGGCCATCAGTTCCTATAATTCAACTTTCTATATCAGATAGTTCCGTAGAGAATCGGCTGTGACAGACATACAGACGCCGAAGTGATTCCATAAGTGCTCCGTTTTTCAATATTAATACTGAACACTAAAAATGAGTCATTATTTAAATTGTAGTCGGAAAACGTAAATAACTGTTAACTCTAGTATTAGTTTTTACTGGATATGTATACTAAATATTTTTCCTTTAACATAATTGTGGCATAACTGATTGTAAGTTAAGCTGCGCTTTTATGGTTCATCAAAAAAGTCTTCTTTCGAATTTTCTCCAAAATACCTCCACTATGAACTCCATCTTAGTATATCCTATTATTTTCTTGTCTATATTATGCTATGTTAAAGGTAGTAGAAATTTAATCTGTAACTTTGCAGATTACAGTATGATTGTTTCTTCATTTATCTTAAACATTTGGATACCGCAAGACCCTGAATGCATTTTTGGATTGCCTTATTCAACAACATTCAAACACAAGATTGAAAATTGAATCCAATAGTGCACTTTCCTTTTTAAATATACTAGCAGAAAAGAAAAACAATGGGGCCTTGGGACCTTCTGTCTACGAAAACCTACTCATTGGTTATCTGAATGTTAAATCATATTATCATACCTCCCAAAAATAGTCTTTATCTCAGCAGTATTAAGAGATCTATCCATATGTAGTGAACATTCGAACTCATCAAAAACTTAGAAACTTATTAGAGCGCTACAAAGCAATGTGTATTTGAATTTATAGACAAGATCATTGAACAGATTCAGCAAAAGATAGTGCGGTTATAACATGGACTATTTTGTGCCTCTTCTTGAAGATACCTCGTGCAATCGCGAAAGGGGGGAAAGATTCACATGATCTAATTTGAAAAACTATGATTTTTTATGCAATAATAAGTTGTACATACAAAATCATTTAAATTTGTGTGATAATGCAAAAGGCATCGAAGAGTAAAGATTTAAGTTCTACATAGAAAAGTTATATGGCTAAAGTAATAAAGTTATTTGTTGCCCTTGCCCTCTTGCAGTGGTTGTCCACTTCGAATACAATGTTAAACTCGAATTGATAAAACTATGTTGTAAGACATCTTCCGCGTGCGGTGTCTTACATAATTCTATCTTGGGATGACAGTAACCAAATAGAATTTCAAGCTATAAAAATCCAAGGGGCAGTTAAAGTTCCTGAACCCTGAATTATGTCAGAGTATTCCATTCCTCTAGCCTCGTCACTCAATTTGTTGAGCGTTAACTTGAAAGCAAATATATCTTGGCATGAACAGATTGCATGCATAGCAAAGAGAGCTTCTCAAAAGCTGGGAATATTATTTCAAACTAGTAATGTTGACACTCCCAACAACTGTTAACTCTATACAAATCTCAAATTCGACCAATGATGGAATACTGCTCCCATGTTTGGGGCTCTCCTCCAAAACATGCACTGACTGTTTCATTCAGAAGAGAAATGTTCGTCTAATTGAAGACCCATAACTCACAAGAAACCTTGATCCCTTGGAGCATTAAAGAACGATTGGCGACTTCCATTTTCATAGAAAGTGTTCGCTTAGTTTTTTCCAGAGCGGCGCGTGCTACGAATACACGTCGTTCTAGTACATCACATTCGTATGAGGTTCAGCTTGTTACTCCTCGTACACCCTTTTCAAGCAGTCTTTGTATGGAAAATATATTTACAACGATTCAAGATTAACGTGAATCGCTTTAGGGATTTTTCTGTAGTACGTTTGCTATGTCCATATAAGACACAATGTTATGAATTCTACCAGCAACACTGCATTATTCTTTAAACTTTTTTAAATATGTTGTTCTACCTTATATTGACATCATTTGTTATTTTATAAAAAAAAGTATCAAAATTTGACTTTCAACTAAGAAAAATAGCCGATCAACATATATTCCTGCCAAGCAACTCTAAGCAACATTATTTTAGAGAAATGAGATAATATTTAAATTATAACCGGAAAACGTAAAAAAGGTAATAACTGTAGTAGTAATTGTTGGTGTACATGAATACTAAATATTTTTCCTTTAACGTAATTGATTCCCTTCTATGACAACACGCAATTTAACGTTTTAAATCGACAAATTTAGTATCATTGGTGACCAACAATATAGCATTCATATGTAAAAATTAACCTATGTTTTCTATCTTTGCAGCAAGGGAATTGAAAATTATGCAGTATTTAGTGGCTGCGCTTGATATATCCAAGGCACTTCACCGTATGTGACATGATAGATTGTAATTTAAGCTGTGCTTTTATGGTTCATCGGAAAGGTTTTCTCTCGAGTTGCCTACGAGATACCTTCACTATCAACTGTTTCCTTCATCTTAGTGTCTCCTACTATTTTCTTGCTTTATATTAACGATCTGTTAAAAAGACCAAAAGTTAAATTTGTATCGTTGCTGATAACAGTATGATTGTTTCTTCATTTATTTAGAACATTCGGTTACGGTAAGACCATATAAAGACGTGGTAGAAATTCTGTCTTTTAGTGACACCAAACAGGTCGTATTCAGGGCCATCATACACATGCCCCTTTTTCTGGCATGATTTTAATATTAGATCGTTTGGAGATCATCAGAAGTACTACCTAGTAGTATAGCCCGCAGACGATTTGCTGAATTGAGCGACTGATATATAGCGAATGTGCGATTGTCGAAAACATTCCGGACACTTAGTCGCAGACTCGCTCGATTTCTTACGATTGATCAACATTATCGCAAGCATTGTTATTTAAGACTAGAACATTGTCTACAAGCTGCAGCAGTTCCGAGTCAATCACAATTTTCACTACCGCGGAGCTCTGGTACGAATTTTGTGAAGTGATTTCTTTGCAGCCTGTGTGTTCAAAAAAATAAATAAGTAAATAAAAATAACTAAATAATTGGAGGACATTTCATCACATTTAAGCTGTACTTATGCCCCCTTTGAATCCGTTTCTTTTTGTAAATAAATAAACAGTGGTTAAACTGAGTTTAATTTAATAAAAAAAGCTTGCATACACGAATAAAATTAAGGATAAAAAGATTTTAGGAAATTTATTACAGTTTTGTAAATCAGTTTCGGATCTAACTCATACGCGACGACTCATCCGTGTGAATCGAGCTAATTTGCAAATGACTTTTATGCAATTGCCAAATTGCGCGATTGGGCGAGAAAATTTGAATTACAGAGTAACCTTCAAACCACTATGCACTATCAATACAATCGCCGAAACACACGTTTTTGATGAGAAAAGTAGTATGTATGCTCTAAAAAAAAATTGCAACGCAGGTGGAAATTTTGTTTTCTGATAAAAATACATTTACAAACTTGACACAGTTAAATCAGGACACTCCGTACCATTAGTATTATCATTTAACTTGTCAAGCGTTAAGGTGACAGCAAATATGTCTTGTCTATCTTAGAAAACAATTAACAATACCTTGGTTTTTAATTGCACCTTTCGTACCACGTTCGGACTTTGGAATAATTGACACAATGACACTACACAACAATAATTATCACCACTATACCAGACACTTTATTTCTGCATCCGAAGCACGTTTCCCTAACCACGTAAGCATCATCAGGAGCGCTAATCATGTTAACATCGGATCAACCAATCGATCATCACTTTGGATGGTGCTGACATGATTCGCAAAATAAGCGTCGAGTTCAAAAATAAAGTGTTTGGTGTAGTGGTAATAACTGCTCTGGTTTCTTTTGATTATGATGATAATTTTGACTTTCCTTCAACATTTTGATGCTTTATTTATGTATCGTATTGAAAACAGCATGACTTGTTTTCAATAACAATTCGTTTTAAGGAATTTGAATTGTTTCTAGAGGCTAATAAAATTTCCCTTTAGAGAATAAGTTTTGCGAAAACCTTATGTTCCTGATAATCGATCATAACCATGCACTTCCGTTATTTTGTATGTTATTGTAGCATTTGTGTAAAATTTATTTGAAAATTAAATACAATTCTTTGTTACTTCAGGTTAGTTCAGGTAAGAATTTTTTTTTCCTATCTTTGCTTTATATACAGATAAATTACCAAAGGTAATGCTCTCGTGATAATTTTTATTCAATCTACGCCTTATGGAGAATATTCCAAAATTTTTTTAAAATTTTTTGGTCAGTACTGATAGGGTGGCGGGACAGCGATTTTTGGCTATATTCTTATAAAATGTGCGCGACTATTACATCATATATGATTACGAACTCGTATTTTCACAATCTGTCATTTAACATCTTACTCGATGACCTTGACAAAAAAAATTTTCACTTCCAATTTTACCCCCTAAAACTAACCCTTTAAGTCAAAATTTAACTTCCACAACTCTATGGATATGATTGGACCATCAATTCAAATACATCAAATAATTCCGCAGAGAATCGGCTATCACAGATATACAGACGCCGAAGTCATTCCATAAGTGTTCCGTTCTTCAATATTAATGCGGAACACTAAACATGAGGTATTATTTAGATTATAATTACTGTTAACTCTGGTATTAGTTTTGCTGAATATGTATACTGAATATTTTTCCTTTGACATAATTGTGTCATAACGGATTGTAAGTTAAGCTGCTCTTTTATGGTTCATCAAAAAAGTGTTCTCTCGAACTTTCTCCAAAATACCTCCACTATCAACTCCATCTTAGTATCTCCTATTATTGTCTTACTTATATTATGCTATGCTAAAGGTAGTAGAAATTTAATCTGTAACTTTGCAGATAACGGTATGATTGTTTCTTCATTTATCTGTAACATTTGGATACAGCAAGACCCTGAATGCCTTTTTAGATTGCTTTATTCAACAACATTCAAACATAGGATTGAAAAATGAATCCAATAGAGCACTTTCCTTTTTAAATGTACTAGCAGAAAAGAAAAACAATGAGGCCTCGAGACCTTCTGTCTACCAAAAACCAAGTCAATCTTTATCTGGGTGTTGAATCACACCGATCATCCCTCCCAAAAATAGTTTTTATCTCAGCAGTATTAAGAGATCTATCCATATGTAGTAAACACTCGAACCCATCATAAACATAGAAACTTATTAGTGCTCTACAAAGCAGTGTGTATTCCTCTAACGATATTAGGCCGTTCTAAAAACTGAACTTATAGACAAGATCATTGCATGGATTCACCAGAAGATAGTGCGGTTATAACATGGGCTATCTTGTACTTCTTCTTGACCTCGTGCAATTGCGAAATGGGGGACGAATTGATATGGTCTAAACTATAATTTTTTATGCAATAATAAGCTGTAAACACTACATACAAAATCATTTAAATTTGTGTGAGAATGCATAAAGACATCGAAGAGTAGAGATTCAAGTTCTACGTGGCACATGATTTGATTAAAGTAACAAAGTTATTTGCGCTAATAGCGTTAACATCATCAGGACGAATGCAAAATGAGCGTCGAGTTAAAACATAAAGTGCTTGGTGTAGTGGTAATAACTGCTGTGGTTTCTTTTGATTATGGTGATAATTTTGACTTTCCGTCTACATTTTCATGAATTGAATAACAATTCGTTTTAAGGAATTTGGATTGTTTCTAGAGACTAGTATAATTTTATAAAATAAATTTGGCGAAAACCTTATGTTCCTGGTAATCAACCATAACCATACACTTTCGTTATTTTGTATGTTATTGTGGTATTTGTGTAAAATTTATTTGAAAGCTAAATACAGTTCTTGTTAGTTAGACTTTCTTCGTATCGTATCTTAGTCATGAAGCTTTAAATTGACCTATTAAATTTTAAAACGTTATACCAAATAATAGTTATTTTCTTTATTTGTGTTTTTGTCCACTTTTATTAATTGAATACGGATAATCAGCTCACAGGAGAGCCATAGATTGATAACGCATACAAAGATAAAGACCAACAGAAATAATAAAATAAAACACACACTAATATCGACAAGCTCTGAAAAATCATTTAAAGCATATAATCTACCAAACAGAACTTGATGAACTAAACGCATAAATAACCAACAGTCCACTCATGACTACAAAACAAATAGCAACATCGAAAAAAGAAAAAAACACGAAAGTTAAGTAAAAGGCACAAAATGTCATGAAACAGACAGGACTAGTAAGAAACTATCCTACAAATGACAGATTAGAATTTGCAGAAAAAGAGAGAAAATAAAGAAAAGATCAGAGAAGACTTCAAACAGTATAGAAACTCGAAAATAGAAAACACTCTGAAAGAGGGAAAAAGTTTGAAACGCCTAAACAAACAAATAAATCATAAGAGACATCAAATAATAAAACTTATAAATAAAGATAACCAAGAGGTCGCTCAAATCAAGGAGATAAAGGAAGCTACAGAAAAATATTATCGAATACTATATGATACGAGAATATCGCTACCGCCTGGGAAAGAAGAAGAAAATTGAGTTGTAGTAAGAAATGTGTGTGGAAACAAATTTAAATTGGAGAATTATAGTTCCATCAGCCTATTATCGGTACGATACAAAATCCTCACTAAAATCATAATATATAGATAGCGATCAAATTAAACAGTAATGAACCACGTGAATAAGCGGGATAGATGGGGATACAGGACTTTGGACCATCTTCAACCAATTAAATTTCTAGTGAAAAAAACAAATGAATATAAGGTCTCCTTGTAGATAGCAATGGTTAACTACGAAAAAGTATTTCATTCGGTAAAGATATGGACAGCCTTTAACGCCTTAAGTAACAGTAGAGTCGATGAAAGATACCCAACTCTTCTTGATATATGTTAAAAATACCACATCACAAATAATGCTTGCAAAAAAAAATAAAATCAGAAGTAAAAGAGGAATTAGATAAGGTGACTTGATATCCCCAAAGCACGTTGACTCTAGAAGACATGTTCAAATAGTTAAAGTGGATAAATAAAGGAATACTAATGGACTGTGGACCATTAAATCACTTAAGGTTTGCAAATGATGTCACTCTGATCGCCAACACAAAAGAAAAATTACAAAAAATGCTGATGGAATTAAACAAGTCTCGAGAAATAAATCCTAAAATAAACTTCACCAAAACCAAATAGTTGAACAACCAAAGTGAAATTTTCCTCTAGGAAAGGTACAAACATTTATATATTTAAGACAAAAAATCGAAATATCAAAAAATAATTTAAAGGCTGACTTGGATATAAGAGTCTCGTTAGCTTGGTCTGCGTTCGGAAGGTTACAATCTACAGTATTCGATCAATATGCCGGTATTAACATATGGTACTGAAACGTGGGCTTTAAATAGAAGTATGATAAGAAACAGATAAGTCAAAAAGCAATAGAGAGAAGAATGCTAAATATTAGACTCCAAGGCTTAGAAAACACAAAAGATGCAGAGGTAGACCACAGACAAGATAAACCAACGACATAAAAAGATTAGCGGGACACAAGGGGATGCAAAAAGCAAACAACAGAGCTCTTGGGGAGGCTTATATCCGACTATGGATGAAATAAGCTAATGATGATAATAATGAGTCACCTAGCGTTAACATATCTTAAATAATTTATGTTTCATCAATAATTTCTTTTATCTTACAAAACATATAAACATAATATATAGTTACTTGGAACGAAATATGGCTAGCTTAAAGTGTTTATGTTAGCAGAAAGCCGTTGCTTGAACCTTTATAGTTTCCAAAGTATAAACTTTACTCCAACAAAATTATAGGGTATATCGGAGAGGCTTTATATTAGCTCTTTATAATTTGACATCTCAGCCCTGCTTTCAGATCCTCGTAATTTTAGGGATTTTCATGAAAATGTTAAACAGTTCTTTGCTTATCGTTTAAATAAAATTGAGAATATGAAGTCAAAATAAAAGTTTAGATGTCACCTCCTACATTTCAGTTATTCTATTTTTGATATACAGTCAGTCCAAAAAGTCTCCATACACCACCTGCTTTCTATACTATTTTTCTGTTATGTTTAACTAATTAATTGGAACTATGAGAAAACATCTTTAAATTAATATTTAAAACTTAACCAACCAGGATTAGTATTAAAAACAACCGTATTTTATCAAGCAGTCTATTGCTCGCTAAACTAAAAGCAAATGCTCTAGTAATTTTGCAGTAGGTTTTCAAAGTAATATTAAAAATGAGCGAGAGAAATTGTGAAATTCCATTTGAAGTTCAAAAGATCATAACTGATTTGCGGAAAGATGGAAAATCATACGGAAATATAGGATAAATTGTTAAAAAATCGCATGCTATTGTTCAGGTTAGTTGTGTGTAAATCAGTATAAATCAACAGGTTCCTATAAAATTCGACCACGCTCCGGTCGTCCTAAGAAACTGACTCCACGTGAAAAGGCCAGTATTGTTAGACAAATAATTATAAATCCCAAAAAAGTGCACCAAATTTGAAAGAAGAAGTACAGGAGCTATTTTCGAAAAATGTTTGTTTACAAACAGTGGAAAATTGTTTACACAGGGCAGGCTATACGGGGTGTGCAGCCAGGAAGAAGCCATTAATTTTGAAAGCTAATCGCAAAAAGCGGTTAGCTTTTGCTAGGGAATACGTTACTAAACCTCCTGAATTTTGGGAGTCCGCACTGTTTAGTGATGAAACTAAAATTAATCTTTTTGGGTCTACTGGCAGAATTAAAGTTTGGATAAAGAAGAATACCGCATTCGATATTAAAACCATTTGTTTCACAGTGAGACAAGGGGGTGACAGTGTTCTGCTTTAGGGATGCATGTCCGCTGGAGGGGTTGGAAATTTACATTTTATTAATGGTACCATGGATTAGCATGTTTATTTGAACATTTTGAAAGACAATTTAAGAGTGAAATGTGTGTGGAAACAAATTTAAATTGGAGAATTATAGATCCATCAGCCTATTATCGGTACTATACAAAATCCTCACTAGAATCATAATATATAGATTAGCGAAAAAATTAAACAGTTATCAACCACGTGAACAAGCGGGATTTAGACGGGGATACAGGAGAGAAAGAAAAATACCGCATGCGATATTAAAACCATTTGTTCCACGGCAAGACAAGGGAGTGGCAGTATTCTGCTTTGGGGCATGCATGTCCGCTGAAGGGGTTGGAAATTTACATTTTATTAATGGTACCATGAATCAGCATGTTTATTTGAACATTTTGAAAGACAGCTTAAGAGAAAGTGTCCAAAAATTAGCACTCGAAAAAAGATACATTTTTCTACAGGACAATAATCCGAAACATACCGCAAACTTGGTGCAAGAATGGATGATCCATAATGTGCAACAAGAGCTTCGTACACCTCCGCAATCACCCGATGTTAACCCCATCGAGCATTTATGGGATTAACTTAAAAGGCGCATTCGCAAACACAATGTGTCAAATAGAAAATAATTAAAAAACAGAATATTGAACGAATGAGAGAAGATGCCAGCAGAAGTTAATAGAAAGCTGGTTGCAAGCATGACAAAAAGGTTACCGGAGATTATCAAGGCCAACGGCGGTCCCACTAAATATTAGTTTAAACAAGGTTGTTATTTTCCGTTAAATTCCTAAACTATTATTGGTGATTGTTAAGTGTATGGAAACTTTTTTTACATTAATTTTTTTTACGTTTTTACAACAATGACGTAGCTTTTAAATAAAATGTTCCGTACTTGTTTTTAATAGTAATTCTCTTTGGTTAACTTTCAAATATTAATTTATGCATGTTTTTTTCATAGTTCCAATTAATTAGTTAAACATAACAGAAAAGTACTATAGAAAGCAAGTGGTGTATGGAGACTTTTTGGACTGACATATAATTGTAATAAAATCTACAGAAAATGTGAAGCAAACATCAGCGAGTCACAGTTTGGCTTTCGTAATGCTCTTGGTATACGGGAAGCCATTTTTAGCTTACACGTGCTTATCCATAACTGCAGGGGTATGAATAAGGCATGCATTCCTACGTTTCTTGGACTTCGCCAAAGCATTTGATAACGTCAGGCACGAACGGCTAATGAAAATTCTTCGAAACGCTGATATTGATGGCAAAGATATTCGCATCATAACAAATGTGTATTGGGGACAATCGGCTAACACAAGAATAGATAAATCCTACTCTGATAACGTGAAGATCAAGAAAGGCGTACGGCAGGGTTGTGTCTTATCTCTCCTTCTCTTTAACCTATACTCCAAGGAGATATTTAACAAAGTACTAAAGGGAGTTAACAAAGGCATCAAAATAAATGGAGAGACGATTAACAACAAAGGATACGCCTATGACACCGTCTTGCTGGCCAGTAACATGGATGAACTTCAAGCTCTTGTTGGAAAGGTGTACGCATGCATACTAAAACTAAATGGATGATAATAAGCCAATCTCAATAAGCAGCAAGACAGCTTCAGTTAAACAGCCAAATAAGTCTATGGAATCCTACATATACTTGGGGACAGTGGTTAATGCAAAGTGGGACACATCTGTTAAAATAAAGTCAAGAATCTAAAAAGCTCAAGCATCTATTAATGGCATAAGAAGACTATTTACATGCAATGATCTGTCACTCCTACTAAAAGTTAGTCAAATGCTACTTATTCCCTGTTTTGCTATACGGTGTAGAATCCTGGACGATGACGGAAACACTAATGAAAAAAGTTGAAGCCTTTGATATGTGGGTGTACCGCCGAATTCTGAAAATTTCGTAGAACGAACATATCACCACCGAGAGGTTCTGAGCCGAATAGGTAATGACAAAGAAATTGCACTCACAATTAAAGGGCTAAAGCCTGAATATCTTGGCCATATCATGAAACATAATAAATACCGTCTCTTGCAGCTGGTAATACAGGAAAAGATAGATAGCAAACGAGGTCCAGGGAAAAGAAGACACTCGTGGTTAAATAACTTAAGACAATGGTTCAGACTTACGTCTGTTCAGTTATTTCGAAGCGCTATCAGAAAGGTCAGGATTGCCATGTTAATAGCTAACGTTCGAAACGGACTGCACTGGAAGATATATATATATATATATATATATATATATATATATATATATATATATATATATATATATATATACAGGGTGACCTATATTTATGGAATAATGATTAACTGTGAGGCATCTGTCATAAACAGCCTTAACAGAGTTTTGCAGAGAATCCAGGGTGATCTGGGCCACTTCGTGTTGAATTCTTTGTTGTAAATCTTCTAGAGTTTCAGGTCGACTTCGGTAAACTTTGGTTTTCAAATGACCCCATCAAAAGAATGTCCGGACTCCTTGCAGGCCATTCTACACTTACGCAGGTCTTTTTTCCGATGAAAATAATTTGGATATCCCAAACAGGAATCAGTGGTATCAACAGGATGGAGCACCTCCTCACTATGAAATCAATGTTCGTAGATATTTGGATGCGATTTTTCCTAATCGGTGGATAGGCAGAATGGCCTGCAAAGAGTCTCGACCTTACGCCACTCGATTTTTTTTATGGGGTCATTTGAAAACTAAAGTTTACCGAAGCTGACCTGAAATTTTAGAGGATTTACAACAAAGAATTAAATATGAAGTCGCACAAATCACCCCGGATTCTCTGCAAAACTCTGTTCAGGCTCTTTATGACAGATTGGGTCATTGCCTCGCTGTTAACGGGAGGCATTTTGAGCAATTGTTACCTTACAAATAAACCTAGAGTATTTAATAATAGTTTTTTGTCTTCTTTTTCATTTCAAATTTCAAATGACAATAATTCCAAAACAGTTCAATTTCGACATATGGTATATTAGCTAAATAATGTCTAGAATTTTTAGTAGGACTCAAAAATAAAATAATATTTCCTTTATATTTAAAAAAATTTAAGATGACGTAATTTCTTCGAACTGACAGTTCAAAAACATTTTATCGTCAACGTCAACATGTGCTCCGTATAACACCCTATAACTTTTATTTAAACATTTTTTTGATTCACTAATTAATAAATGCAGTGGAATATGTATATGTATATATATATATATATATATATATATATATATATATATACATAAGATGTGAAAATCGCTAATATATAAAAACTGGCACATCTTTGTAGCTAAAGCAGTTTTTACAAAATATTGACAAAGAGCGCTCCTCGATAAAGTGTGTAAAACTCCCGCCAGAATTTAAAACTACTTACCAGGACCTAATTTACCAATATAGCTGACTTCCTAACTGAAATTTCATAGCAAGGAATATATAAGTTATATCAGATACAGATTAAAAATTAGATATAAAGCACGCAACAAAAATGTCACTATGTTCGTGTGTTTATGTGTCACTAAATTTCAACAGCGTCAGTGAAACACACAAAAAAACAATTTTCTTGCAACGCAATTCACGGTGTAAACTCGTATTGCCGAAATATTAATTAGCTGTATTATTGTCAGCTTCAAG
>CM032447.1:92022870-92082870 GCA_019049505.1 Pachyrhynchus sulphureomaculatus | reverse complement strand
TATATATATATACATAAAAGTCTTTACAGCTCCTTCAGTTCTTAGAAATTAAATCTAGCCTCTTATTTTTCTCTGCACTTATGTCTATTTCTTTAATATTTCATCAAATAAGGTATTCGAAGCAATGAATCTCACTGAAAAAACAAAAGAACAAGTTACTGGAAGTCAGCGAGGGCTGACCTGTTTTATTCTTGTAATTATTTAGTTTACTTCGACATGAACTTTTCGCTAACAATAGCTTTATCAGTCAATCATCGCTCGTGTATAAAGGGCAAAGATAGTATCAAAAAACCTGTTTCAGTAAGGTATACATATATATATATATGTATATGTATATATATATATATATATATATATATATATATGTATATATATATATATATATATATATATATATATATATATATATATATACACACATATACATATATATATATATATATATATATATATATATATATATATATATATATATATATATATGTGTGTGTATATATGTATATATAACACGTAGGCTGAAAAGTTTTTGGTCTAGCTACTTAAAACACATTTTTTTGCAAAATTCGAATTTATTCATCAACAAGAGCGATATAATTAGTCCAAGGCCTTTCTAAAATTTCTATACCTTCCTTATAGACGGATTTGTCTTTGCCTTCAACATAAACCTTAGTTTCGGCGATAATTTCTTCAATAGGGCCAAATCTCTTTCCTGCGAGCATTTTCTTAAGGTCTACGAATAGATAATAGTCGCTGGAGGCCTAATCTGGAGAATACGGTGTGACACGGTGCATTGTCTTGATAAAAGAGCACTTTTTTCTTGTTCGTTTGGGGCCGTTTTCTTGCGATTTCTGCCTTCAAAGGCACCATTAACTTTGTATAATATTCGCTATTGATGGTTTTTCCCTTCTCAGCATAGTCGATGAAAATTATTCCATGTGCATCTCAAAATACAGAGGCCAAAACACTCCCAGCCGACTGTTGTGTCTTTGGTCGCTTCGGGCGGTTTTTATCGGCTGCTGCCCACTCAGCTGACTGCCGATTTGATTCCGGTGTGCAGTGGTGGATCCATCTTTCATCCCTTGTTACATATCGCATGAAAAAATATTTTTTATTGCGCTTAAACAGGTCCAAACAACGCTCAGAATTATCAACACGTTGTTGTTTGTGGTCCACTGTGAATAAACGCGGTACCCATTTCGAGCAGAGCTTTCTCATGCCCAAATGTTCATGCAAAATATGACCAACACGTTCTTCTGATATCTTTGGTGTATCAGCTATCTTACGCAATTTCACTTTACGGTCATCCAAGACAATTTTGTGTTTTTTTTTATATTTTCCCGTGTAACCACCTCATTTGGGCGACCAGAGTGTTCATCATCATTTGTGTATGTGCGACAGCGTTTAAATTCAGCATACCTGTAAATGATGAATGATTTTCCAGAGGCAGAGTTCCGTAACACTTATCAAGCTATTGCTTTGCTTGAATGGTATTTTTCCCATCAAGAAACAGTGTTTAATCAAGACACGAAACTCGATTATTTTCATTGTTTTGAAAATATCAAAAGTAGAGTCACTAAAACCACCGTAGCTTGTAAACTAATAGTCGAAAAGTTTTGAAATTTTGACACACATCGTTCGAAGGTTGGTACTTCCTAAAAGTCATATCGATTTTTTGAAAAAGGCGACATCTATGTGTCAGACCAAGAACTTTTCAGTTTATATATATATATATATATATATATATATATATATATATATATATATATATATATATATATATATATATATATATATATTTATAATATAGTTGCCTGTAAATATTTAAAACATTTTATGAAATTGGAATTTCAAAACTAAGAATTTAAATATTCTACGTTAATTCTAGTAAAGTTAAAGTTTTTATTATACAGAGAAGATCACAAATATTAATTATCAAGTGTTAAAATATAAACAGAAAATTAACGTAAAGTTGACAACTCTTATCATGAACTTCACACCTCAAATTTAATAGTGTTTCACTTTGCAGGAAACTGATAATTTATACCTACAGTCGCTAATTTACTTAAAACTTTATGATCTCCATTAACTACGTAAACTTTCCTTTAAGTTATAATACCCACTTCTGTGCAAAAACAATAAGTGTAGGTATCATATATATATATATATATATATATATATATATATATATATATATATATATATATATATATATATATATATATATATATATATATATATATATATATATATATATATATATATATATATATATATATATATATATATATATATATATATATATATATATATATATATATATATATATATATATATATATATATAATATATATATATATATATATATATATATATATATATATATATATATATATTCTATATATATATATATATATATATATATATTATATATATATATATATCTATATATATATATATATATATATATATATATATATATATATATATATATATATATATATATATATATATATATATATATATATATATATATATATATATATATGCATATATATATATATATATATATATATATATATATATATATATATATATACATATAATATAATATATATATATATATATATATATATATATATATATATATATATATATATATATATATATATATATATATATATATATATATATATATATATATATATATATATATATATAGACATATGTATTAGTATAATAAAGAATGAAAGTTTGTATATTTATTTGTTTTTCGGAGATAATCTCTCAAATCATCAATCCGATTTAAACAGAATCTTTTACTGGTATGTAGTCTGGACTTTTGGAAAGGATATAGGCTATACAGTAAATACCCCGCTTTACGCGAGGGATACGTTCCGAAAAAAATCGCGTTAACTGAAATTCGCGTATATCGAGGTTTATGATTAAACATAGTCAAAATTTAATACAAAAAAATACAAATCATTTTAATCAATCACTTTAATTCTAAGAACACTTTATGCAATACATACTCTTATTTTTTACGGAAAAATACATCTATTGTCTTTTGGGCAACGTTTTGTTTACGTTCTTGTAAAATACGTTCATAACACCCAACACTGTTTTTAATTGTTTGACACACGGTCAAGACACGGTCATCATTATTGTCTATACTCTGCAATATGTCCAAACCTGAATAAATTTTTGAAAGTGCATTTTGTATTTCCCCTGAAGATAAAACTTTCTCTTCTACTTGTTCTTCCTCATCGTAGATAGGATTATTCTGTAACTCGATCAGATCTTCATTGCTAATAGGATCGTCGTGCGTTGCTACAAGTTCTACGAGATCTTCTACCGTGACATCTTCAAGTTCAGACCCCTCAATCATTGCAGCAATGTCTTCAAGCACTTGTCTCTGCATCTGGACAATTCTTCTAGGTGCTTCCACTACATCTGGCCAAAGATTACGCCACACCCCATTCATACAACTCATTTTAACTTCCTTCCAAGCCTCTTCTATGTTGTGAATAGACTTCATAATGTTGTATGACTTCCACCACTCTCGCATAGACTGTCTTCCTTCCCCGTCAGTTTCATGAATTAGTTGGCTAAAAGTGCGGCGATGGTAATAAGCTTTGAAGTTTGCTATTGCTCCCTGGTCCATAGGTTGTAATATTGACGTAGTGTTTGGTGGAAGGAACTTTACGTACACTTTTAAGTCTCTGGGCGTATCAAGTGAGGTTGGATGTCCTGGGGCATTGTCTAAGAGTAATATAACTTTAGGTTCAAGCCCATTTCTGTCACAGTATGATTTGACTGATGGGCAAAAACTATTAGAATACCATTCTTGAAAAATTTCCCGTGTAACCCACGCCTTTCTGTTTGATCGCCACACAACTGGTAGACTTGTCTTGTCTGTGCCTCGCATTGCACGGGGTGTTTCTGAATGGTACACTAGTAAAGGTTTCAGTTTGAAATCACCAGTGGCATTACCACCCAGCAGAAGTGTTAGTCGATCTTTCGCAGCTTTGAAACCACTGGCTTGACGTTCTTCCTTAGAAATGAATGTTCGAGATGGCATTTTTTTTCCAGTAAAGTGCGGTCTCATCAACATTGAAGATGAGACAAGCAGGAATTTTCTCTCGTCTAACGAAGTCTTGAAACTTGTCTGGAAACTCAGCTGCAGCTTGAATGTCCGCGCTGGCCGCCTCGCCTGTTATGTGGATATTGTGAAGATTAGAACGCTGCTTGAACCGATGGAACCAGCCTCTGCTGGCAGCAAAAGTCGGAGTGGCACTCCCTTCTCCTTCTTTTGTTTTCAGCATCTCATACAAAGATTTTGCTTTTGTGCATATGAGATCTTGACTTAGTGGTGTGTTCTTCTTATTCAAATCTTCGATCCAGACTGACAGTAATTTCTCCATTCTTTCTAAGATAGATGATCTCGAACGAGAAAGTTTTGTTGCACTTATAGGTGTTGAACCTTCGCTGGAGATTTTAATTTTTTCCCGATTTTTATAAATCGTTCTCACAGTCGATTCTGAGAGTCCAAAATCTCTCCCAACAATTGTTGCTTTGCCTCCATTTTCCATTCTTCTTAACACTTTCATCTTCAATTCCAAAGTGACGCTTTTACGCTCTTTTTTCTTTACAGGCGGCATTTTTAACGTAGGGTTAAATTATGTATGTATGTATCTCCAATAAATATTAAAACAAAACTGCCAGCCGACCGAACTAACATTACGGAACAAATGAACACACGAAACGAACGAGGAAATCCCCATAGAACAAAGTCGAAGGACAGGGAATTCCCAATTCTTCAAAGAGAATATTCAGAGAAAGCGGGGATCCCCCCGCGACCATAGAGAAGTTAATGACTACATGAGCGCGAAATTTGAAATTCGCGTTATAGTGAAACCGCGCGTAACGGGGTCGCGCTAAGCGGGGTATTACTGTATTTTAGGGTGTAAAATAAAAAATGTAATAGATGAATAATATATAATTTCTGTTCTAAAGTAGGCAGCCAAGTATAGAATGGATTGTACATTTGGTTGTCAACGTTAACCCTGGGCCGATTATTAGTAGTCCAAGTTTCGAAATTAGCGGTTTTTGGTATCCGTATCCTAAACAACACGAATTTTGTCAGGAAGCATATTGACATATAAGATTTTTCCACAAGATACACTATACAGTACTCCTATATACATAGAAGCTATGTAATTTAATTAATTATATTTAAATATTTTATGACAAAATTCTTACTGAACCAACCTGAACTAAACTGCCGCAAAAACCTCTATATTCTCTTATGAGCCTGAAATATGCTTTTTTTGACCCACTCCGGTATATGTGCGCATGCGCAAGAAGTAGTTTTTTCGACTGTCTAGGGCAGGGATGCTCAAATTTGAACTGCTGGCGATCCACCTCAATATTGTTAGACTACGATCGATCGACTCTGAGAGGCTGCAAGTAAGTGTGATGCAGGATTGTCGTCTCAGGATTGTCGTCTAGGTAGGGTGTATCGTGGCATAGATATTAGTTTTCCGCACAATTTGCATTTTTTTAGTCAAGGTAAGTGTAGGTCTGCTCTAAAAACTCATAATTATTCAAAATTGCGACTTTATTGGTTCTTACAAAACAAACGAGTTCTAGTGTCTAAACTTAACTAAAGAGTGACTTTGGATGTTGAAGCGTGGCACTGCATGTCCTCAGCATGCTTTTCAAAAGCTGGTACGTAATTACCGAGTGCTAATCGCAAGCATGATGACATATGTTCGTCGATAGCGATATTTTGACTTAATTATCTTCATTTCAGAAAATACAGACTCGCACAAGTAAGTTGACCCAAACATTGCCGTCAGTTGAAGGGCGATTTGCCTTAGATTTGGGTATTTATCTTAAGATATAAAAACACCAGAATTTTGTATCAGATGCTGTGGCTTTGAGATGTATATCTGATATAATCTGCACTAACTCATTTTCAACAGAACATGAGCCCATGTTAAACTGACTTGCTATTTTAGTAGCTAATTCCTCAATGTTTTTACACGAAAAAGGATAACTCATAAATGATGCGATATTTGCCAATTTACTGAAATCATAAAAACGTATTTCGAATTGGCCCAAAATATTTGATAATTCCACCTCATAAATATCATAATTCAACTGAGGAATCCTTGCTTTCAAAGACGGAAAATTTTTCAGATCCTTTCTTTTCAGTTGATCTATCATAAGTTGCAATTTACTTTTGAATGCGTTTATTGCGCTAATCACTCAATAATAGTTTTTCCTTTACCTTGAAGCTCCAAATTAATGGTGTTTAAATGCATTGTGATGTCTGTCAAAAATGCCAAATTAGTCAGCCATTATCCGTTTTTCAGCATCTGAGTGTCATCACCTTTTTCGTCCAGAAAAGCTGTTATTTCGGGCAATAATTCTTGAAACCTTTCTAGGAATTTTCTGGGACTCAACCACCTGACGTCCGTGTGAAGAACTAAATCAGTGTGTTCAGCTGACTCACTATCTTCCAACTGCAATTTAAAGAGCCGTCATTGCAAGCTACGTGCACGGATAGAATTCACAATTTTTATTGCAATGCCCATAATCTCCTCCATGTTTAGAACTTTTGAACACAAAACTTGTTGATGTATAATGCAATGGAAGGAGAAAAATGAAGGGAAATCATCATTAGCTCGACACAATGCCCAAAACCGTTTTTGTTTCCAGTCATTGCTGGTGCTCCATCGGTTGTAATGCACACTAGTTTATATATTGGTAGCTTGTAGTTTGCTACAAAATTGAAGAAAACGTCATATATATCTACGCCACGGGTCTTTCCTTTCAGAGGAATCATTGTCAAAAACTCTTCCTTAGCCGACATGTCATTGAATACCATTCGAATAAAAATACACAGCTGGGCAGTGTCTGTCATATCGGTGGATTCGTCGAACTGTAAAGAAAAGTATGTACATTCCATGATATCATGTTTTAGTTTTTCTGCCATATCCTGACTCATGACTTCAACACGCCTTGTGACAGTCGGACGAGATAACTGAAGTTCTCTAATAGCAGACATAATTTCTGTTTTATTTTTAAAATCTCCAAATAAAGTCTCACCCGCTTCAATAAATGCTTCCTTCACAACCAATCCACCATCAAATGGTTTCTTGTGTTTCGCCAATATATGAGATATTTTAAATGACGCGATCGTTGCAGCTTTTGATTGTTTGGCTGGTCTTGTGAACATGGTTTGTTCTTTTTTTCAAAAAAGTTATCAAATCATGTACTTTTCGTTTTCTTAATTCACTCTGTGACGGAAAATCCTTTTCATAGTTTTTATGAACCGTTTTATGATGCCTGTCTAAGTTCCCACGCTTAGGTATTGCAACTGACGCACGGCAAATGAGACAAATGCACTTATCCTTTACCATACAAAAGACAAATTCTTCCTCCCAATCGTTATTAAAATGATAAGTTTTACCTTTCTTCGCCGCACTCATTTTGGACTATTTATTAATAAACTTTGTAGCGATGTATCGCCTTCAAGTTACAACTCAGACTGACTCTTATTCCTGCAGGCGCAACATTTATATTGGCGCGAACGAAGTCTCGAATGTTCCCGTCAAACACGCCGCCCGAAGTTTTTAGAAAAATCGGCGGGAATCAAAAACACGGCTTTTCTTTGACAAGTACCGCGCGTTCCTTTGATAAAGCCGCCTTTTGCCGCTAGCAGGGGGTTATTACGATAAAAGAATCTGTGAATAGTTCTATATCGGAATTTTTTTCTCGAGATCGACTCAAAAAGCACTTGCGATCGACTTGTCGATCGCAATCGACCGTTTCAGCACCCCTAGTCTAGGGTATTAGTGTATAATAGAGTTGGGTTAGATGACAAAAGGACGTTATGAGACAGTGTCGCCAACTCTATGTGAAGTAGTATTTGATGATTATCGTCGTCGAGGTATGTGTGTGTGTGTGATGTTGGTTGTAGGTCAAACTGACGTTAATGTTGGTGTACCAAAAGCTCCTTATTATGGTGATAAGGGGTATTCTAGACTCTCTTAAAAAGTCTTTATTATGATAATGAGCTTTATTTTTAGAATTGTCGTAGTTATTTTTAATGTGTAATGGGGGTAGGCTAGATGTGAAAAAGGCATTTATGAAGTTAGTTTTTTTTTTCACACATTAAAAAAGGGTAAATGATTATTTTTTGGAATGATGTGTGCATGTACAGACGTGAAAAAAGGCGTGAATGAAGTTAGTGGAGTTGTTTTTATGATAAAAAGTTGATGAAAAACGCCTTATATAAGGTGTTCTTTTGTTGAAGAGTTTATCAAAAATAGATAATTTGAGTTATTTTTCGTTAAAACCTAGTTGAGCAAGAAGCATAGAAGGGTAGAAGAGGGTAACGGTCGACCAACACAAAAGCCTTCATGTGTGTTTTTTTTTTTTTAAAAAAAGATATTGAAAAGAGTATCATATGGGGTTAGAAGAGAACTGACTTAGGGTAGAAGAGGGTAAGCCAAGAAGTCATTATTTTGGAGAAGATGATAATGATGATGATTAAGGGTAGGCTAGACTAGACAAAAAAGTCCAAACATAATCCGTTTGTTATAGCATCCGGGAAAGAGACTCTTAATATGACATATAATGTTTTATCTACGCTTATTTATAACAAAGAGTTAAACGGTACCATAACAACTCCCGTGCGAAGCCGGAGCAGGTCGCTAGTAAATATATATATATATATATATATATATATATATATATATATATATATATATATATATATATATATACATATATATATATATATATATATATATATATATATATATATATATATATATATATTATGGATTCTAGAAATACTAAAAAGCAACAGCGTAGAGATTTTTTCGGATATCTGACCTATCTACTAGTAAACTCGCCCTAATAGGCCTCAGTGGCTTGAAAAGAGTATCTCTGTGTCTGTCTGGTATCCTTGGACTAATAATAATAATTTAGAGTGATACTCTCAACAGATATTATTGCATTGTTATACAACACATCTATATAAAGCAGGCAAGGCAAGGGCAAGAACTTTGTTGGCTATTTCATTTTATAAACACATCAGTATTTCGTGGCTAATACACCTAGTTTGTAATATGAAAAATTATGTAAAATATAGCAATAGTTTCCCAGCTTTTTTATGGTATTGACGTTAATGTGAGCTTTATAAGCTAACGTAAAGTTGTGGGATTTATAAAATAATCTTGCATAAAAGATTTTTTATTTTCCACTATATTATTATTTTTCGTGACAATTGTTTCGGCACACGGTGCCTTCTTCAGACGAATAAGAATTTTAAACTAAATGTAATATTGAATACATATCCTTAAATACAGTATTTTCGTTCTGCCTGTTTAAGAAATCCTCAGTGTATTTAGATAATTCTAACTATATAATTGGATACAATTGGAAAAACCTAAATATTTAATACTGCTTATTGTTCTAGGTAAATCTGGTTGGGTTAATTTCTAATTTTTATAAAGGTTTAATAACGGAGAGTTGTTGGTTTCAGATTGTTAATTTAGTAAAATGTTCCTATTCTTATATTCGTTAATCTCCATGCTTTATAAGGAATTAAACTTTTTAGATTTAGATTCATTATGGAGAATTTTAAAATTTTCATCTAAATTGTGGTTTTCTAATATTAAATGGTCTGCATAATCTTAGAAAATCACAATTTCGACGAAAATTTTAAAATTCAATGTAATGAATCTAAATCTAAAAAGTTGAATTTCTTAGAAAACATTGAGATTAACAAACATAAGAATAGGAACCTTTTACTGAATCAACAACTTGAAACCAATAACTTTCCGTTATTAAACCTTTATAAAAATTAACAATAAGCAGGATTAAAGATTTATGATTTTATATTATTGTACCCAATTATATAGTTAGAATTGTCTAAGTACACTGAGGACAAGTAGAACGAAAATACTATATTTAATGATATGTATTCAATATTACATTTGGTTTAAAATTCTTATTCGTCCGAAGAAGACACCGTGTGCAGAAACAATTGTCACGAAAAATAATAATACAGTGGAAATAAAAAAATATTATTAGTTACAAGTTACAATGTATTTCCATTAAGTAACGGCTAACTCAGTAAGCGTTTTATAAAAGGTGTTATTAATATATGGGAAGATACCGTTGAAAGTAGTCATTCACACTTTCTTCTCACAGTAACATTTATTTCTGTAACAAGTGAACTCGTTTACGAAATTTCTTTATGACGTCTGATTCCGCACAATTTCGCCACTGCAATTGCAAAAAGCCCATTTTTAAAGGCATCGTGCACTACAACATTAAACATTTTAAATCAGATAATACACTTGACATTGACGCAAATTAGAGATAAAACATCCAAAAATAATGAACAGTTAATAAATATAATATTACATTCCGTCTAAAACTACTTATTCATAATTTTAGCCTCTACGCAGATAGTTGGCAATGCGAATCAACACCTGGCTTCTAGAGTGCAGTCTCACGGTTTGCTAGCAATGTAAGAAACTCAGTATTTTGAGAAGTGTTTTGGACCTTTCATATACATGATATAATTAATTTTAATATTCAATTACATTAAATATAAATAAAGGCGATATTTCCTATTGCTTCTTAATATTTAATTAACTGGCGAATTTGTCTGAAACTTTCTAGGAATGTATATTAAAAATTCAAGAGGTTAATTAATAAATATATTTTGTGTGATATAGTCACAAATACAATTCACAATTACTTACTTCTATTAATTTCTTTTCTGATAGGCAATAAATAATTATAATTAAAATGTAGTCCATAAATGTAAAAACAATTTCTTATTTTTCAAATTAGTAAGTTGCTCTGTTAGTACACGAAGCACGTTACATTGTCCTTATCTGGAGCACTAGGAAATTAAAAACAAACATTTTATGAAAGCAGCCGATTGCAAGGTTAAAATTGTCAGACAATATTTCATCACCAAATCCAGTATTTGCTCGAGGCATTTTAATTTGCAGTTTCCGCAGAGTTTGCTTTAAGTCCCCAAAGATTTTTCCTAAAATGATTCATTATTTGCAATTAGTCGAGATATGATGGCTCATCGTATATCCGTTTAATTAAAAATACTAAAAGAGGTTTTTGGACAACGATATCGTCCTTTACTATATCTTTACGAACGAAAACAATAATTTGCAGAATATTTACTTCATTACAGCTTTTAAAAAAAGAATTACAGTTTATTGTAGAGATATTTCGTATTTCGATAAATTAATAAAATAATTATTTTTTACTCTGCTCTATACTTTCTCCCAATCCTATAAATTACAATAACGGATTGCTGAATTAACAGCATACAATCATCATATTCAATATTTGCTAGTGAACTTTAATTTATTGTTTTTACAAGAAGTTTAATTTAAGCCCCGAAAGACTTCTTCAAAGTGGTTTATTTCTTGCAGTTAGCTGTAATGTACGGGTAGATCATACATACCTTTAGAAATCTTGTTTCTATGGCTTGGTCCGCGTCAATTTGGAGCAACCTCTGCCCTACGATCTTCAATGATTTTTAATCTTCGATATTAGAACACTGTGTTCTAATCGAAAGGTACAAAAACCGGAAGACAAATCGTACGATCGTAGACGAAACGTTTGAAGATTAGTTCAGATTAATACAGTTTAATTCCAAGAACCATGATTTCTCATCTAACCAGAACCGTGAAAGTACAAACGGAAACAAGTCATATATATGTACGTATATATATATATATATATATATATATATATATATATATATATATATATATATATATATATAATAATTTTTCTGTTGAACCTTTTATTTACATAAACTTGATTGGTTTTTCTTGGGTACTTAGGTTCTTTTGGAAAACACAAACTAGTTTATTTGACGTTTCGCCTTATTTTTTTTAGGCATTTTCAAAAATTCTTTATTTTTTAATATTCATTCTAAAATTAGAAAACACAAGGTTAAAATCTTTTAAGTCAAATTACACTTTTGAGTCTGCAATACATGACAAACCATCGGACGAAAAAGATGCCATTAGAGCCGAAATAACTAACACTTACGTCGTACCAAACAATTTATCAAAGACAATCCCCAAATTATAGTTCTTAAACCTGATAAGACAAATAAAACCATCATAATGAACAAAACAGAATACGATGAAAAAATGGAAAATATATTAAATGATACAGATACTTATAAAAAAATAAATAGTGACCCAACAAATGTATATCAGAAGAAAAATAACACTTTAATAAAGACATTACTGAATAAAAAAGAACTAGACGAAAGAAAAGCTAAAAATCTAATGATAAACAATGCTGTGACACCTAAAATTTATGGCTTACCCAAACTACACAAACAAGGTACCCCATTAAGACCCATTGTTTCATGTATACAATCGCCATTATACAATTTATCTAAATACTTAGCCAACTGTCTATCCAACATATCCGGTAAAAATGAACACTTTATTAAAGATGCTTTCGACTTTAAAACTTTCATTGACACAGTGAGAATCTCATCGAATTATAAACTTTTGTCGTTTGATGTAACATCTTTATACACGAACATTCCAAATGAACTAGTTAAAACCGTTATTAATGAAAAATGGGATCTACTACAAGAACACACAACAATTTCAAAAAGAAATTTTCTGGACGCCATAGATCTCACATTGAACACCAACTATTTTCAATTTAAAAATAGATTTTATAAACAAATCGACGGTTGTGCCATGGGTTCCCTCATTTCATCAGTCATTGCTCAACTAGTAATGGAATACCTGGAAGAACAAGTCATTAAAAAAATAAAAGGTAACATTTTGTTTTTCAAGAGATTCGTAGATGATTGTTTATTAGCAGTCCAAAATGATAAAATTACCGAAATTCTATACAAATTTAATAGCTTCCACAAAAAATTACAATTTACCTCAGAAATTGAAAAGGATGGTAAAATAAATTTTCTAGACCTGACTCTTATCAGAAAGCAAGATAAAATCCTTACAGAGTGGTACACAAAAACTTCTTGGTCAGGGAGAAATTTGAATTTTCACTCTAGTCATGCAATGTCCCAGAAAATCAGCGTTATAGTGGGCCTAACAGACCGAGCAATAAAATTGACTTCCCCTGAACTAAGACCAGACGCGCTAAAAAAAGTAAAAAACTGTCTTAATACAAAACAATTTTAAAGAGAATGACATCAATCGAACAATAAAAAAGAGAATATACAAGTTTTATAATAACTCAAAAAACAACACCAAAAATAGTAAACAAAACTGTGATAAATTTTTACCACTTCCTTATACAAAAGAACTTTCTGAGAAGCTGAAATGGGTCTTGAAAAAATATAACATTATAGTTTGCCATAAAACTCAAAATAAACTAAGTTCATTATTTACAAACTTAAAAAGCCATATCCCCACAGTGAATGAATCTAATGTTGTGTATGCAATACCGTGTGCGAATTGTCCGAAGAAATATATTGGCATGACTTCTCAGCTACTAAAAAACAGACTAAATGGACACAAATATACTAGGAATGCTTCTACTGCCCTTAGTAAACACGAAGCAGAAGAAAAACATGACTTTAAATTCAATGAAACCAAGGTCCTCTGCAAAGAGCGGAATTATGCCAAACTACAAATCAAAGAGATGATTGAAATAAAAAAAAGATGAAAACACTGTGAATGATAGGACTGACATAAAAGGAATCAGTCATATCTACACAAATTTAATTAAAAAAAATAAACATGCTGGCATGCATATCCTCTTAATAATGCAAAATGGTATATATACTTTATATCAATAATAGTTTTTTCGTTAAAACACCCATTATAGATAATAAAATTTAAAAAAAAAATCAGTAAAAAATACGAGACACGATATGCTGAAAGAAATACAGAATTTGAAATTCACAAACACACAAATAGTTGACTTTCAGGGTATATACACGTTAGTAAATTGTTTTATATTTTTGTTATGGTGTAATATTTTAAATGTCCGCCCCCCCCCCCCCCCCCCCCCCCCCCCCCCCCCCCCCCCCCCCCCCCCCCCAGTGTGCGTAAAAATGCTATATGTTTTTAAAAGTGTAATTTGACTTAAAAGATTTTAACCTTGTGTTTTCTAATTTTAGAATGAATATTAAAAAATAAAGAATTTTTGAAAATGCCTAAAAAATATAAGGCGAAACGTCAAATAAACTAGTTTGTGTTTTCCAAAAGAACCTAAGTACCCAAGAAAAACCAATCAAGTTTATATATATATATATATATATATATATATATATATATATATATATATATATATATAAATTTATATATGTATATTTTCTTAAGTATTAGGTTCTTCTTAAAATTTCTGAGCACTTAATTACCGTTTCGTCCTATTATTTTAGGCGTTCTCAAAATTTTTTTTATTTATGTCCAAAGACATAATGAAATTTTTTTTATAATACAACACATATAATTATTTTACAAACGTCACACTATATAATACATTTATTTAAGACAATTAAAATTGAATATAAATATAATAAAATAATAAACAGTACCTTGAAAGTTTCGTTGTCGGTGCACCAGTGAATTTTATTTTATTATTATCTATAATATATATAAAATGCAACGTCTCTCTGTCTATCCGTTGGTGCGCTTATCACTGGAGAACCACTTATCCGATTTAGGTGCTTTTTTTTAAAACATATGGCCAGTTTATACGTTAGGTAACATAAGGAATAAGCAGTGACGATAATAGTGAATCAAGTCGGAAAAAAGTTTGCCGCTAACGCGTTCTCTTGCAGTTCACTGCCTAAATCATTAAACATGGAACAATATCATGTAGCAAAGAATATAATATACACATAAAATGAAAACATTTCTTTGTCTGTCTGTCTGTCCGTTAGTGCGCTTATCACTCGAGAACCACTTATCCGGTTTACGTGTTTTTTTTTTTTACATAAGTATGTTCTCTGGCCAGGTTATAGGATATATTTTGTTATTTTAGGTAACATAAGAAATAAGCAGTGACGATAGTAGTGTACAAAGTCGGAAAAAGTTTCTCTCTTGCAATACGCTGTCTAAACCATTAAATATGGAACATCATGTAGAAAAGAATATAATAAAATACCAGCCATGCCTGCGGCTCCGCTCGGGTGGACTTGATTACCTATTATCGTCACTGCTTATTCCTTATGTTACCTAACGTAATAAAATATATTCTAAAACCTGGCTAGGGAACATATGTACGTTTTAAAAAAAAGCACGTAAATCGAATAAGTGATTCTCAAGTGATAAGGGCACTAACGGACAGACAGACAGAGAAACGTTGCATTTTATATATTAAAGATTAATTATTTAATTTTATAGTTTAGTTAACTGAAAAATTCTTGGGTACCGAAATTTACAAACCAAACTTTATCAACTGAATTCTTTTATTATTTAAAACTTAAAAGTGCACGTTGTGCGTGTAATTATTTTGTAAAAAATTCTTTACAAAATTTTGATTTCGAGTTTTTAGAACCTTATGATGCTAAGGAAACTATTTCCGCTGACCATGTAAAGGCTTTTTATAAATTTTGATAAGAGAGTTCTTTAATATAAGCATAGCATTTTGTAAAAAAATACGTAAATCAGATAAGTGGTTTTTGAGTGCTAAGCGCACTAACGGAGGGACAGACAGACAGACAGAGACGTTGCGTTTTTATATATATATATATATATATATATATATATATATATATATATATATATATATATATATATATATATATACATATATATATATATATATATATATATATATATATATATATATATATATATATATATACATATATATATATATATATATATATATATATATATATATATATATATATATATATATATATATATATATATTTATATTTATATATATGTATATATTATAGATTTTTTTTGATAAATAATAAGTTAAGAATTAAAAAAAACACGTAAATCGGATGATAAGCACACTAACGGTCAGACAGACAGACATAGAGACGTTGCATTATATATATATATATATATACATATTGTATTCTTTGTTACATGATACTGTTCCATATTTGACGGTTTAGGCAGCGTATTGCAAGAGTACGCTAGCGGCAAACATTTTTCCGACTTGATTCCCTATTATTGTTACTGCTTATTTATTATATTACCTAACGTAATAAAGTATATAGATTATAGATTAGTATTATTACATAATCTGAAAAGAGAACATATTTATGAATAAAAAAAACCCTTAAATTGGATAAGTGGTTTTCGAGAGATAAGTGCACTAACGGACAAACAGACAGAGAGACGTTGCATTTTATATATATTATAGAAGATTATAGATAACCTCGCCAAAGAAAAAAATGTATGAATTAAAAAAAAAAACACGTAGTTCTCGAGTGATAAGCGCATTAATGGACAGACAGACAGATAGATTACATAATATAGAAGATTATAGAAAACCTAGCCAGAGAACAAATGTTTGAGACACTTAAATCAGATAAGTGGTTCTCGAGTGATACGCGCACTAACGGACAAACAGACAAACAAACAGAGACACATTTTATTTTATATATATTATAGAGGATTATAGATAACCTGGCCAAAGAAAAAATGTATGAATTAAAAAAAAACACGTAAATCGGATAAGTGGTTTTCGAGTGTTAAGAGCTCTAACGGACAAATAGAGAGACAGACAGAGAGATGTTGCATTTTATATTCATTGTATTCTTTGATACATGATATTGTGCCATATTTAATAGTTTAGGCAGTGTATTGCAAGAGAACGCAATAGGGGCGAACTTCTTTCCGACTTGATTCACTATTATCGTCACTGCTTATTCCGTATGTTACCCAACGTAATAAAAGGTATCCTATAATCTGGCCAGGGAGCATATGTATGTATGTTTAAAAAAAAAAAGTAAGTAAATCGGATAAGTGGTTCTCGAGTGCTAAGCGCACTAACGGACAGACAGACAGACAGATAGACAGACAGGCAGGCAGACAGACGAAGAGACGTTGCATCTATAATATATATAATTTAATATATATTGTAGATTATAGATATAAAATGCAACGTCTCTGTCTGCCTGTCTGTCAGTTAGTACGCTTATTACTCGAAAACCACTTAAAAAAGTAAGTAAATCGGATAAGTGGTTCTCGAGTGCTAAGCGCACTAACGGACAGACAGACAGACAGATAGACAGACAGGCAGGCAGACAGACGAAGAGACGTTGCATCTATAATATATATAATTTAATATATATTGTAGATTATAGATATAAAATGCAACGTCTCTGTCTGCCTGTCTGTCAGTTAGTACGCTTATTACTCGAAAACCACTTATCCGATTTACGTGTTTTTTTTTTAATTCATACATATGTTCTCTGGCCAGGTTATGGGATAGATTTTATTACGTTAGGTAATATAAGGAATAAGCAGTGACGAAAATAGTGAAGAAAGTCCACGCGAGCGGAGCCGCGAGCACGGCTAGTAATAAAATAAAATTCACTGGTGCACCGACGAAACTTTCAAGGTACTATTTATTATTTTATTATATTTATGTTTAAGTATCTTAAATAAATGTATTATATAGTGTGATGTTTGTAAAATAATTATATGTGTTGTATTATAAAACAAATTTCATTATGTTTTTATATGTAAATAAAAAAGTTTTTGAGAATGCCCAAAATAATAGGGCCAAACGTTAATTAAGTGATTAGAAATTTTAAGAGAAACCTAATACCCAAGAAAATATACATACAAAATTTATAATATTCAAAGGTTCAATAAAAATATATATATAAAATATATATATATATATATATATATATATATATATATATATATATATATATATATATATATATATATATATTGTTATTTTGAATGGCAAGGCGCTGTGAGCGTTCAGCACTAGACTCTCCATTTCGACGCATTCTAGCAGCCCTCGCCTCAGACGTATTTCTAAAAAGATTTTCTTTTAAGCATAAAGTTGTCTTTGTCTACTACTTATGTAATCTTTAATAGCAGCCACACATGCACAGTTTCCTAACAGTAAAAAACTACTTAATAAAAAATAAACAACTTTATCATACGCTTCAAACTGAATGAACGTAATAATTGTAAAATAAAATAAAATAGTTCGTGTCACGTAAACTTCTCAAACGAAGAGTCAACTCAAAAGCGAAAAAGTGAAATTATATGTTACAGGACATGGATCGACAAAATTTACATAAACACTACCCCGCGCAAGCGCATCTGCTGGTCTGTCGATCACCCGACACGCGACGCCGCCTTCCTCCCGCAGGACCACTCACTCTTGGCCCTTTCTTTCTCCACCGCGTCAGCTCCCTTTTGTCACAACCTCATAAATCCTAGCCTATCTTTACCCCAAAAGTCTAGGCTAGATACCAATAAAAGATTTTTCAATCGGATTTGTAGTCTGAGAGTTTACCTAGAGCAAACATACAAACTCAGCAAGTTTAATTTTAATTTAGATCTTTAGAACAAAATATAATATAATTATTATATCATTCTCTAGTAGAGAAAAGTACTTATTACCTACATTATATATATATATATATATATATATATATATATATATATATATATATATATATATATATATATATATATATATATATATATATATATATATATATATATATATATATATATATATACATATATTTATATATATATATATATATATATATATATATATATATATATATATATATATGTAGTCGACACTCTACAGAATGAAAGACCAAAATGTTGACCGAAATTTCACTATAGAAAGTTTTTCACTATATAAAAAAAAATCCGTATATATTGCTATGTATATATTTTATATTGGTAATCATTTACTTGTATTTTATAAGGTACAAGCAACAAAAAAAATTGCAAAATTGAATTATTAGAAAAGATTTTATTAAACATTTCAAAGTTTAAATAGTACATAGCATGTACAAGGCTAAATACATACATAAAGTCCGTACCTTATATCTTTACCCGTGCGTCATAGTTTTCAGGCCATATAACAGACGACTATTATATTATTTGTCTCTTTTCACCAATAAATCGTAGGTATTGGTAAAAAGAGACAAAAAATATAATAGTCGTCTGGGATATTGCCTGAAAACTATGACGCACGTGTAAAGATATAACGTACGGACTTTATGTATGTATGTATTACATACGAAATAAAAAAGAATAATACAAAATCTGTTAATACATATATACATACTACGTACATACGTACTAGGAAAAATAATCAGTTATTTTCTTTTGAACATTACTTTTGAAAAATACTTGTTGCTCAACAAAATTCTCGCATTTATTCAAATGCATAAAGATTTAATCAGGTACACTTTCCTGGCCCCTGAGAGTAGTTCGCACAATGTCAAATGCATTTCTTATTTCATTTTCACTAAATTTAGCAGGACATTCCCCGGTTTCAGTTTCTTCTTCATGATCTTCTATACTTTTTATATCGTCAATTATGTCTTGGTCAGTTGGGAGATCTGTCGTGCCAACATCATTGTCGATTTCTAAGAAATCTTCAAGTAAAAAATCTGCGTCGACGGTAGCAGTTTTTTGTAGAATACCCCATTACCTTTTTAAGGTAGTGAGATCCATTTCGTCTTCTTCTTCCCATTCGTAAATTTTTTCAGTAAAACCTGCTTTAGAAAAGCAGTTTTTGGTAGTTTTCCGAGAAACATTTTCACTACATACTTTAGCGACTTCGGTTATACACTCTTTAAGGGTAATCAATTTTTGGACTGGAAGGTTGTTATCAATCGCATTAACAATTTTGTGAACAATTCTGTTTCGGTAATGATGTTTTATGTTTTTTATAATACCCTGGTCCATAGGTTGCAATTTGGAGGTCATGTTTGGTGGAAAAAAGATCAATTCAATATTCCTTAATTTTTTACTTACAGGAACTGGATGTGCAGGACAATTGTCTATAAACATCACAATCTTTCGCTTTTGGCTTTTTATTTTCGTGTCCAGTTCTTTGACCCATCTTTCGAAAATCTCAGAAGTCATCCATGCCTTTTTATTATTGGCGTAATATAACTCCAGAGATTTAACTCCTTTTAAACAACGGTGATTTTTGCTTTTACCTATGAGCAGTAATTTCAGTTTTTCTGAGCCATCCATGTTTGTTCCAACCATAAGTGTCACCACTTTACTTGTTTTAACACCAAAACATTTATCACTTTTAAAAGCAAAAGTTTTATTTGGCAAACATTTAAAAAACAAACTGACACAACTGAAAACGTTTTTTGGCTCGTACTTTTTCAATGCACTTTTTAAAACAGTTTCAGTCCAAATGTCATAGTCCTCCTGATTAACGCTTGCACTCTCGCCAGACACCGTCTTGAAATCAATTGAATTGCGAGTCTTCCAGGCACTCAACCACCCTTCACTAGCTTGAAAATTAACGCAGTTAAATTCTTTAGCAAATTGTAGAGCCTTTTGCTTTATTAAATTTCCCGATATTGGTACATTTTGATGCGTACGGGCCACTTGAAACCATCGTAAAACTGCTTCATTTACATCCTCGTCAGTACTCACCCGTACTCGTTTTCGACTGCTTGGAACACTAGGTTTCTTGATGGTACTGTCGCGACTTTTTATTATCAGAGAGACGCAACTTGGAGAAACACCAAATTTTGCAGCAACATCAATTTTTTTTTTGCAGCCTTTATTAACTTCCTCCAAAACTTTAATTTTCTCAGATAAACTTAAACACACTCGCTTGGACATCTTACTTGATTCTTAAACCAAAAGAAACTGAACCTGAATTTGCAATTACTATGCTTCGACTATAAAATGGTTTTTTCCCCGGGTTTCTATAAAATGGGTTATTCCCCGGGTTTCTCACAGAAATCGACCTGATTTACTGCCAACCATTAGGCGTTATAAACGCGTTAAGAACCTTTTCAAAAGAATGCGTCATAAAAATGGAATTCGTGCTAATGTTAGATAAAAATGGGAAACCCGAAATGGCCAAGATCTCAATAAATGCATAAAAATTTATACATAAAATTCCGGTAAAAATTTTATTATATAGAGTGTTACTATTTTACAGATTCACTATATGCAGGGCTTTTTACATAAAATTTGATTAAAATATTCTAGGTCTTGAAAAAATTGCACTATAAAGAGTTTTTTCACTATATAGAGTTTCACTATAAACAGTGTCGACTGTATATATATATATATATATATATATATATATATATATATATATATATATATATATATATATATATATATATATATGTATATATATATATATATATATATATATATATATATATATATATATATATATATATATATATATATATATATGTATATATACATATATATATATATATATATATATATATATATATATATATATATATATATATATATATATATGTACGAGGCATGTTTTTTAAGTAAGTACCGTTTTGGAATTAAAAAAAGACGTGCAAAGATATCGCTATAATTTTATTTTTACATGAAAGCCTGTACCTTAATCTACTTTTCTACATAATTTCCGTGAATATTGAGGCACTTGTCATAACGTGGCACCAGTTTTTGAATACCCTCCTCATAAAATTCTGCCGCCTGACTTGTTAACCACCGTATCACAAATGTTTTGACTTCGTTATCGTCTTGAAGACGCTGACCACCCAGGTGCTTCTTCAAGTGCAGGAACAAATGGTAGTCGCTGGGCGCCAGATCAGGGCTGTATGGAGGATGATCTAGAGTTTCCCATTTAAAAGATTTGATGAGATCTTTGGTCCGATTAGCCACATGTGGACGGGCATTGTCATGCAGCAAAACGATACCCTTACTCAACTTGCCACGTCTTTTGTTCTGGATTGCACGACGCAGATTGTTCAATGTCTCACAATAAGACGCTGCATTGATTGTCTCATTACGAGGCAGAAACTCCACTAGCAATACTCCTTTTCTGTCCCAAAAAACTGTGCACATGATTTTGCGGGCAGAAATTGTTTGCTTAAACTTCACTTTTTTGGGTGATGATGAATGTCGCCATTCCATGGATTGTTGTTTCGATTCTGGTGTGACGTAGGCCACCCATGTTTCGTCACCAGTAACAATTTGGTCTAAAAAATGTTCACCTTCATTGTGGTACCGCTCAAGGAAAGTCAATGCACTGCCTAAACGTTGGGTTTTGTGCAAATCCGTCAACATTTTTGGAACCCAACGTGAACACAATTTCCGGTAATTCAAGTTCTCGGTCACAATGCGATACAAAACACTACGAGAATATTGAGGAAAGCAGTCGCACAATGATGAAATTGTAAAGCGTCCGTTTTCTCTCACCTTTTCGTCCACTTTCTGCACCAAATCTTCATTAACGACCGAAGGACGCCCACTCCGTTCTTCATCATGCACATTTGTGCGGCCATCTTTAAATGCTCTCACCCATTTCCTTACCATTCCATCACTCATAATGTTTTGTCCGTAAACTTCACAGATCTCACGATGAATATCGATCGGTTTTACGCCTTTAGCACTAAGAAATCGTATAACAGCCCGTACTTCACAATCGGCGGGACTCACGATTGTCGGAGGCATCTTAAACACTCAGTAAACAACGTATACAATGAAGAATCAGACTATAATGGCGTCAGTGCGTAGACATGAGATGTAGGTTACCAGCGCGCATGCGCGGAACGCCGACCGTATCGCTGCGGCGGCGGAATCGCAAAACGGTACTTACTTAAAAAACATGCCTCGTATATATATAATGTAAGTAATAAGTAAGAATGATAAAATAATTATATTATATTTTGTTCTAAAGATCTAAATTAAAATTAAATTTGCTGAGCTAAAACTGCTAGACCATATTTCATTACCAAATCTAATATTTACTTAAGGCTTTTTAATTTGCCGTTTTCACAAAAAAATCTAATTTCTAAAATGACTCACTTTTAGCAATTAACTGGAATATTAAGGCTGATCGTATATCCTTTAATTAAAAAGAACTTAAATAGGGTTTCTTTGATTAGGATATATATATATATATATATATATATATATATATATATATATATATATATATATATATATATATATATATATATATAGTATTTCATACTTCATAATAACTGTACAGACAAAAACAGTATTTAGCGACATTTATTTTATAACCAGCGTTTAAAAAAAAAAAAAATCTATTCTACAGGTAGTCGGCAATTTCTTTTATCCATAAGAGAGTTATTTTACCCTATCTGTATATTTCTAATTTACATATAAATTTAAAATAAACACAGTTATTGTACAGCAGTTACGAATTGTCAGTATAAAATTGGCATCACCAAATCTCCTATTCGCAAGAAACCTCGAAAAAACTTTGACTGAAATGATTCACATTTTTAGTGTTCCGTACGGAACACTTATAAGATGACTTCGGTGTCTGTCTGTGCGTCTGTCCTTCTGTCTGTCTGTCACACCCGATTTTCTGCGTAACTATTTGTCATAGAAAGTTGAAATTTGGTAATAATATAGGAATTGATGGCCTCAGCAGAGTCTTGTAGTTTTGAAAGTTAAGTTTTGACTTAAGGGGTTAGTTTTGGGGGGGTGAAAAAAAAAATTTTTTACTAGGTCATCGAGTGCGGTGTCAAATGAAACCTTGTGAAAACACGAGTAAAAAATATATATATAATGTGATAGTTACGCACACTTTTCTTTGTATTATTTTTAAAAAATCGCGAAAAATCGCTGTCTCCCCTCCTTATCTCGAAGGGTACTAATCAAAAAATTTTAAAAATATTCTGGAATATTCTTCACGGGATGTAGACTGAACGAAAATTATCACGAGTGCATAACCTTTAATAATTTATCTGGTACATAAAAAAAGAAAAAAATTCAAGGTCATAAGTTTTCAGTAAAGATTCGAATCAAACTTTGTTGAAAACTCATTTGAGGTGTGTTTTGTGAAGCCACTGATCATTTTAAACCTCCGTAACAAAATTTTTTTATTTTAAAAGCAATCAACGTACGGAACACTAATTGCGCAAGATCAACTTGCACTTGACCGGTTATTGTAATTAGTTGGGACTCTTTAGTTGATTTTATAATATTTTAATGAAAAAGAAACTAAATAAGGTTTCTTCAATTCAAATATTTTTGACAATTTTTTACTTTATCGCAGGTGTCTTGGATTACAGATTATGATTAGTAGCCGTTTTAAGTCACTTATTTAAAAAGTTAAATACGCTGAAAAAGTTGTAGCATGTTTAAAGATTTTTTATGGAGTTTAAAACCGAAACAATTACCCATCGCGTTTTTGACATATGATAAGCACCTATTTATTATTTTGCAATTTTAGAAACATCAGTATGATGTTATTGTGCAAAGTAATACGCTTTTAATAATAACGTAAATTACCGGTAACATTGACCATAGATGCTGTTGAAGATTTTTTTTAAAATCTATAACAGGATTTAAAATATTTTATAGAAAAATGGTTCCACCCCATTTAAAGTTTTACCACTATAGCATTTAAGTCATAAAAACAAAGAATTGCGTTTAGTTAGATTAGATTTCCATTTAATAAATGGACGGATCAATTTTCTCGACAACCAAGATTTAGAATCAAGTGAACAAACTTCTTTTTATATTTTTTGTTCTCCGTTTCTAGCAATTTGCACCTCTTTATATTATGACTATTTTTTCTTTCAAAGTCGTTTCAGTTAAAATACGACTACATGTTCTTTAAAATGTATTGAAGCTAGGAATTCTTCTTTGCCTTGAATAAAGTGTTGTATATACCCTTGGTGCTCGCCTTTTGTTATATACACTTGTTTTAACTTAGTACTATTCATATTCTTAAAATATACAAACGCCATTTTTAATATTTGTTATTGTCAAACATGCATAGCCAATTTCATCAGAGCTCTATACAATAGTACGAGTATCATCTATTCTTGAATTAAAAGTAATAAAATAAAAATTAAATATAACGGGCCAAGTGCAACTCGGACTTGTGCAATTAGTGTTCCGTACTGAATTGCTTTTGAAATAAAAAAATTTATTACGGAGATATAAAATGATCAGTAACTTCACAAAACACAATCCAAATGAGTTTTCAACAATGTGTTTTTCCGATCATTACTGAAAACTGATGACCTTGAAATTTTGTTTTCTTTTTATGTACCAGATAAATTATTAAAGTTAATGCACTCGTGATTATTTTCGTTCAATCTACACCCTGTGGAAAATATTCCAGAATTTTTCAACATTTTTTGATCAGTTCTTTTCGAGATAGTGGCAGCGATTTTGCGCAATTTTTTAAAAATAATACAAAGAGTGTGCGCAAGTATTACATTATATATATTTTTGAACTCATATTTTTACAGCATTCATTTGTCACCCCACTCGATGACCGGCTTTCCGATTTCACCCCCCAAACTAACTCCTTAATTCAAAATTTAACTTTCAAAACTACACGGCTCTGATGATGCCATCAATTCCTATATTACTGCCAAATTTCCACTTTCTATGTCAAGTAATTTCCAAGAAAATCGGATGCGACAGACGGACAGACAGACACCGAAGTGATCTTATAAGTGTTCCGTACGGAACACAAAAAACAAGGTGTTAGGTCTTAAAAACAAAATCAAGGAAGATAAATTTTATTCATCAGATAAGACGAAAATTTTTGGCTACTCTTCAAAGAAAAATAAAATAATTATTTAGTATTTAACGGTATATTTTCTTCAAATTATTCAAGTTAAAATTATTAGTAACGGATTGCTGAGTTAAAAGATACATTATTTCATTGCTATATCCAACACTTGCCTGAGATACTTTGATTTGCAATTTACACAAAAAGTTTACTTTAAATTCAAAATGACTTTTCGTACAATAATTTTCTCTTTACAGTTAGCTGGAATGACATGGCTGATGGTATATCTCTTTAATTAAAAAGAAATCTATATTTTTGATTATGATATATTTAAGGATTTCATATTTTATAATAATTATACAAACGAAAATAATATTTCACAGGAAATTTGCTTTTACAGACCTAAAAAATAAACGGCAAACCTTATGGTACAGGCAAGGAACATTATTTTACCAAACTCATTAGTAATAAAAACCGGTCAAGTGCAAGTTGAACTTGCACAATTAGTGTTCCGTACGTTGATTGTTTTTGAAATTAAAAATTTTGTTAGGGTGGTATAAAATGATCAGTGACTTTACAAAACACACCCCAAATGAGTTTTCAACAAAGTTTGTTTCCAATCTTTACTGAAAACTGGTGACCTTGAAATTTTGGTTTTTTTCTATACCAGATAAATTATTAAAGGTAATGATAATTTTCGTTCAATCTATACCCAGTGGAGAATATTCCAGGATTTTTTCAAAATTTTTTGATCATTACTTTTCGAGATAAGGTAGGGGACAGCGATTTTTCACGATTTTTAAAAGTAATACGAAGAAAAGTGTGCGCAAGTATTACATTATATATATATTTTTTACTCGTGTTTTCACAAGCTTTCATTTGACACCACACTCGATGACCTAGTAAAAAAAATTTTTTTTCACTTCCGATTTCACCAGTCAAAACGAATCCCTTAAGTCAAAATTTATGTTACGGTTATATAAAATGATCAGTGACTTGACAAAACACACCCCAAATAAGTTTTCAACAAAGTTTATTTCCAATCTTTACTGAAAATTGATGACCTTGAAATTTCTGTTTTTTTTTTATATACCAGATAAATTATTACAGGTAATGCACTCGTGATAATTTTCGTTCAATCTACACCCCGTGGAGATTATTCCAAAATTTTTGCAAAATTTTTTGATAATTACTTTCCGAGATAAGGCGGGTGGACAGCGATTTTTCGCGATTTTTTAAAAATAATACAAAGAAAAGTGCGCGCAAGTATTACATTATATATTTATTTTTTACTCGTGTTTTCACAAGCTTTCATTTGACACCACACTCGATTACCTAGTAAAAAAATTTTTTTTTCACTTCCGATTTCACCCCCCAAAACTAACCCCTTAAGTCAAAATTTAACTTTCAAAACTACATGGCTCTGATGAGGCCATCAATTCCTATATTACTACCAAATTTCAACTTTCTACGACAAATAGTTTCGGAAAAAATTGGGTGTGACAGACGGACAGACAGACGGACAGACACCGAAGTGATCTTTTAAGTGTTCCGTACGGAACACTAAAAATGAACGTTTACTTTCATGGCTGATCATATATCCTTTTAATTAAAAAAAACTAAATAGGGTCCTTCGATTAAGATGTCTCTAAAGATTTCACGCTGTATGATACACGTCATCGTAATATTATTAACAAAATTTTACAGAACCTTTGATTCATTGAAAGCCTGAAAACGAATCGAATAAAGTTTCTTATATAAGCAATAGGCAAAAATCTACTTTCTTTTAAATATTGTAGTCAAAATTTAAAAAAAAAAACTGGCAAGTTACAATAGTCAGCCAATATTTTTTCACCAAATCTAATAGTTGCTTGAGGCTTTTTAATTTGCACGTTACAAAAAAGTTTGCTTGAAACCGGAAAATACTTTTCCCAAATTGATTTGCTCTTTACAATTACAATTGTATATCCTTCATAATAAAAATAAATCTAAATTGAGCTGTAAGTAAAATATCTTTAAGGACTTAGTACTTTATTATAACTGTATCAACGAAAACAATAGTTCACAGTCTGCGATATTTCATTTTTGGTAGACGCGATTCTAGCGATTCAACAAAAAATCGGTAGACGGAACCTTTGCCTACGACGTATTTTAGTAAAAGTATCAGTCGATTCGGAACTTTTGTCGAAATCACATAAAATTCAAAATGAGTCACCTGTTTGCGCAATTGTTCTCATCCAAAGGAGTCTAAAAAATATACTCCGCGGCCGCTAAATATATCAAAAAGTCGGTGTCATTTGTGAAGAAGTGGCTAAATCATTTTAACGAGACGAAAAATATTGACGACTTGCCAAAACGTGGCTCGGAATCCTGTCTTTGTTGAAATTGACGCTACGTCAAGGAGCGGAAAAAAATTAAGAAAATCGGGTTTGAATATGTGTCCCATGAGATCATTCGACAACATCTTCGTGTTCATGATGTCCAATTCCGAAACACGTTGAAGAAACCTTTGCTGGGCGGAAATCACGTCGCGAAGCGGTTCGCTTGGGCCACGACAACATCGACCGTGACTGAGAAAACCTGATCTTTACGGACGAAGTTTCTTTTCGTGGATATGCGACGGCTCCTCGGACCCGAATAACTGCCATCGTCTCGTTAAGCGAACCGACTATAGAGAAAATCTCGTCGACAGCATGCCTCGAAGATGCCAGGCGATTGTAAATGCAGGAGGCGATTGGACAACTTACTAAGGTAATTGCACCACTGTTAACACACCAAAGAATACATTGATGGCAAAAAATTTTTTAGCAACACATTTTTTCAAAAATACGAGCGGGCACATTCTTACTTGACCGCTAGTACCGACGAATAAAATGGTTATTTATTACTTTGCCATATATTTCCCCTAAATATTTAAGGTAAAGTTAAACACAATAGTTTAACGTAAATAACGAATGGCAGAATTAAAATTGTCAGATGATATTTCATCTCCAAATCCAATATTTGCCTGAGGTATTTTAATTTGCAGTTTGTCGCAAAAAGTTTACTTTAAACCCCGAATGACTACCTGAACTGATTTACTTTTTGCAATTAGCCAGAATATCATGGTTGATTTTATATCTGTTCTTCCTTCATAATAACTGATAAATGAAAACAATATTTTACAGGACAATTGATTTATTACGGGCCTTAAAAAACTTTATTGTATAGATAAGACGAAATTTCTTTCATTAAATAAATGTAGTAATAGTGTAGGATCATAAAGTAATTATTTTATGCTTTGCTGTATTTTTCCTCCTAAGTATTTAGATTAAAATTAAACACAATCATTTAACGAAAGTAACGGATAGCCTAGTTAAAATAGTTAGACGATATAACATCGCCAGCAATATTTGTCTACAGCACTTTAATCTGCAGCTTTTGGACAAAGTTTGCTTTGTGCTGTCTTGATCTTTTCAATTACTTACGATATCTTGGTTGCTCGTAATTTCATGCGGATAAAAAAAAATGAAATTAGGTGGTTGGTTAAGGTATTTCCAAAGAATTTCTCCTATAAAATTGTACAAAACGTAGAAATCATTTAAAAGGCTATAGTGCTATTGCAGGCCTAAAAAATTAAACATTCATTCTTTAAGTACAGAGAAGAAGATATATGGATGTTTTCTCCATAAAGCCTGAATTGCCGGATCATTTTTTTAATGAGCACCGTCAAAATATTTATCGTAATTCCGGGAGTAACACTAGCTGCATAATTATACAAACTATTTAATTTAGTAAATGTCTCGGGCTATTTTGTCCAACATTAAACAGAAAATATTAAAAAAAAAACTTATTGAGTTGGAAATCAAACTAAAAAGCTTTCTGCAAAAATTTCAAATAAATATTATATTTTCATAGAAAAATATGCAGAGTAAACCAAAGATCTTTTTGAACATATAAATTTATTTAAAATCTCGCGTAGTCTCAATTATTTGACTGTATAAATTATACATATATACATATATATACATATATACATATATACATATACACACACATATATATATATATATATATATATATATATATATATATATATATATATATATATATATACATATATATATATATATATATATATATATATATATATATATATATATATATATATACATATATATATATATATATATATATATATATATATATATATATATATATACATATATATATATATATATATATATATATATATATATATATATATATATATATACATATATACATATACACATATATATATATATATATATATATATATATATATATATATATAGAGAGAGAGAGGTTTTCACGGATGGTGGAATGTAATACTTTAAAATTCCGGGTTTAAATCCATTCCAACAATGAATTTGCCGCTGCTGCTACTCGATACTGTGTTCTTGGTGCAGCTGCCGCTCGAAGCTAACTGAAAAACCGACGTGTGGTCGCCGTCTTTTATAGATCGACGTCTTCGCAGATTGTAGGTGGGGGGTCGTAAGTGTTTGCCGGTTGGGTGGTAATTACGGGTTCCGGCGCTATGTTGACTGTTCTCTTGTTCTTCTCGATGTTTTGGCGATTTCTTGGTATAGCTAGTAGACCCTTCCATGTAGGGGAAATATTTAGTGCATCATCTCGCTCATTTAGCCGTCCATTCTTTTCGATTTCCAAGGCTTTTCTGACTATGCGTGTTTTATAATGTGAGATCGAGGCTATTTGTTTAGAACCCTTAAAATTGATATTGTGACCAGTATTATGATGGTGCTGAAAAAGAGCTGGTGTTGTTTATTTCTTTTTGATACTTACCTTATGTGCTTGGAACCGGGTGAAGATTCTTCTGTTTGTTTGTCCTATTTACAATTTGTGACAGTCTCCGCATGGGATGCTGTAAACTCCATGGATTTCCAGACTTGCGCAATTAGTTTTCCGTACGTTGATTACATTTAAAATAAAAATTGTTGTTACAGAGGTATAGAATGATCAATGCCTTCACAAAACACCTCTAAAATGAGTTTTTTCCGATCTTTACTGAAAACTGATGACTGAAATTTTTGTTTATTTATATGTATCGGAAAAATTCGTGATAATTCTCGTTCAATCTACACTCTATACTCTGTGGAGAATATTCCAGGATTTTTTCAAAATTTTTTGATCAGTACTTTTCGATATAAGGGAAAGAGACTGCGATTTTTCGCATTTTTGCAAAAATAATAAAAGAAAAGTGTATTATATATATATATATATATATATATATATATATATATATATATATATATATATATATATATATATATATATCTGAAAAGTGTATTATATATATATATATATATATATATATATATATATATATATATATATATATATATATCTGAATTCGTGTTTTTACAAGCTTTCATTTGAGACCCCACTCGATGACCCTGTAAAAAATGTAAAATATCATTTATGTTCGTCTACTTTAATGAATTCCAGTATAAATAAAAGAACGTAAAGAAGATGTTTATAATAATCAGAATTTGGCGGGATTAACACTATCAGTCAAAATTGGCTATTGGTCCCTCCAAATTCTGGTTGCCATAAACATCGTCTCTGCGCTCGTTTGTTTAATGTTATAAAAAAAGCCTCGGTAGAAAAACACCGCATTTCTTTTTGGGTTTTTCAGTGTATGATTTCTTCGTTATGATGCTTATTAACCTTAACTAGAATTTCAATTTTTTCTAATTACACTTTAAAAATAACCGGAAATATTTTGATCAGTACTTTTCGAGATAAGGCGAGGAAACAGCGATGATAAATTCAGTAAATCAATATATACATCAATCATTTTTTTTTTAATGTAATATGTTTAAGTAAATTTTTTTTTTTCAAATTATCTATGCTCCACTAGGTATTTAATTCGCAACAGAAACATCCTCGATGAGAGGACAACCTCGAAATGTTAACGAGTCAGTGGAATATCAAGACCGTAGCCCAATCTACTTTTATCGTATGCTGACTCGAAAAATCTGCAGAGATTAAATTTTAACAGACGACAGTGTTGCTCAAGTTTCGAAACCAGTAACAATTGTATGTCCGCGCTTTATAGTTTACTTCACTTGTAGCACCGCTTTCAGTGTGGTTAGATTGCGCTATATGTCTAAAGAATGAATATTTTTTTTATGGGTCTAGCACACATGCTGCAGGGAGGTCCCTAAAGCGCTACAGCGCTTTTGGCGCTCAAGATGGCGTACCGATTTTTTAGCTTTTCATTTCCGTAAGGGTATAAATTAATAAAATTTCATTTAAAAATATTTACTGAGATAAAGGAAGATGGGTAAGGAATTTTTACCTAGGTCGGATTTCAGGGCTCATAGCAGAAGCAACCGACAAAGTGATCATGACTTAACAAACGTTCGGTATGAGCTGTTTCAAATCATTCACAAATGTGCGATATATCATGATCAGAACTTAGGTCATGTTCATGATTGTCATCTATCAGTAAATCGTCGCAAATTTTTTTATAAAGGACACAGCCTTCCAAATCAAGGTTAAACTATAGGTCATTAGAACGTTATCCAGATAAATACTCGGCATCAATCAAGTCAAGTTGCAAGTCAGTGGCGACCTACTTATTAACGGAAATAGTTAAAATACTTTGGGTGATGACCCGGATGCAAATATCCCGAAGAAGGTAGAGTTTGCTCTTGACCTTATAAAAAGATGAGCTAATACTTTACTGAATGGATTTAACGTAATGACAATAGAGAATTTGCAAAAAAAGGAAATATTGTCAAATAAATGTACGAAAAAAACCAACTTAATTACTCAATATTTCTAAACTGTTTTTGGATGTAATGTTAAAACTTATAATTCAATGTTTTGATACTATCAAACCTATTAATTTCAATAGGGAGACTAAAACATAATATTTACAGTACCTTAGACAGTAACAGTGAAAGACACCTTATCCACACATCCACAAATAATGGATAGGCTCCTAAAGCAATATTATTGGAAAGTAAAAAATTGGAAAACCAATAAGAGATTAAGTTGTAGACAAATTTCTCAAACAGGATAATTAGTCTTCCGTAAGGAACACTTATAAGATCACTTCGATATCCGTCTGTTTGTCTGTCATACACGATTTTCTCTGAAACTATTTGACATAGAAAGTTGAAATTTGACACTAAAATAGGAACTGATGCCCTCTTCAGAGCCGTGTAGTTTTGTTAGTTAAAGTTAAATCTTGACTTAAGGGGTTAGTTCTGGGGAGTGAAATCGGAAGTGAAAAAAAAATTACCAGGTCATCGATTGGGGTGTCAAATAAAAGCTTGTAAAAACATGAGTTCAAAAATATATAAAATGTATACTAGCGCACACTTTCCACTCTATTATTTTTACAAAAATTACGAAAAATCTCTGTCCTCCCCTTATCTCAAAAAGTACTGAACAAAAAATTTTGACAATGATCACATAAAAATGTGTTTTCATTTACTTTATAGTCTAAGTTGGTTTTTTGGGTACAGAGAAACGAACTTACAGTCTCAAAATTTGTCAACTAAACCACAGCACCCGTATGCCTCTAACTGATGGTTGGATGGTTGAATATTTGTTTCGTCGTATCACCACCGTAATAGAAAATCATTGTTCATTTGCTCTATACCACGCATATTAATAGCGTGAGTGAACAGAAATAATTCTCGAGCAAGCATTTCTCTGTCTATATCTTTACAATATAAGTTAAAGAGTACGTAAACCATACAATAATTTGAATGAAAAAAAATGTCGGTTAGGTATCATGAAAATTAACAAACTGATAGTAATATATATATAAAGGAAATGACTTACCAATGAGGGAATTCAAAACGTTTCTCGGTATTCGAAAAGACTCGCGGTTACAGGATTTGCGCGTCAGAAGAAATTCGTAAAAAATAAGACCTTAAATAATGTAAAAGAAAGAAGAATTTCCAAACTAAAGGTTATATAGAGAACTACTAATTTGTTTTATTATATTTAGTTAATAAACAACTTAGTCGACTTTTTTTGAATAATTAGTTCAGATTATTCTGACGTACATCTTTCTAATTGAAATCAAAAACCGAAACTCGATACGGTGATTAAGATTTTTTAAAGAAAAGGATTCGTCTGTATATCTGTCTGTAAGTGCGCTTTTCACTGGAGAACTACTTATCCTATTTAACGCATACATATGTTCTCTGGCCAGGTTATAGAATATATTTTATTAGGTTAGGAAATATAAGAAATAAGCAGTGAGGATAATAGTCAATCAAGTCGGAAACAAATTTGCCGCTAGCGCGTGTTCCTGCAGTACACTGCCTAAACCATTAAATATGGAACAATATCATGTAGCAAAGAATATATATATATATATATATATATATATATATATATATATATATATATATATATATATATAAAATGCAACGTCTCTCTGTCTATCTGTATGTCTACCTGTCTATTTGTCCGTTGGTGCGCTTATCACTCGAGAATCACTTATCTGATTTACGTGCTTTTTCTTAAAACCTACATATGTTCTCTGGCTAGGTTAAAGGATATATTTTATTACGTTAGGTAACATAAAGAATAAACAGTGACGATAATAGTGAATCAAGTCGAAAAAAATTTTCTCTCTCCTCATAATTAGAAAAATGAAAGTAATATTTTAAGTAACTTTTGAAATTTAATACAGATACAAAAAAAAAAAATCACTTTTATTCTTAAACAGCGAGAAAAACTTTATTGTTTTCTTTTTAAGAATAAAATTCTCATAATAGATTGGGTATTGTTTCTTACATATTCAAGTCCTAATTAAAAATAAATATTTTATATAAGTAACCTATTACCATTTTTAAATTATAATATAATATTTCATGGCCAAATCTAGTATTCACTTAAGAAATTGTAATTGCAGACCTTATAAAAAAATTCGCCACAAGACGCGAATGTCGTTCAGTGAGGTGATTTATTTTTTGCAATTATCTGAAATGTCCTGACTGATTGTAGACTTTTTTTTATTAAAAAATCTAAATGGGTTTCTTTTGATTAAGGTATTTTTAAAGATTTTGTTTTTTTAAATTATACAACAGAAAGCAATATTTTAAATTACTTTTTCTTTTTTACAGATCCATAGAAATAATAGATACACTCTTATTCTTAAAGAGACAAAAGCTAATTTGCGTCAATAAAATCATGCTATTTTTTCTTTTTAGAAGTAAACAAGTAAGTAAATATTTGTATTCGGTGTTGAGTATTTTTTTTTAATTATATGTCATATTTAGAAACAAATAGGTTAAAATTGTAAAGCACTATTTTGACGCCTATTTCAATATCCGCCAGAGGCATATAATTTATCTCAAGTCACAAATATCCCTAAACTAAAATTAGCTATAACCGTAGATCCATTAAATAAAAAAAACTAAATTTTCACTTTTGGTTACCGTATTTTAAAGGATTCTGTACTTATGACTCTACAAATTACTCTTTGTCAAAGTACACTACTCCTATTAACGTCGGTGAACACTCAGGCCTAATACTGTCTCATAACTTCCTTTCTTTTTTTCATTAGTGAAACTGAAAAGCCCTAAAACTTAATCTACGGCTTTCATCATGTCAGCAAGCTTGTTTCTTCATTTCAGTGGAGCACTTGAACAAGAGTTGCACATGAAAATAATCCCAGATCAATGGAAACTTAACTAAAGGCTGGAAGAAACCTTGTCTTGGGATGGCAGTAACCAAGGGGAATTAAACCCTACAAAGCCCGAAAAAACTCAATGAAAATTTGTTTTATTTTGAGTGCACAAGGAAATAGGTCAATATAATTTTTTGAATGTGGGTCTGTAGGCCAGAAGCTTTTTAATTTTTCTCAAAAATATAAAAATAAAATATTTCTGTTGTAAATATTGCCAAAATGTACTTAAACATAACACATGGGCTGAAAAGTCCCGGGCCTAACAAAGAAAACACGGTTTTTTTGGTTCAAAATTAGCTTTATTCATCAACGTAATCTCCATCAAGAGCAACGCAATCATTCCAGCGCCGCTCTAACATTTCAATACCACTTTTGTAGAACGATTTATCTTTTGCCTCAAAATAGGCCTCAGTTTCAGCGATAACCTCTTCATTCGTGAGAAATTTCTTACCGGCGAGCATTTTTTTCAGGTCTGCGAACAGCCAGTAGTCGCTGGGAGCCAAATCTGGCGAATACGGTGGATGTGGGAGCAATTCGAAGTTCAATTCATGTAGTTTTGCCATTGTTTTGATTGACTTGTGACACGGTGCGTTGTCTTGATGAAACAAAATTTTTTTCTTTGCCATATGCGGTCGTTTCTTTGCAATTTCGGCCTTCAAACGCTCCAATAACGCTATATAATATTCACTGTTGATGGTATTTCCTTTCTCAAGATAGTCGATGAATATTACACCACGCACATCCCAAAATACCGAGGCCATAACCTTTCCAGCCGATTGTTGTGCTTTCGGGCGCTTTGGACGAGGTTCACCAGTTGCTGTCCACTCAGATGACGATCGTTTTGATTCCGGAGTGAAGTGATGGATCCATGTTTCATCCATTGTCACATATCGACGCAAAAATTCCGGTTTGTTACGTTTAAACATGGCCAAACACTGCTCAGAATCATCAACACGTTCTTGTTTTTGATCAACAGTGAGCAAACGCGGCCCCCACTTTGAACAGAGCTTTCTCATAGTCAAATGCTCATGCAATATAAAGCCAACACGTTCTTTTGATATCTTTACGATGTCAGCTAACTCACGCAACTTCACTTTTCGATCATTCAAAACGATTTTATGGATTTTTTTGATGTTTTCTGGTGTTACCGCCTCATTTGGACGTCCACTGCGTTCTGCATCATCGGTGTCTCTACGACCACGTTTGAAGTCAGCAAACCAACGTTTTATTGTTGTTTCTGATGGAGCGGAGTACCCATAACACTTTTCAAGCCATTGCTTCGCTTGAACGGTATTTTTTTCCCATCAAGAAGCAGTGTAAAATTAAAACACGAAATTGTTTTTGATCCATTGTTTTGAAAATAACAAAAGTAGCGTCACTCTTAGCACAATAACTCACAAACTAATGAATAGAATATCATGAAATTTTAACAGCTGTCTTTTGAAGGTTAGTATTAACTGAAAAAAAGGTGACTGCAATAAAACTAGCGCCATCTATGTGTTAGGCCCGGGACTTTTCAGCCCATGTGTTTATATATATATATATATATATATATATATATATATATATATATATATATATATATATATATATATGTATATATATATATATATATATATATACATATATACATATATAATATATATATATATATATATATATATATATATATATATATATATATATATATATATATATACATATATACATATATAAATATATATATATATATATATATATATATATATATATATATATATATATATATATATATATGTATATATATATATATATATATATATATATATATATGTATATACATATATATATATATATATATATATATATATATATATATATATATATATATATATATATGTATATGTATATACATATATATATATATATATATATATATATATATATATATATATATATATATACTTGGTACTCCATCGGAGGCTGACCTGCTGCAGTCATACATGCCGACAGAGCGGTCCGCAAACTGCCAACACTTCCCCGCAGATAGTACGTTTTTTGAGGGATCCCCTCAGGCATATGTGGCTCAATGTAAAACAATTGAAAACGGACGAAGGCCCACATTTCAGCAATCGACCTACTGTTCTCTTATTCGCCAAATTCATCCCGAGTCGCGCTAGGACAGACAAACAAGAGAACAGAATTTGCTGGTAATTAAGCCAGTACTGATGGTCAATAATGGTAAGATATAACGCATACGTGGTACTCCATCGGAGGTTAACTCGCTGTAGCCATACATGCCGACAGAGTGGTTAGCAGACTGTCAACATTTCACCGCAGGTAGCGTGATAGCAGCAATGAAAATAGCAAACCAATGATATTTTGTTCAATTCTCTCTTGTTTCGTCTAAGGCACTAGAATTAGGTTTGGTTTTCAACTCCTGGATAGGAAAATCACTTCTCTAGGACTAGGTAGCTTATCCCACTTTCTTTTATCTGGGTCATCTTAGAATTTCCAACAAAATTGACTCTCCTCGATTTTTTTTTTACAGAATAAGAAATGACGCAGTGTCCACTCCTTATTTTTAAAAACACATTATCATGATAACCCATTCTGGTTTGAGTGACTATTCATTTGAATAATATAAACGGTTTTTTCCTATCCAGGTTTTTTCTTCAGATCTTCTCTTCAATTTTTTACTCTAATTTTTTCTTCTCTACTAGCATTCCTCCATTTTTTTTTTATCAGCTCTTAATATGGTTTTGTTCAGTTCTTTCCCTTGTTTTTCTCGATTTTTCCGATTTTATTCTAAGAAGGAACTATAGATATAAATGTATTGCGACAAAATGTAATGTAGGAAAGCTGTTTCTTCTCAAAAAGTATTTTTAAGGGAACCTCCATAGGGGGACCCCATGGATGTTCTCTTCAGTATTTTCTTTAATTTCAATAACCCAAATATTACTAAAATTAACAACAGAATATGTCTTTTAAGTTACTAATATCTCAATTGCGAAGTCATCAAATACAGCTATTGCAACAGAAAGAAAAACTAGTGGCATAAAGCGTCGCCACAAAACGGCACTGGCTGGCTATTGCCTAATTGTTAATTAAAGTGTGCCTTGTCGAATTTCTTAGAGATGCTGCGCATATGTTTCCTTATCCTTGTTACATATAATGCAAGTTTTACTTGCGCGGCATATCAAAGAAACTCGATGATGCATATTTAACGGCAGTACCCAACCGCCTTCCTTTTGCCGTATCGTTTTGTTCCACGTGTTTCTCTTTCTGTAGCTATATTTTCTGTAATTTTTCTTCTGTAAAATTTAAGTAATTGGTTTTATTAGAAATATTTCTCTCATAGTAACAATGGCCTATTTCCCAAGAAGTTTTTTTCAGTTTTCAACCAAGAATCTCCCGTTATAGTTTAAAAATAATAAACTATGTACCATATACTCCACAAATTGATGTGACCCAAATTTTGTTTTTGTTTCCGTTGAAGAAATATTCTAAAAATTTTTTTTTCCATGAGGGTATTCAAACGGTAAAGTCGCCTTGACCTTATTTAATTCAATATAATTAAAATGTTCTTTTATTGAGAAACCTAAGGATATTAATAATTCATTATCTTATTATTTCAATTTCATATTACCCTTTATATTTACTTTAAAACTCTAATAATAAAATACAATATTAGAAGAGACATATCCTTGGATTATTATTACAATCGTAACTCAAATGACTAGTTACAGTAGAATCCCGATTAACCGAGTCGCGATTATCCGAGCTCCGGATTAACAGAGCCAATCTAAGAACCTGATTATCCGAGGTACGCGCGTCTATGCTGCGTATTAACCGAGCTTCTAAAATATGTATGTACATATTTCCATTTAAAATCGTCGGGGCCTCCGGGGACTTCCCCTAGCCCGTGTGAGGAGTTCCCCTATTTATGTTTTTGGACTCTTTCAGCATGTAAATTTGCGTGAATGCAGTACGTTATAGAGTTTACTACGGAGAAGTATGAGTATACTCACATAATTTATTTGGTTGGAGTTCTGGTAGTTAAGTGTAATTAATACGAACTGCTTTGTTTGAATTTTTGTTTGTCGTATTATAATGGAGAAAAACAAGCGTAAAAGAATCGTCGTTCCTATTGAAGAAAAATTAAAAGCCATCAGAAGAATTGAAGCAGGAGAGACAATTAAAGTTGTTGCACGAGATTATGGAGTAGGTGAGGTAACAGAAACCGCACAAAAATAGAGAGAGTGGTGTATAAATCAAGCCTCCCCGTCCTCAGGAAGAAAATTAATGAAAACCGGCGACTATGAAAAGGTTAACGAAGCTTTATTCATCTGGTTTAACCAACAGACATCAAAAGGTGTGCATCTGTCAGGTCCAATTTTACAACAGAAAGCAATAATGATTAGTAGGCAATTCCCAGAGATAGATCAGTTTACCGTCAGTTCTGGTTAGCTTGATCACTAGAAAAAACGGTACGGTGTACGACAACTGACTGTATGTGATGAAAAACTTTCTGCTGATATGTCATCAATTGAGAAGTTTAAGCAGAACTTTAAAAAGCAATTCGAAGATTGTGGATACACATGTGATCAAATTTACAAATGTGACGAAACTGGTCTGAATTATAAAATATATATATATATATATATATATATATATATATATATATATATATATATATATATATATATATATATATATATGCATATATATATATATATATATATATATATATATATATATATATATATATATATATATATATATATATATATATATATATATATATATATATATATATCAATCGGTTTTATAACGTCTTCCGTCTTCCGATGCCTAATTTCTACTCCTCCCGGTTTCTCCATCCCTCCTCCTCTAGATCTCTCTCTAGTACTTCCTTGTTGATTCCTGCTCTCCAGCTTTGGCGTTGTCTTCCTCGCTTTCTTTTTCCATGAGGGTTCCAATTTAAAATCTTTTTAGATAGTCGGTCTTGTGACATTCTCTGTACATGTCCGTACCATACCAACTGTTAGGTTCTGATTTCGTCCACTATATCGTGCTTTATTTCTAAAGCTCGTCTTATCGTGTCATTTGGTATGCGGTCTTTTCTGGATTTTCTGGCTGCTCGTCTCCAGAAATCCATTTCTGTAGCTTTTATGATTTTTTCTGTTCTTTCCTTCAATGGCCACACCTGGGAACTGTAAGTTATTATACTTTTCACTATTGAGTTGTAAATTATCTTCTTATTTTTAATGGTTATGTTTTTGTCCCATAGTATACTATTAAGCATTGCAATCGCTTTTCTTCCTTGGATATTCCTCCTGAATTATAAAATGCTTCCATTAAAAACATTGGCATCTCGACAGGAAAAATTAGCTCCTGGGCACAAACGAAGTAAGGAAAGATTAACTATAATGGTATGTTCCAATGCATCTGGCAAACACAAAATCCCACTGATGGTGATTGGCAAGTCTGCACGTCCAAGAGCTTTAAAAGACATCTCACTCAAAGCCCTACCAGTCTATTACAAAAGTCAGAAGAGCGCATGGATGGATGCGACCTTATTTACTAACTGGTTTGAAGAAGAGTTCGTGTCATCTGTGACTTAATTTTTGAACAGAAACCGTCTTCCTATTAAAGCAATTTTGTTAATGGATAATGCCCCCTCTCAATCTGGAGAAGAAATTCATGTGGGCGAAATTGTTGTAAAATTTTTTCCTCCAAATGTAACCAGCATAATCCAACCAATGGATCAAGGCATCCTCGAAAACATTTAAAAAAATTATAGGCGTTTATACCTTGAACATCTGTTAGAATACACAGAAAAGGAGGATATTATTAATGGGATGAGAAAGGTCTCACTGAGAAATGTTATTTACTGGGTAAAACAAGCTTGGGATTCTGTGCGTAGTACGCACAGAATCCCAAGCTATTCAAAAATCTTGGTCAAAAGTTATTGATTGATATAATGACAGTGAAGATGATACTCTATTAAATGAATTAGCTTTGAAATTGAGAAGCCATGGAGAAATGTCCTGTTCAAATTTAGGCAGCGAGATAGAAGAAAAAGAAAAAAGTTTATTTGAATTAATGCAAAAATGAAAAGGTTGCGAAAATGTGACAAAAGAAGATGTTGTTGAATGGATTACAGCAGATGATTTAGAAGAAGAAATGAGTATTCAAGAAATAACAAATGCCTTTCAGGAAACCGAAAAATCAGATGACGATGACGATGACGAAGCGGCGGTGGATGAACAGTCTCCTACTAAGATCTCTCATCAAGAAGGTTTTGCTTCTTTGTTAAAAGCTTTGAGGTATATCGAACAACAACCGGAGGCAACCCCAGCGGATTTGCTTCTTCTTAATAGATGGAGAAACATTGCAGCGAGAAAAAGAAGATGCAATATGAAACAAGCGCATAGATACTTATTTCACTGTTTTATAATGTATGTACCTATTTATATTTTAAAAACGTTAATACATCGGTTTAAAGTATTGGTGTTTATTTTTTGAATGAATATCCGAGGAGGATGCCCCCACGTTACCACGGATAACCGGGGTTCTACTATACTTACTTATTCAGTTAGTAGTTTTGTTTTTGTTTAATCAAGTTAATCAATTCTGATCCTCGAGGAACTAAAGATACTAAGTTTAATCTAGCTATTGTTTGCTGTCGTCTAACCGTAGGCGCTCGCTGGATTTTATTTTCTATTTTTTTTTTCAAATAGCGTAAAATAAATATATAAGCAACGAGAAAAGGCTTTTTGTCTATTTTAATATTAAAATATATGTACATCTTCTCCCTTCTAAAAATATTTACAGTCTGTCAAATAAGAACTTGACCATTATTGAAAAAATGTGTTTGTGAGATCATTTTTTGCCATCAATGTATTCTTTGATGTGCTAACAACAACAGCACAATTCCCTTAGTAAGTTGTCCAATCGCCTCCTGTATCAATAATCGTCTGGCATCTTCGAGGCTGCAAATTTTTCGAATCTCTCGAGACAACTGAGACGAAGTCCTCAGAGTTTTTCCTCTAAGCTTCCTTTTTACATGGGACCAAGCCTTTTCAATAGGGTTGGCGCCCGGCGCCGGCGTTTGAGAGGGCCACTCTAGTATCTTACCGTGGATCCAAGCCAGCCGCTTCGACGTGATTTTCGCCCAGCAAAGGTTTCTTCAACGTGCTTCGGAATTTGACATCATGAGCACGAAGATGTTGTCGAATGGTCTCATGGGACACATTCAAACCCGATAAAGACACGTTTCGTTTTTCGACTTTCAGAGTGACTTTGCCTATCGAGCCACATTTTGGCAAGTCGTTGCTATGTGTCGTCTCGTTAAAATGATTTACCTACTTCTTCACAAACGATACCGACTTTTTAATATATTTAGCGGCCGCGAAATGTGTTATTTTAGGCCCTTTTTGATGGGAACAAAGAAAGACTGCCTCGAACCTGCGCGCAAACAAGTGACTCATTTTGGATTTTACGTAATTTAGACCAAAGTTCGATACTTTTACTAAAATACGTCACAGACTCTACCGATTTTTGTTGTTTTTGAAAAATGAATTATCGCGGACACGTTCTTATCTGACAGACTGTAAGTTGAAATTAAAAACAAATATATATTAATTTAAGTAAGAGATTGCCGAGTTGAAGCTGTCAGACAATATTTCATTTCTGAATCCAGTATTTGCTGAAGCATTTTAATTTCAGCATGAAAGAGATTTTCCTCCAGCTTTGAAATTCGTTTTTAAGAATTTTTTTTGGTTAACTGGCATTTTCTCGCTGATTACATGTTTTTTAATTAAAACACCTGAACTTGCGATTATTTATTTTATTTTTATACTTTATAATTTTATAAAACAAAAAACATCAGAGAACATTTTAGCCTGACTTAATCCTTAAAAAAAGATTTGTTAAGTAGGAACCAATTATATGAAAATGGAATAGACTTTTTCTACACAGTTGTGTAGAAAGAGTCTATAGTTTCAAATTAAAATTAAAAACAAATATTTTATATAAGTTACCCATTTAAAGTAAGACAATATTTGGTTTTCAAATCGAGGATATCAGGCATTTTAATTTGCAGATCTTGTCAAAAGTTTGCTTTAAGTCACAGACGTCGTTTCCTAAATAAATGTTTTTTTTTTGTGTACCTCACTTCATAACTGAGCTAAAAAAGCTACGTTTCAGGGTATAAATGCATTAGAACATCTCAGAGGAACAACTGAGATGTTAATAGTTCCGATCTAGCTTTACCAATAGCATTTGTTTCTGTGCTGACACCTGACTCTTGGAAGGTCAAAAACGGAAAAACTACACGACTTTCTTTTCCACTCTTCTTACTATTAGGAGGTTTTCGCTTGCATAATTGTGATACTCGAGTATTCTCACCAAGACTTTTTGGATAAGAAGGCATTTTTTTTTAAACAAATTATTTTAATTATTCTAATAAAAAAACTAAAACCTAACTGACACGTTTCTCTGTATTACTCGAGTGGAAACTAGTTGTAAACACATGGACATAATTACACATATATACTTATACATGTTTTCAAAACATCTGTGCCTACCTGAGCGTCCGATTGCATCTCTTCAGGAATATGTTCTTCAGATGTTCTACAAACATTTTATCAAATAATCTCGTAATGCATTTCTTGAAAGTTATAAAAGTATTTCGCCCCTTAGGGGAACATAGGAAAAAATATTTATAAAACTAAACACACTATACTAACTACCAGAACAATATCATGTCAAAAAATCTTATACACAATAGAGCAGAGGTGCTCAAACTTGAACTGCTGGCGATCTACCTCAATATTGTTAGACTACGATCGATCGACTCTGAGAGGCTGCAAGTAAGTGTGATGCAGGATTGTCGTCTAGGTAGGCTGTATCGTGGCATAGATATTAGTTTTTCGCACAATATGCATTTTTTTAGTCAAGGTAAGTGTAGGTCTGCTCTAAAATGTCAATGAAAAAACTCATAATTATTCAAAATTGCGAGTTTATTGGTTTTTTACAAAACAAACGAGTTCTAGTGTCTAAACTTAACTAAAGAGTGACTTTGGATGTTGAAGCGTAGCACTGCATGTCCTCAGCATACTTTTCATAAGATGGTAAGTAATTACCGAGTGCTAATCGCAAGCATGATGACATATGTTCGTCAGTTAGTCGATTGCGATATTTTGACTTAATTGTCTTCATTTCAGAAAATGCAGACTCGCACAAGTAAGTTGACCCAAACATTGCCGTCAGTTGAAGGGCGATTTGCCTTAGATTCGGTTATTTATCTTCAGATATAAAACACCAGAATTTTGTATCAGATGCTGTGGCTTTGAGATGTATATCTGATATAATCTGCACTAACTCATTCTCAAAAGAACACGAGTCCGTGTTAAACTGACTTGCTATTTCAGTAGCTAATTCCTTAATGTTTGTACACTAAAAAGGATAACTCATAAATGATGCGATATTTGCCAATTTACTGAAATCATAAAAACGTATTTCGAATTGGCCCAAAATATTTGATAATTCTGCCACAGAAATATCATAATTCAACTGAGGAATCCTTACTTTCAAAGACGGAAAATTTTTCAGATCCTTTCTTTTCAGTTGACCTATCATAAGTTGCAATTTACTTTTGAATGCGTTTATTGCGCTAATCACCTCAATAATAGTTTTTTCCTTTACCTTGAAGCTCCAAATTAATGGTGTTTAAATGCATTGTGATGTCTGTCAAAAATGCCAAATCAGTCAGCCATTTTCCGTTTTTTAGCATCTGAGTGTCATCACCTCTTTCGTCCAGAAAAGCTGTTATTTCGGGCAATAATTCTTGAAACCTTTCTAGGAATTTTCCGCGACTCAACCACCTGACGTCCGTGTGAAGAACTAAATCAGTGTGTTCAGCTGACTCATTATCTTCCAACTGCAATTTAAAGAGCCGTTATTGCAATGCCCATAATCTCCTCCATGTTTAGAACTTTTGAACACAAAACTTTTTGATGTATAATGCAGTGGAAGGAGAAAAATGATGGGAAATCATCATTAGCTCGACACAATGCCACAAAACCGTTTTCGTTTCCAGTCATTGCTGGTGCTCCATCGGTTGTAATGCACACTAGTTTATATATTGGTAGCTTGTAGTTTGTTACAAAATTGAAGAAAACGTCATAAATATCTTCGCCACGGGTCTTTCCTTTCAGAGGAATAATTGTCAAATACTCTTCCTTAGCCGACATGTCACTGAATACCATTCGAATAAAAATACACAGCTGGGCAGTGTCTGTCATATCGGTGGATTCGTCGAACTGTAAAGAAAAGTATGTACATTCCATGATATCATGTTTTAGTTTATCTGCCATGTCCTGACTCATGACTTCAACACGCCTTGTGACAGTCGGACGAGATAATTGAAGTTCTCTAATAGCAGACATAATCTCTGTTTTATTTTTAAAATCTCCAAATAAAGTCTCACCCGCTTCAATAAATACTTCCTTCACAACCAATCCATCATCAAATGGTTTCTTGTGTTTCGCCAATATATGAGATATTTTAAATGACGCAATCGTTGCAGCTTTTGATTGTTTGGCTGGTCTTGTGAACATGGTTTGTTCTTTTTTCAAACAAGTTATCAAATCACGTACTTTTCGTTTTCTTAATTCATCGTTTTATGATGCCTCTCTAGGTATTGCAACTGACGCACGGCAAATGAGACAAATGCACTTATCCTTTACCGTACAAAAGAAAAATTCTTCCTCCCAATCGTTATTAAAATGATAAGTTTTACTTTTCTTCGCCGCACTCGATTTGGACTATTTATTAATAAACTTTGTATCGATGTATCGCCGTCAAATTACAACTCAGACTGACTCCTATTCCTGCAGGCGCAACGTTTATATCGGCGCGAACGAAGTCTCGAATGTTCCCGTCCAACACGCCGCCCGAAGTTTCTAGAAAAATCGGCGGGAATCAAAAACGCGGCTTTTCTTTGACAAGTACCGCGCGTTCCTTTGATAAAGCCGCCTTTTGCCGCTAGCAGGGGGTTATTACGATAAAAGAAAGTGATGAGGGGGTTATTCTGGCCTAATTGTGGATCGAATAAATTTTAGCAGTTTATTCATTACATTTTGTTTTAGTTACCTAAAACAAAATCTGTGAATAGTTCTATATCGGAATTTTTTTCTCGAGATCGACTCAAAAAGCACTCGCGATCGACTTGTCGATCGCGATCGACCGTTTGAGCACCCCTGCAATAGAGTATAGGTAAGGAAAAACCAAATTACACTAATAAAAACAAAAAAGTATAAAATTTTCTATTTTAAAAGTTGAAAGAGATGTTTCTTTTTTCAAAATTATTTAACTTTTATATTATTAACTGTAAAATTTTTTTATCTACGGTTCATTTATAATTAACGTCCATATACCAGAAAGCTCCATGCTGCACTTTACTATCTTACTTATTGACCTTAACGATCTCCTTGTTTCTTCATTCGCCTTAAATGTTTCAACAGCAGCTGCTTTCAAAAATATCCGGATACAATAAAATTTAGCAAAAACAAAGAGGAAGTTCTACGCCACGATACTAAAAAAACCAAGTAGCATTTCACCCTAAAAAACCGCTACTGAAGTTTTTAGTATAAAATTGAAATTTCAAAATCGTATTTTATCCTGTCGAGACGCTTTCTTACATTAGCAACGTTATTCAACCTGTTGGCATTAACTTTGAAGCAAATATATTTTAGCATGATCATCTTGCATGAACAGTATAGAAATTTTATTTCAAACTAGAACCCTATATTTTCTACCTCAGCTTTACAAAGCTCTATGAAATACTGCTCACATGTTTAGGGTTCTATCGCTAAACGTTTATTGATTTTGATTTTTCCAGAAGATAGCTCTTCGCTTGATTGTGGTAAACCAGAGTGAATCCCTACTTTCAACCACATAGTATTGTGGTTGTGATTTAAGGATTTTTTGCAGCGCTTGTGCTGCGCTAATATAAAAAATTTATACCTGTTATTCAAAGTAAGTATTTCTATTATGAATCCACTATAGCCGTATTTATGATTATTATTAAAATTATTATTATTATTAAAATTTGAATTTATTTATAAGACACCCTATTACATTGCCAAATTCGGCATTTGAAATTAGTAAACCTTGTCAAAGCTCGCCGGAAACTAGAAATGTTAGAAAGGTCGTTCCCACAGTGATTTGATTTTTACGATTAGCTGGAATAACCTGGCTTTTTCATCCTTTAATGAATTAAAAAAAACTTTAATGATAAGATAGTTTTTTTGTTACGGAAATTTTTACTAGTTTAATCTACTATAATGTCATCATCAAATAATGAATGCCGTACAACATATGCACAACAAAACAGAACCAGGGGACGATGAAATAAAGAAATGATAAGGTATGGAGGAGCATCGATAATATAATCTCTTCAAGCTCTATTTAATAGGTGCCTTATGGAAAGTAAAATACCAAAGCCTTGAGTAAACGCCTTGATTATCCTTATTTTTAAAAACGGGGGAAAAAATTTAAATTGGAGAATTACAGACTCATCAGCCTGTTATCGATACTATACAAAATATTCCCTAGAATTATATAGATTAACGAACAAATTAGATAGTTATCAACCACGTGAATAAGCGGGATTTAGATGGGGATACAGCACTTTGGACCGTCTTCAAACAATTAGATTACGAGTGGAAAACGTTAATCAATATAAGGTCACCTTATGGATAGCAATGGTTGACTATGAAAAAGCATTTGGTAGAGATATGGGCAGTTTTTAAAGCTTTAAGTAATAGAGAGTCGATGAAATATACACAACTCTTCTTGAACACATATATAATGAAAGAAGAAGAAACAAATAAAATCAAAATTAAAAGTGGAATTAGATAAGGCGACTCGATATCCCCAAAGATGTTCACGTTAACTCTAGAATATATGATCAAATCGTTAAAGTGGGAGAATAAAGGAATACTACGACTAAAGCACCTAAGGTTTGCAGATGATGTCACTCTGATCACCAAAACCAAATATTTGAACAACAAAAGTGAAGACAACAACTAGGAATTATTATTAGAAGGTGAAAGAATAGAAAAGGTACAAACATTCATATATTTAGGACAAAAAATCGAAACATCAAAAAATTAATTAAAGGCTAACTTTGATAGAAGAGTTTTTTCGTTAGTTTGGTCTCCGTTCGGAAGATTACCATCTCATTCAAAGTGGATATCCCAAATACAATAAAAGCCAGAGTATTCGATCAATATATACTACCAGTATTAACATATGGCACTAAAATCTGGGCTTTAAATAAAAGTACAATAAATGAACTCCAGGTAACTCAAAGAGCAACGCTAAATATTAGACTCCGAGATCGTATTCCTAACATCGAGATTCAAAGAAGATCAAACGTGACAGATGTAATTCAACGAATATGTATATTAAGACGGAATTAGGCATGTTGCAAGGACGAATGATAACAGATGGACACGTTGGACGCAAAAAGCAAGCAACAAAACTCGTTGGAGACAACTTAGGGAAGCTTACATCCGACTATGGATGGAATAAGCTAATGATGATATATATAATATATATATATATATATATATATATATATATATATATATATATATATATATGTATATATATATATATATATATATATATATATATATATATATATATATTTATATATAAATATATATAAATATGTATATTTAGTTCTGGTTATTGCCAATGAAGGGAACAATTCAATTTTTAATTGAAAATTTCAGAATCAATTACTTACCTTTTCTTAGAGTAGAAAAAACAGGCTATCAATATCCCTAATACCAGATATTTCCTTTATTACATACCTTTAAGCAGATAGAAGAGCACTTTATAAAATTAAAGTAATATTTTTATGTTTGATTTTATGCTTTCTTCTACACTTATACAAATTAAAAACACTTAACGGATTTTATGCGTTTTCATTCTTATTGTCCGAGAATAATTTCTTGCCAAATTCGACATTGGTCTGAGGCATTTTGAATATTATATTGGATGAGTTTAGTAATTGAAACATTAAACGCAATGAAACAGAAACACATACCGCATTTTTGAAACATGACATATACCCTATATTTTTTAAGTGAAATATCCTATATGTTATTTTTCAGTTAATTCTACAAACGTCAATATATATTTATAAGCTGCTTTTGTGCAAAATGAAGAAGTTAAACGGTTTCTTCTATCTTTGTAAAAGCTATGCACGTTTAATAATAACACATTTGACAATGGTGATAACAAAACGTATACACAACGGGAAGAAGAAGGTTAAGAAGAATCTCTAGCATAAATACATTTTCTAGATTATATAACCATATCTTAATTAAAATCATGTTTAATTGAAAAAAAAAAGATTAAACAACGAAGAAGACTACGAAAATGAAGAATTGGAAACACTTTTGCACTTCCAATGTACCATACTATTATGAAAACTAAACGAAAACCAATATTTACTGCTTTTTTAATTTTAGAAAATCTAAAAGATTTAATAAGCAGGATTGTTGCGCTATTGGATTTCTCAGAGATTCCGCTCAATTTTTCACTGTTACATATATACAACTTATTCTTGCACGACATCTCTGAAAAACTCGACGAGGACCTTTTAAAGACCCGGCAAAAGCCAACCGAATTTATTTTAAGACGACGATTTGTTCCATTGGTTTGTCTTTCTATAGCGATAGCTATATTTTCTGTGGTAAAGTTCTAAAGCTAATATAATAAGATATATATATATATATATATATATATATATATATATATATATATATAAATATATACATAGGATAATAACAAATAAAATCAACGAGTATGTTGCACTAGCAAATGAACGATAGAGATTTAGATTAGGGAAGTATTATACAAATGTCGTTTTTATCTTAAGGCAAGTTACCGAAAAATCGATGGAATATATTAGGTTAGCGTTCTTATGCTTCACTGACTTCAGAATGATTTCGATCAAGTATAACTGGAGGAGTAGTCCTGCTATTGCTGCTGATTCCTGTCGAGAATTCTCGCAAACCCTGTTAGAAGGTTCAACATACTTGACGGAAACATGGTTATCTACAATATAAAGGTCTATCAGTACAGCTTTCAATCCAAGAGCATCAGGAATTACGTATAGGTTTTGGTAAGAAGATGAACCAAAGTATGAGGTTAGATTAGCGTATAATAAAATTACTTGGACGAATTTGTTAGTTTTTTTTAATAGTCAAAGTTTTTATTAGAAGAACTATTCAGTTTTGGGTTTACGAAAGTCCTCGAGCGACACGAGAAACCAGACTGGGAATAGAACCAATATTTTTACTTCCATTGCTAAGGTGAAAAATCACACTCGGAAATTTTTGCTCTTCTTCATGTTTCAGAGACAATATATCACGAAAAATGTAGTCACTTGCCTTCAGTCTATCGGTCTGGCGGTTTGTTGGTACGATTACTCTCGAATAAACTGAAACATCGATTTCAAATTTTGTATACATTTAAAAATTGACGTTGGGATGAAACCTATAATTTTTTAGTAATATCGTAAAAGGGAAAGGCGTGGATGTCCATAAATTTTGTATGTTTTCTAAATCATTATGAGAGTTTTTCTTGGTTTTTATCTATATAACATTTTAAGCATAAATGTTTATAATTAAACCTCTAAGACAAGAAGTGAAGCGGAAGTTAGAAAAATTGCTTCGAATATATAGTGAGGGAAGGGGTTAGAAGAGTTGTTTTCTTCTCAGGATTCTTGGAGTGGCGAGTTCTAAAACTGTTATTTTTTCAATATTTTCAATTATGTAGAATTGTACATATAAGGCGTTAATTAGGTAGAATATAGGGTTATGGGCTCAAACTTGGGTTAATAAATGATTAAAAATTGTGAGAGGCTTTGTTTCGTATATATAGTATTATCAGTCCATTTCAGGGTTCTTGAAGGGAAGGAATCTGAAAATAATTAATTTTTTAAATGATCAAATATGTAAGGAGATAATTAGATAGGGGGGGGGGGTTAGACGCGTTACTCCACATACATATATGGTATTATACATCCTTTTTCAGGGGTTTAGAGGTCGAGGATTCTAAAAATTACATTTTGTTTTAAAAGAACAAATATCCTAGGTATTAGGGCAAAGAGTTTAGACGGATTGCGTTGTATGTGAAGTCTTAGATTTTTTTCGGGACTTTAACAGTCGACAAATGCGAAAACTGTGATGTTTTTAACAATTTTGGGTGATTTCTGTCTTTCGATTTATCTTGATGTGCCCAAATTATTTTTATTCCGGTATGTAGAGGAAAATCTCAGGTTTCAGTTCTAAATATCTCCAAAAGCCTTCTCGTTATCTATTATTTAAAAACCAACTTCAGAATTAATTTCAGAACTACGCCTTCCAAGAGAAGTACTTAAATAGAGCTTGGAGAGATTGTATTTTTAACTACTTCCGGTTTAACTGGAAGTGACTGTAATTTTCTTATTTTTAATGGTACCCTGTACATTTCTTTATCGATTTCGATTCCCTTTGAAATTCTCTTTCCAATGATGTATCACAAGTTGACATTTGTTTAACAGGTGACCGGCAAAAACTGATTTAAACTCTTAGACTTAGACGGCCATGGAGGATATACTAGCAATTGTTTTTGTTCGTTTTATCTCACTTTGGAAAGAATTTAAGACTATTCATTTATCGTGCCATTTTCATGAGTCTAAGTGGCTCCTACAAAATTTTATGCTTTACGTTCGGTTACAGGATTTTCTCTTCGAATAATGATCAATATCACCGAAATTAAGATAGGAACACATATTTTTATTTAACCTAGTTACATATTACAGGTTTTTTTGCCAACATACATCTAACAGAACTATCTAACGCCAATTGGATTTAATATTATTTTCAGAAAAAAAGAAACCTATTTATTAAATAAGTATTTAAATGCAAATAACAAAACCCAAACATTTAATAATAAGAATAACACAACAATTATAAAATAAATAATAATAAATCCAATTGGCGTTAGATAGTTCTATTAGATGTATGTTGGTAAAAAACCTGTAATGTGTAACTAGGTTAAATAAAAATAATGTGTTCCTAACTTAATTTCGGTGATATTGATCATTATTTAAAGAGAAAATTCTGTAACCGAATGTAAAGCATAAAATTTTGTAGGAGCCACTTAAATTCTTTCCAAAGTAAGATAAAACGAATAAAAACAATTGCTAGTATATCCGCCATGGCCGCCTAAGTCTAAGAGTTTAAATCAGGTTTTTTTGCCGGTCACCTGTCAAACAATTTTCAGCTTGTGATACATTGTTTCAAAGCGAATTGAAATTGATAAAAAAAAAATATACGGGGTTCCATTAAAAATAAGAAGGTCGCAGTCACTTCCGGCTAAACCGGAAGAAGTTAAATATATTTCTTAAGAGATAAAAAAGCCGGAGCCTAATAATGTCCCATTCTGGTATCTAAAAATGAAAATATGTAACTTTCAAAATGAAAAAATTACAGGGTGTTACATGTTGGCTGTGTCACTCGGTATATATATGTATATATATATATATATATATATATATATATATATATATATATATATATATATGTATATATATATATATATATATATATATATATATATATATATATATATATATATGTATGTATATATATATATATACATATATATATATATATATATATATATATATATATATATATATATATATATATATATATATATATATACATATATCTATATATATATATATATATATATATATATATATATATATATATATATATTTGTAATTGTTACATTTTTTATAAATCATATGAATGGAATAGTCAGTAAAAATTGCTCAAAAGTTTACTGAGCAATGACCAGTGTTAAGATTAACAAACAGCTAAAATTATTTCAAATTACTTGCCTTTTGACAAAAGTTAAGCATTAACAGACATTATATTCGACCTTAATTAATCACGTGCTGCTCTAAGATGAGACTTTCCATTCGGGGCTATATAATGCACTTTACTAATTTTTTAATTAGAAATTTAAATGAAACAATATAACAGCAATAATTTCGGAAATTTCTAAAAATTCGTTATCCCATAATAATATGGAAATAATCTGGGAGCAAGATGGCAGTCTACCACAGAGCATTCTCGCGGCAACTGAGTTTTTAATGACATTTCTCCTTCATGGATTGGCAGATTTAGACGATCAGAGGTCGCAATTTTAAAATATCAAGGTCGGGCAATCATTTTAGAAGGCATAGAAAGAAAATAACGAATTTATTGATAATACACTGAGCAGAACAGGGGACATATTCAGTATTTAAAAATATTAGTTTGAGTTTATTTTTAATAGTAATAAAACTATATTTAGGATCAAATGAACAAACTTCCTTTTATATTTTTATTTCCAGTTTATGGTAGTTTTTACTAGTTTATATTATTATTTTGTTTAATTTCTACGTTGTTTCATGTAAAATAAAGATATATATTTAAGTTGAGGATCCTTGTTTAGCTTCAATAAAGTTTTGTATATATTATTGTGAACCAGAAAGCTTTAGACTCCACAACAACTGGTAATTCTTTACAAAGTGTTCGAAGGATGTAGCCCGCTTAATTCCTCCCAAAGCGGTGCATGTTAGAAATACACGTCGCGCTGGTGCTTCACATCCGTATGACGTTCAGCTTGTTACTCCACGTACAACGCGTTTCAAGCAGTCTTTTATATGGAGAACGTCATCCCTTTGGAATAATTTGCCCAGCGCTGTGTTTCCCACAGAGTACAATTTACAGCGATTCAAGAACAACGTGAATCGCTTTTTTTTTCCGCAAAAATGCCGCTACTGTAGCGCTTTAGGGATTTCCCTGCAGCACGTGTGCTAGATCTATAAGAAAAATATATATATATATATATATATATATATATATATATATATATATATATATATATATATATATATATATATGTATATATATATATATATATATATATATATATATATATATATATATATATATATATATATATATATATATATATATATATATGTATATATATATATATATATATATATATATATATATATATATATATATATATATATACCGGTTAGGCTCGTCTTTTGTTATAACCATTTTCAATAAACATTTTGTATATATTCCGCTTTTCATTCTCTGAAAAAAAAAAACCCTTATGTTCTGGCAAAAATATTGTCGTTTTCTGGAATTAAGAATTCTCTAATACAGACTGGTCGACTGGCAAACAAATATACAGACCCTAAACGTGAAGAAACACAAAAATCCCGGGGTGCAACTTTTCATGTATGCAATGCTTTCCTGGACGGGGGGAGCAAAAAAGCTTTAAAAATATTCAATATATTGATAATTTATTTCCACTAATCCGTTTTGATATCTGGATGAAACGTTGCATATTAACTAAATTGTTTTTTTTGGTTGAACATAAAATTTTATAACCGAACAAAAGTGGTTATTTTGATACATCTATTTTATCATAGATTCTAAAAACAAAATGTTGTATTCACTGTTTTAACATGAAATAGCTTTTTTTTATTTTATATGAAAGGAAATAAAATTTTTATATTTATCAGATAAAATATTTATATTTGTTTTTCATAGAATCTATATAAATATATGTATGTGTATAATTAATAAAAAAATGTTTGATTCAGGTTTACTGAAATTATCAATATTTACATTTTGGACAGTAAAACTTTACTTCTATTACCATTAATTGCCAAAATTACCAGTATAACAAACATGCGGAAACGCCGAACTGTATGGTAAATTGTCGTTGATCTTGCGTACGTTTATCCGAAATCTTTAAACCAACTGCAGACATTTTTTATTTATTGGTCTCTTACTCAGCCTAATATGTCCTATTTTTACTTCTTATCTATGTGACGCTCTACACCTATTTGTGACTTATAAAGTAAGATAACCGTCAAGTGGAAGTTGAACTTGCGCATTTAGTGTTCTGTACTGTAATTGCCTTTAAATATTTTGTTAAGGAGGTATAAAATGATCAGGGACTTCATAAAGCACATCCCAAATGAGTTTTCAATTAAAGAATTAAAATTTCAGCTAACAAACATACCTGCTGAGTCAGATACTGAGTCAACGGGCTAATCAGACCAACCATAATAAGACAAAAAGTTTCTGACGTGTACATTACTTAGGGTCCAATATGAATTTGCACGTTTTTTCTTAGTCAATAAAATGTAATAGTTATAGCATCTTAGTTACCTAATAGCCAATAAATCAATCTAACTCAATCTAGGATCTAGTGGTAAAAATTTAAAACGTATATTTACTACCTAAATATTTGTTTAATTATAAACCATTAAAATAAAATTGTCAAACTTAATGCACGCGTGATAATTTTAGTTCAATCTACACTTTATGGTGACTATTTTAGAATTTTTTCCAAATTTTGTTAATCAGTACTTTTCAAGATAGGGTGAGCATACAGGGGTTTTTCGCCGTCTTTTAAAAATAATACTAAGAAAAGTGTACGCAAGTATTACATGACAGATATTTTTGAACTCGTGTTTTCTCAGGCTTTCATAGAACATTCCACTCGATGTCTTGGTAATTTTTTTTCACTTCCAAATTCAGCCCCCAAAACTAACCCCTTAAGTTAAAACTTAACTTTCAAAACTACTCGGCTCTGATTGGACCATCAATTTGTACCAAATTTCAACTTACTACGTCAAATAATTTCGAAGATAATCGGGTGTGGCAGACGGACAGACACCGAAGTGATCCCATAACACCAAAAAGATATTAGTACTAAATGACTTTATTTTAATTCGCAAAGTTTTTTTTCTTGTAATTATAGAGAACTTACTAGTAAAAGAATTTTTAAATCCATTGAATGATTTCGTGATATAGCGAACCTGCACATGACTCTAAGATCGGTAGTAATCCGTATACGTATATGTATATATATATATATATATATATATATATATATATATATATATATATATATATATATATATATATATACATATATACATATATCTATATATATATATATATATATATATATATATATATATATATATATATATATATATATATATATATATATACATATATCTATATATATATATATATATATATATATATATATATATATATATATATATAGTTCTGAGTACTGCCTAATCTCTTGACGTAGTCTCGTAATTTCCTTCTCCATATTCTGATCCATCTTCCACTATTGGGAACTCCGCAGATATGGCAAATATCGTCACACTTTACCCCTCCTAGGTAGCCGGTTATCGAGCAATCGAGCATAGTGTCCTCATTTCCATCGTCCACAAGAGTAAATTCTTCTTATTATTATTCGGATATGTTATCATTTGTTACAATATATACAAAGTTTTTTTTATTGACACTCCATATGCGCAGCAGAGAAATCCATAAATTGCTGAAGGAGAAACACGTACTCAAAAGAAGCTTCGCATATTGGTGTTGAATGCTGCAAGTTATGTTCGAAAGGGAACATAATCCTGGGCCGTTTGTTCCAACATTATGAGATTTTTTTTATATAAAAGAGTTCTTGAAGCAGGTGATGCAAGGAGCAACAAGCCGAACCTCATATGAATGTGTTGTAATATCACGAAGTGTATTTCTAGCAAGCACCACTCTGAGAGGAAAGGTGTTGAAAATATATCTATTTAACTGCCACTTGAAAACTCCAAAAAAAAACACGAGAGCCATAAGCAAGTACTCAGGTCTATCATAAGACTATAGCGTAACCAACAATTGCACATGCCATACATGGTCAAATTCCTTGATCGTCCAAACCTATCTGCAATATTTAATTACTTAGGTAGCACTAAAGATGTATGACATAGGTTAGAAGAGGATACGAAAGCCACTTTAGTGATTGCTACTAAAAATTTTCGCCATTAAACTCTAATTTGCACCAATATCAGTCAAATAACTCTGTTATTTTAGTTTGTCATTTTGGTTGTGGTTCTAGAACCACCAATTCAATTTTTTCAAAAAATATTTGTATTTGCGGGAGTAGGCTTCATCCGTTTTACATCTAAACATAATATACCCATACTTATTTTTATAATCATCAGATTGGCATAGTCTTAAAACATGTATTTTTTTTAAAATATATTTGTTTCGGTTTTTCCTTTACAAAATATAAAATATTGTATCCAGAATACATAAACAAATTTAATACGATTTTAAACTGACTTCCTACGTCTGGTTATTTGAAATCCACTATTTGTTACTTGATACAATTATATATTAAGCTCATTTAAAAATAATAACCTTAGAATAACACAATCACAGTTTGTGTAAATACGCCTACAGATTTAAGATTTAATAGATATTTAATATACAAATAAATACGCCCTTTTAGAAAATTTGTAGAGCTTAATAATTTCGTTCTTATTTAATCGCTATTAGTTGTTTTTCAATAGGAAATTATTTCTCCTTTGATAAAGAAAACACCGAATGTAATATGTTGTTTTAGTATTAAGATAAAGGGAATTCGTGAAAAATCAACCACTAATGACTAACATTTATACATTGTTTTCCTTGTTTCCTTTTTCTAAGGAAGCATTTCGTTTGTTTTCAAATTTCACCCCGTATATGATTTTTTTTATTTTATCCAATAAAACATTATACATGATATAATCAAATACTTGACTAATGTCAAAGAAGATGTCAGAAAGGCACTCGCTATTTTTCAAATGCTGACTAATATGATTGATATCAAGCGCTATTTTGTTTAATATTATGAAACAAAAAATTGTAGAATATTTTGAGACCATTTCATCATTAGCTTATCCCATCCATAATCGGATGTAAGCCTCCCCAAGTTGTCTCGAATGAGCTCTGTTGTTTGCTTTTTGCAATTGAGTCCGACTAATCTTTTAAGTTGTCCCTCCGTCTTATCTATGGTCTACATCGTTTATGTTCTCTGGGCCTCCATTCAACCATATGGTGTATCCATCTGTTATCATTCAGTCTTGCTATACGCCCAGCCCAATTCCACCTTAATATACATATTTGTTGTAAAACATCTGTCACTTTTAATTTTCGTATCTCGATGTTAGGAATACGATCTTGGAGTCTAATATTTAACATTCTCCTATCCATTGCTCTACACCTGGAGTTTATTTGTTATAATTTTTTTTAAAGCCCACGTTTCCGTACCATATGTTAATACCGGCAGTACATATTGGTCGAATACTTTGGCCTTTATTGTATTTGAGATGTCAAATTTAAATATAAATTGTAACTTTTCGAACACAGACCAAGCTAACAAAACTCTTCTATCCAAGTCAACCTTTATATTATTTTTTGATATTTCAATTTTCGGTCCTAAATATATGAATGTTTGGATCTTACCTATTCTTTTACCTTCTATTAATACTTCCTGGCTGTTATCTTCGCTTTCGTTGTTCAAATATTTGGTTTTGATAAAGTTTATTTTATTTCTCAAGACTTGTTAATTAATTCAATCAGCATTTCTTGTAACTCTTTTTTTGTATTGGCGATCAGAGTGACATCATCTGCGAACCTTAAGTAATTTAATCGTTTATTGTCTATTATTATTCCTTTATTTTCCCACTTTACCGATTTGAGCATGTCTTCTAGTGTCAACGTGGACAGCTTTGGGGATATTGAGTCACCTTGTCTAATTCCTCTTTTAATTTTAATTTCATTTGTTTTTTCTTTAAGCATTATTTGTAATGTGGCATTTTTATATATGTATTCAAGACGAGTTTTGGTATATATTTCATCGACTCTGCTATTAGTTAAGGCGTTAAAGAGTGCCCATATCTTTACCGAATCAAATGCTTTTTTGTAGTCAACCATTGCTATCCACGAGGTAAATTATATTCATTTGCTTTTTCCTCAGTTTGAAGATGGCCCAAAGTGCTGTTATTCCTATCTAAATCTTGCTTGTTTACGTGGTTAATAACTGTGTAGTTTGTTCGTTAATCTATATATTATGGTTCTAATGAGAATTTTGTGTAGTACTGATAACAGGCTGATGGGTCTGTAATTCTCCAATTTAAATTTATTCCCCTTTTTAGACACAATCAAGGCATTTACCCAAGGTGTTGGTATTTTATTTTCTACAAGGCACCCGTTAAATAGAACTTGAAGAGATTGTATTATCGATGCCCCTTCATACCTTATCATTTCTATAGTATCGCCGTCCCCTTGTTCTTTGTGGTTGTACCTGTGTTGTATGGCATTCATTATTCCATCCATTGTTATATCGGGAATTTCTCAGATTCCACATTTCTTACTATCACTCTATTTCCTTCTTCTTTCCCGGGCGGTGGCGATATTTCCGTGTGTGATAGTGTTTGATAATATTTTTTTGCAGCTTTCTTTATCTTTTGGCTTTGTGTAATCTTTTGTTATCGTTATTTATAAGTTTTATTTTTTGATAACTCTCTTCATTCATTTGTTTGTTTAAGTGTTTCAAACTTTTTCCCTCTTTCA
>CM032447.1:91960370-92017870 GCA_019049505.1 Pachyrhynchus sulphureomaculatus | reverse complement strand
GTATAACAATTCTCTTCCTAACATTTGCTCCAATATGACGCATGCTCCTTTGAGTCTTCCGTGTTGGATGCTGTAGTGTCGAAGCACATCGCCTTGACGGTGTTGAGAAGACCCCATTCATGTAGGCATTCATATACGGCTACGGCTTGCTCCTCTCCAGAGCTGTTTGCTGTTACAGGAACTCCCAGCAGCTGTTCCTTTTCGCCATATGAAATAGCTATAGCTATTCGCTCACATTGTTCATTTTTTAAAACACCCGGTAAAAGTTTACCGTCCCAATGGACAACCACGGGCTCTTTTTCAGGAATGTTTACTTTATCAAAAATTTTTTTATTATATTGTTCTCTGAACATTTGCCTTCTATCATGTAATAAAGTTTTCGAGACTTTGTACTCAAGAGGGTCAAGGTTTAGTGCTTCTAAAGTAGCTATTAAAATTCTCGTGGCATTTCTGTCGGATACCTTACATCGATCTAATAAAATGGACAATTTCATGTTTAAAATCTCTTTAACGCCCCTTGCAAATGAAACGTTCATCCTCTTGCTCTCAGATGGTCCTGGATCTTCTGCAGCTTCTTCAGGGATGTCCATTTCCTCCAAGCTCTCAAGTTCCTGGTAGATGCTGTCCTCTTCAGTGTCTTCTTCTCCTTCTTCGAACTTGTCTTCATCATCCGTCTCTAAGAAGCAACAAAAGAAAGAGAAAAAAAAAGACTATAAAAACTTGTCGTTTTAGCAGAATAGTAATAATACATATGTACTAAATTACCTACTTCTAATTATCAAAAGGTATTATTTAAAAAATATAAACTCGATCATAAAGATGCCAAATCATGCTCTCATGTACAATTTTCTTTCAATTATAATGAAACTATTTACTTATTTGTTTATCTATTTTTTAGAATACTAATAATAAAAAAAAACTCACCAATATCAAAGTTGCTTCTTGGATTTGTGGGTTCATTTTTGCAAGTTCCTTTTGCACCTTGATTTCTTCAGCTCGAGACAACTTGAGATCCACTCCAGTCATGGAACCTGGGCGGCCCTTCTGCCTCTGTTTCACGAGAAACGCCTTATCTTCTTCCGATTTCATCAGAGCCAAGGCATCTTGTTGAGCAATATCAAAGAGTTCATCCAACTTTTCAACAAACTTTTAAATTTGTTCTTGGCCGTTTTCGATGTTTTCTTCCGGTCTTTTTGAAGAGTTCTCCACTCGGCGTGAAGTTTTTCCAGCTTAGTAATTGCATCTTGCTCATGTTTAATCGGGATTCGAGCTTTCTCCCAAAAAATTAACACTTCTCGTATTGTAACTTTTGCTGATTCTCTTACAGTTAATTTCACAGTACGTAAATTATAAAATAAAGCACACAAAACTTGACGATTTGAGGGTAGTTTACAACCGGTGATCTGGTGAATGGGATAGCCCACAAGAAATATTTTATCCTTGGTCCGGCTTTGTACACCCGATGTGGATGCCATTTCAGAGGCCAATAGGTAAATAACAGTTAACTTGGTAAATGAAACAAAATATATTGCAAACTTTAATTTCAATAAAATGTTTTCAAATGTCTTTTAAAATAATACTATAATAGTTATAAAAACAATAACACACACACTTGAAAAATTAAAATATCTTCACTAGATAATTGTTCGATCTAACCAGCTCAAAGGCACTTTAGAAACTAAACTGAATAAATAAAAGGTCGGTTGTACGCTGAAGTAAAATCACCATCCCTAAAATAGAAATTAGATTCACCCTCCTTTTTACCTGTCAAACGGGTCTTTCTTTGGTAAACTAGTCAGGTAATCCCCATATAATAAAAGATTAAATTTGAACAAAAGGCTCTTTATGTTTGAAAATTGAGTTCCAAAATACTTTTTAACAAAAAAATATTAATTCCTAGACACATTATGTAAAAACCCGTAAAATTTTTAGAATACTCCCAAACTGGCTCCTACTGGTACCAGATCACGTTTTTGGGGCTAAAGGCTGTTGTAACTCGGTTTGACTTAAAATAACAACAATTATGTATAGAATATCAATTTTGAAGAACAACATTAGCTTTCTTTTGAGATATTGAGCGTGTTTCTATTATTTACCGTTCTGGAGTTATGGCTCCATATGTCAGCTTTTTGGCCAAAAATTTGGATTTTTTCAAACTTTGAGCGACGAGCGGCACGGGTTAACGTCGTTTAATCGAGCTCAAATTTCGGCTATCTCAATATCTGGAAAGGGGAATCGTTTTGTGGGGTCCAGACGAACAAAATTCCGACATCGATTTTTTGCGGTCACCCTAATATATATATTATCCGATATATTTTACGACATGACAAAAATTGCAAAATCTTCTTCAGACATTAACGTGCGTATAGTAACAGCGATAAAACTTATATCTGATCCTAGCAGCAACAAATGGTTTATTTGGCGTTTTGTAGCCGAACAAAAATAAAAAATCGCACAGTGCGCGCTAGTAAAATACTCAAAAAACAATACGTTATAGAAGTCATCAGACGCGTGCAACTTATTATATATAAAAGTTGTGTGTTGTTTCGAATACCATTAGAAAAAGTATTCATATATCCACGCAGCCTTTCGCGAACTCACCGTTCAGACGATACTCGATCATTGAGCTGCCTGTATTGCAAAGAACTCCCATAAAGGCTCCATATTTTCTGGACACCCGTATGGTCAGATGCCCAAACGAAAAATAAGTTGCTTCTGTCCGCCAGTTGACCAGCAAACCTTTAGACTCGCTGACTAGTTGCGAGCCCACCCTAACCTAATGCAAAGTGATAAGGGTAGCTCTGCTGTGAAACAAATATACACGGTCCTCCGCGGTATGTTTCTTTTGACCATCTACCAGCCACACGTAAGGACGGCGTAGATTTTCCCTTGGAAACCAATGGATAACTATCTAGTGACATTAAAATTTTGCTCCCTTTCTAAAGGCAAGGGGTATTATCTAATTATAAAAAAATGCACGCAGCTGAAGTAAAAAGATTATTTTCCAGTGTCTTATTCCTCAGGAATCCTCTTTAGAATATACATCTACCACGTTTGTATTTATTAAAAATGCTACTCTTTTTTTGATTAACTAGCTTTTTTTATACTAAATATATATATATATATATATATATATATATATATATATATATATATATATATATATATATATATATATATATATATATATTTATATATATATATATATATATATAACACATGGGCTGAAAAGTCCCGGGCCTAACAAAGAAAACACGGTTTTTTTGGTTCAAAATTAGCTTTATTCATCAACGTAATCTCCATCAAGAGCAACGCAATCATTCCAGCGCCGCTCTAACATTTCAATATCACTTTTGTAGAACGATTTATCTTTTGCCTCAAAATAGGCCTCAGTTTCAGCGATAACCTCTTCATTCGTGCGAAATTTCTTACCGGCGAGCATTTTTTTCAGGTCTGCGAACAGCCAGTAGTCGCTGGGAGCCAAATCTAGCGAATACGGTGGATGTGGGAGCAATTCGAAGTTCAATTCATGTAGTTTTGCCATTGTTTTGATTGACTTGTGACACGGTGAGTTGTCTTGATGAAACAAAATTTTTTTCTTTGCCATAGGCGGTCGTTTCTTTGCAATTTCGGCCTTCAAACGCTCCAATAACGCTATATAATATTCACTGTTGATGGTATTTTCTTTCTCAAAATAGTCGATGAATATTACACCACGCACATCCCAAAATACCGAGGCCATAACCTTTCCAGCCGATTGTTGTGCTTTCGGGCGCTTTGGACGAGGTTCACCAGTTGCTGTCCACTCAGATGACGATCGTTTTGATTCCGGAGTGAAGTGATGGATCCATGTTTCATCCATTGTCACATATCGACGCAAAAATTCCGGTTTGTTACGTTTAAACATGGCCAAACACTGCTCAGAATCATCAACACGTTCTTGTTTTTGATCAACAGTGAGCAAACGCGGCACCCACTTTGAACAGAGCTTTCTCATAGTCAAATGCTCATGCAATATAAAGCCAACACGTTCTTTTGATATCTTTACGATGTCAGCTAACTCACGCAACTTCACTTTTCGATCATTCAAAACGATTTTATGGATTTTTTTGATGTTTTCTGGTGTTACCGCCTCATTTGGACGTCCACTGCGTTCTGCATCATCGGTGTCTCTAGGACCACGTTTGAAGTCAGCAAACCAACGTTTTATTGTTGTTTCTGATGGAGCGGAGTCCCCATAACACTTTTCAAGCCATTGCTTCGCTTGAACGGTATTTTTTCCCATCAAGAAGCAGTGTAAAATTAAAACACGAAATTGTTTTTGATCCATTGTTTTGAAAATAACAAAAGTAGCGTCACTCTTAGCACAATAACTCACAAACTAATGAATAGAATATCATGAAATTTTAACAGCTGTCTTTTGAAGGTTAGTATTAACTGAAAAAAAGGTGACTGCAATAAAACTAGCGCCATCTATGTGTTAGGCCCGGGACTTTTCAGCCCATGTGTTATATATATATATATATATATATATATATATATATATATATATATATATTATATATATATATATTATTTATATATATATATATATATAATATATATATATATATATATATATATTATATATATATATATATATATATATATAAAGATATTTTTTAACTCATCTTACCCCTTATAGCCTTGACAGATAATTGAGTTTTTTATGATTTTTTTTTCAAAAGGCCATAAACAATTTTTTTAAAAGACAAAGCAGGAGTTATATATAGCCTACGCAAAAACTAATTATTTTAGCAAGAGTCATTGAATACTTATCGAGAATGTCACATCTGCTACTAAACAATTTTATTCCCTTTTATACGGTGCCATTTTGATTAAGAATAATGAATTTTATCAGCAGACTACCATGGACGCTAACATCATTTGTTAGAATTTTCGTTTAGTCCAACGGGTTTTAACAGAAGCATTTAATGCGAAAGAAGAACTCGAAGCATTTTAGCTTAACTATAGAGCAGAGATTAAAATGGTTGAATGAATTTTTGAGTTATTTTTACAGGATGTTTAGAAAAGTTATAGTAAAACAGAAAGATTTTGCAGCCCAAAATAAAAAAAAAATTAACTAGAACACGGATCTAAAAATATTTGGTTTCCGAGATATAGATTATATAAAGTATTATATTGATAATATGTATATATTATACCCTTCAGGTAATATGTTACAGTTTAAAACTCGAAAAATGTAATCGATTAAAAAGTTCCTGGACGAAATAAGAAAGTTCACAGTTAACCTGTTACAATAAATAAAATTATTAAAGTAATTGCAAAGAAAAGTTAAACGTTATAAAGGTAAGGATTGCCACGTTTATATATATATATATATATATATATATATATATATATATATATATATATATATATATATATATATATATATATATATATATATATATATATATATATATATATATATATATATATATATATATATATATATATATATATATATATATATTTATCGTTCGTCTCCCTACCCGAGTAGGGATTTTACCCTTTTTCATGTTCCGAAGATATCGGCGGGGATGTCGTAATACCCGTCAATATTGTCCAAGTGCCGAAATATACATTTTTGTATTTCACTTTTAAACAACACGGTAGTGCTGCCACGGACGTTATTGCATTTCTGCAAAAAACTACTACCTTTAGATATATATGGTATATATATATATATATATATATATATATATATATATATATATATGCACGAAAAAACTTCCATGAAACCAATGCAAATTTTTATCGGTTATAACGAATCCGGTTATAACGAACTTCTGGATAAAGCGGACCAAATTTGGATGTTATGTGTCCGTTTATAACGAACTTGCCACTCCCTGTGCTCGATGTCGCGCGACTTGATCTATAGAATTCATCGAAACTCGCTGGGAACCCCTATTCTATTTGTTTCCGCAGCGTCGCTAGTTCGAGCAGTATTATTTTTAATTCACTTGTGTTATGCAGTTCTAATGTATATTTGATCAAAGTAGCAAAGTGAATGTTTAAGTTTTTATTTTAAAACGAGTACACAAAAACGTAAGGCGTTTACTTTAAAAGACAAACACGATATTATAAGGAAAATAGAAAATGAAGTTAAACAAAGTAATGTTTGCAAACAGTTGAATTTAACTAAAATCTACACATGACCAAGTCGACAAAGGACTCCTCAAATGGTTTTGTCAAAAACGACACGAACATATTCTTATGACGGAGTATACTTTACAAGAGAAAGCTAGTAAATTGGGAAGGAAAATAGAGAATACCGAGTTTAACTGTTCTAGAAGTTGGATTGAACGATTTAAAAAGCGACATAATATTAGTAGGGGTAAGACAGCAGGAGAAACTGCAGGAGTGGATATGACTGTTGTTAAACAGTGGTTGGCCAATGCATGGCGAGAATTATGATTATGTACACATTTTTAATGCAGATGAAACTGATTTGGTTTAGAAGATGACGCCTGATAAGACATTAAAATTTGTCGGAGAGAATTGTGCTTTTGGAAAATTATCAAAAGTAAGGATTACTGTGTTGGTAACTGCAAATATATCTGAAACAGAGAAAAGAAAATTGTTGGTAATAGGAAAGTCCGCCAATTCCAGGTGATTAAAAAAAAACATTTACCAGTTAAGTACAAATCAAACAGTAAAGCCTGGATGACATCAGAAATTTTTAAAAACGAACTGATCGAATGAGACAAAGAATTAAAATTCATAAACAGAAAAATATTACTTTTGATTGACAACTCTCCAGCGCACCCTGTAGTTGATCTACAGCAAATAAAATTGGTTTTTTATGCCTGAAACACAAGTGCAAAGCTCCAGCGTATGGATCAAGGTGTGATACGTTCTTTAAAATATCATTATAGAAAGATTTTACTTATGAAAATTTTAGAGCCGAGCGACATTTTTTCTGTTAGTTCTTGGATGCTATAAACTTTATCCTTATGGCTTGGCAAAGAGTCAGTAGAGAGAAACCATTGCCAACTATTTTAAGCATGGCGAATGTAGATGTGACTTAGATGATGAGCTACAGTTGATCCTGTGGATTGAAAAATATCGAGGAGATCCTACTGATTATCTAGAATTTGTTTACGATGCGGACATTCAACAAAGTACAGTGGAAATCGAGATTAAAATTATGTTTAATCACTTTAATTTTTAAGAATATGTATCTGCTGATAATGAATTAATGACGAGAGAAATATTAACTGATCACCAAATTGTGACATTAGTGACTTTTGGGAAGATTTTAAGCGATAACGACAACGAAGACGAGCTTGGAGAAGGAGACAATATTTATGTTCCATCCATTTCTGAAATGACTAAGAAAATGAATGAAACTCGCAATTTTTTGAAATCTCGTGAAGTTCCTGAACATATATGGACTAGTTTTTGTGACCTTGACAATTATATCAACACCATTTCTTTCTCACGTAAAATTATTATTATTATAATTATTATATATATATATATATATATATATATAAATATATATATATATATATATATATATATATATATATATATATATATATATATATATATATATATATATATATATATATATATATATATATATATATATATATATATATAAATATATATATATAAATATATATATATATATATATATATATATATATATATATATATGTATATATATATATATATATATATATATATAAATATATATATATATATATATATATATATATATATATATATATATATATATATATATATATATATATATATATATATATATATATATATATATATATATATATATATATATATATATATATATATATAAATGTATATATACATATATATATATATATATATATATATATATATATATATAAATGTATATATACATATATATATATATATATATATATATATATATATATATATATATATATATATATATATATGTATATATATACATATATACATATATACATGTATATTATATATATATATATATATATATATATATATATATATATATATATATACTAATTTACGACTACTACTTTAACGCCCTTTCAGATCAATAGAATTAAAAATGAACTGTCCTAAAAGGAACTCGAGTTTAATCCTCTTCATTGGCAACTTTTTATTTACCACCTCATACTATAAAATAACACCAGTAAAACAGAAGTCCAAATTACATATTTTTTTATACTCTAGCCTCCATATCACACTAACTTCCATTGCCACACTTTACCTCATAATTAACAGAATAATTTAACCCACAAGACCCTCATATAAATCCAATAAAAGCTCGACAACGTTGACAATGGCCCTTCTGTGCATTTGATAAATGTCTGAACAATATAAATTAGGGGCAAAGTTGAATTTCACAATTAGGTAATTATCCATAGATAGAAAATTCTACTCTCTAGCTCCTGAATATATTAAAAAAAAAAAACTGTTTTTCTCGAATGATTACTAGCTAATTCTAATTTAAAATTTAAATTAGATCTTCAAAATTTGCGCGTAAGAATATTAGATCATATCATCATATATTTTTAAAGTTAAATTTTAAGGACACTTAAATATGTTGTAGCTCTGCTACATATAAAACAAGAGTTCAACTATAGCTCAAATTAATATTTTGATTTTTACGGTCTCAATAGTAATTAAAAAATATATATTAAAATCAAGTTTCCTGAAGACCCTTCACTTTAGAAACATGATATTCCTATTTTTCTAATATCGATACGTTTTACTCATTTATTGATTTTTTATACTGACATTACTTTGTAATTAGGTATTATGTATTAAAATGTGAGTCGAAATACAATGGAGTAAATTTTACACAGCCTCACTTACACATACCAATAATATTTATATATTTTTACAAAATGAAATCCGGATGATACTGTTATAGTTGCAACGTCAATACAAGACCTAGAGTCAATTAGCGCCTTGAAATCACTAGCAAAAACTATATATTGACAGTTAATATAGCAAAAACCAAAGTAGTGATTGTTAATCGTAATGAAGATCTGTCACACATAAATGAAATTACTGGTTTCAGTGTTGTAGCCTATTTGAATTATTTAGGATCCCTCATAACTAACAGTGATGGCTGTGAAAAGGAAGTAAGAAGACGTTTGGCTATGGCTAAGGCCTGGAAAGATTCAGCTGTCACAAAAAACACAAGTTAAGATCGCTATCCAGTTTCATATTCCCCATAGCAACTTACTCGTCGGAAACATGGACAAAGATGAATCGATGCTTTTAAGATGCGAGCTTAGTATAAATGAACGACTTTCAAATAGCATTAAAGACAGTACCTCAAATGTTTTGGTCACATTATGAGGAAAGTGGATGCCATGGAAAAGCTTGTAGTAACGGGGAAGATAGAAAGTAGAAGATCAAGGGAATGGTCTCCAACAAGATGGTCCAACCAATTAAGACGTCTTCTTGGTATGGGTATACACGAGTCATATCAGGTCTCGCAGGATCGTGATGCCTGGAGAATGACTGTTGAGGTAAAAGGGGGGGTGAAAGGATTGTGAGACAAAATGAAAACTTAATGCCGCAGTATTAAGAAATTTCAATATTGTTTTTTCTAACCCACCCAACCATTAATATCACTGGCTCCTACAATTTGGTATCTTTCTGCCCTCCTACCCTATGTTTCTACTTTTAACTCTTATATTTTTATTTATTTAATCACGACAAATTGCTTCCAACATTTGAAATTTGAATTCGTATGCACAATTTCTTTATTATATTAATATATTCACCAATATAAACTACTGAAACTAAAAAAGCAGTTATTCACTGTTTTTTTCATCTGTTACGCCGGAGTTACGCCGTATATCGGCTCATCAACCGAACTAGGATAGATAAAAAAGGGAACAAACCCTAAGTACTCCTCACAGTACTAGCGCAAAGAATAAATAAGATGCAATAATTTGCACCAGCCACAGATCGGTAAAGGAATGATCCAACGAGTTGCTAGCAATTACCGTTATTCAGCGCTTGTGTCAGGGTTCTAGTCCACGTATAAAAGAATCAATATGAACCAATAAAATTTAACAAAGTTCATGTTTCAATAGTTATTCACTGTTCTCTCACCTGCCAATTTATCTTGGGACTCGTTTTTAACTATAAGGGCTCATCGCTCAAACTAAGATTAACAGTAAAAGAAAACAAAACCTAATGTATTTATCACAGCGCAAAGATTAAGTAAGTTACAATAACTTGCATCTCATACTGCTGTAAACCTAGTTTCAAAGACCTAACTGCCCTCTGTCGGAGGTTATTTAAGGCCACTAATGAGTTATTTACATTCACTTAAAAACGTTTTTCGGGTTTATATGTCAGGTTATATTGAAACAATATTACCACTTAAATATGATTAATAGACTATACATAAAAAAATGAACGTCTCTGTCTATTTCTGTGTAAATTTATTTATATATGCATATATGTATGTATTCTTGCAGTTTTCTTTAACGTATGATCTGAGCAGGTTTTCCTTTTTATTTTTTATATATATATTTATTACATTTAACGGAAATGTCGAAGAAATAATAAGGGAGGATTTTCTTTATAAAGTCATTCCACTTGCGGCTATATGAAGCCATTTCGAGATTAATAAAAATAATCGAGAAAAATATAATTATACCTAGGCTATCTGAAAAGTTCTCGGCCTAACACATATACATGGCGTTAGAAACTGTGAAATCATAATTGTATTGGAAAGTTCCATTCTTTGTATAAACACGTGTAAAATTATATTTCGATACGTCGATTCACTCGAGTAGTACCAGCTGTTTAATATTAACGTGTGCGCAGTGATTAAATTCTTTGTTTTAGATGATTTAGCACCAACAGAAATTCATCCGAAATTGTTAAAAGTGTATAAGGATGCATCACCTTCACTTTCCACTGTGAAAAAATGTGCTGTTCTCTTTACATCTAGTCGTACAAGCCTCGAAGATGATCCACGCGAATGTCGTCAAAAAACTGCTACAACACCATAAATCATTCAACAAATCCATGATATGGTGTTAGATGATCGAAGAGTGAAAGTGCGTGAAATACCTGAGGCCACAGGTATCTTAAAAGAAGGAACTGGAAATATTTTGCATGAAACTTTGTGCAAGATGGGTGCCGCATTTGCTGACAATTGACCAAAAACACATTCGAATGCGTATTTCTCAAGCGTGTTTGGATCGTTTTAAGCAAAATAAAATGGATTTCAAGCATCATTTCATGACTGTTGATGAAATTTCGATCCGCCACTTTACACCAAAGCGAAAAGAACTATCGAAACAATGCATTGAAGCCGGTGGAAGTGCACCAAAGAAGGCAAAGACGATTCCATCAGCAGGGAAGGTTATGGTTTTTTGGGATTACAAGGGTGTTTGTTAATCAATTATCTTCAGAAAGGCAAAACAATTAACTCTAAATATTGTTGTAACCGTTTGGAATAGTTAGATGCAAAAATTCGTAAGGAAAAAACCTATTTTAAGGTAGTTTACTCGTAAATCCACTTTTCTTAAGAATTCGATGAAATTAAATTTTTTTCATTTAATTAAAAAAAAAATGACCGATTGTGAAGCGAGATATTCATAACTAAAGTGCACATAATTAACATGCAATAGGCCAATGAAGTATAAAAAAAGGCATAGTTCCGTGTATATCTTAAGAATTTTTCATAGGAATTTTTAAAAAAAACTATTATTTAGTAAAAAAAATCAGAAAAATTTTGAAGTAAATTTATTTACTTCCTATATATAAAATATTTAAAGTTAATATTGTTTTAAAAGAATAACCGTGTAGTGAGGGACAGATATCACAATTTGACAACGCTATATGTCGTCATATTTTACGCATCAACATTCAAACAGAATTTAAAACGGTTAATTTTTAAACAGAGATTCATTTGTAGGTTATATAATTTATCTAATTAACACAGTATATTTATCAGCTTTAGATTCTGTATTGTATCTTGATATTTATTATTTTTTTTCTTTAGTAATTAAAAGATTAATATTTAACAAAATATATTTGTATATGCAATAATTTTTCATTATTTTAAGTTAATATTATGTTTATTTATCAACATTGTTACATACCAATTGATACCAATATTAAATATATATTAAAAAACGGTTTTAAATAAAAAATAATAATAAATAAATAATTAATGATACTAATGATAAATAAATTATTATACACTATTTGTAAAGTAATTAATTACTTTATTTACTACTCGCGTATCTTTGGTTACAAGTGGTTTGCCATTTTATTTTCGACTAGATAATAGTTGCACTATTCCTGTATAACCCAATTTATCATAAGAACATTTTAGATCTTCCAAACCTATGCATTCAAATGCAATTCTTTTAATCATAAGATCGAAAATAACACATTTTAAAGGCATGAAAGATGGCAATATTAGTTTTTTCATGACGCACTCTTTATACGATAATTAATTTGGAATTAAATCGTCTCTCTCCAAAAACTCATTTGCCAAATTCTCAAGAATTTCAAAGTCATGGATTTTTTCGTTTGCTGCTATTTGCAATAAGTCATGCACTAACTTTCCGAGCTTAAACATTTCTGGGCCTTTTCGGTCAGGAAAGCGTTTTTTTAAAAAGACTTACTGTGTCCGAAAAATCAGCAATATTTTTAAAATCTTCGACCATTGCAAAATTAATTATAATTTTTATTTTTATATAATGCTTCATTAATTAATTTTTATTATTTACAAATTTTCTTCAATCAATATGACATTATAAAAGTCAAATCAAAAATAGATCACAGAGAGAGAAAAATAAAAACATTTGTAAACTTAATTTTTGTACAGTTCTATAGCGATTAATTATTTAATTAATATTTTTAAATAAACTGGATATACAATTAATTATTTTAATTAAATATAAAATATTTACAATTGATTAAAAAATAGATTTATCAGCTTTTGCAAAGCCTTAGTCAATTGTGAAAAAGTTACAATATATTTTACAGGCATTCTGTAGTTTTTGAGGAGAATTTAATTTAATTTTCATTTATTTCTCAGTGATACCATTTTCAATTTAGATGTCAAAATTTTTTATTCTTACAATTTTTCCTTCAATTCATCAATTTTATTAATAATTATTTGACGATCTTCTTGTGCACTACACCTACAACTGTCTTTGACAGCTTCTTCTATTGCTGGACCAATTTCACGTTCATATCTTTTATATAAATTTCATGATCTTAGAGGTATATTCATTGAAGCCAGTTGTTTGTTCTATGAAGTGCACCCGAAACCTGAATGGACAACACCTTCAAAAGTAACGAATAATTAAGTTTGTAAAAATATGAAATACATATATATATATATATATATATATATATATATATATATATATATATATATATATATATATATATATATGTATATATAAATAATAGTCGCTACTTCTAAAAAAAGATTAAATAATTCACTAAATATATTTATATAAAAATAAATAAATATTTAACCGCTTTGGAGTTGACATCTGAATGTTTAACCTTATTATTTGTAATATGCATTTTACTAGTCGGTACTTCGTTATAACACAACATTCATCAAAAGAAATATCTAATATTAAATTGAGACCTAAACGTATCTCATGAGTTATTTTTTCTAGTGGAAGGACTTTTTTACACAGACAACACTTTAAATTTTTTCCTAACTCATCTAACTCAACGATCCACTACGCTCCTCATTTTTTTATCTTTTTCGCGTCATTCATTGCCGAAATACTTTTCTTGAGTTTATTGATAAGCTTTTTCTTTGCAAATTTGCCTTTATGTCGCAACTGATTATAATCAAAAGACATTTTTAATTTAATTATATTTTTTTTGTTTTAAAACAGAATTAATCCGGTCTAAAGAGTAAACATGCACAACGTATATTAAATAACCTAAATAACCTATATAAACGTCACTTCTATAGAGCATTCGGCATACGCATTGGCAGCGTTGCCACATTTACTTTCATTAAAAGTGCATGTGTCTGCACATAAAAGTTTCCACGTATCGAATACAGTCTCCGACAAAAAAAAAATACTCTGTCATTGAGTATTTAAAACTTTTCGTATTTACTATTGAACTATACCTTTGGCTCCGATTGTCACGAGTGAACTACCTTAAAGAAGAAAAGAATCATTGTTCATCAAGATAATGCACGTTTTCACACAAGTGTGTTAACGATGGCAAAATTCAACGAATTAAAGTACGAATTGCTTGTACATCCAGCGTATTCACCAGATTTGGCTCCCTCTGACTATTATCTGTTTCCAAACCTGAAAAAAAAATCCTGGCTGGAAAGTGTTTTACATCAAATTACGAAGTTATTGCAGCCGTAGATGAATATTTTGCAGATCTTCCGGAATAACACTTTAATGACGGCATTGAATTATTGGAAAAAACGTTGGAGTAACTGTATTGAAGTTTCATGAGATTATATTGAAAAATAAAACATTCCTCGTCAAAAAAAAATTTCTTTCATTGTTAGACCGAGAACTTTTCAGACAGCCCACTACACTACTTTTATAAAATTATTTCGAAGTTAACAAATAGACAGACACAAAAAATATTTACATTGCGACGTCTATAATGCTAGTTTAAAAAAGTATAATATAGATGGTGGAACGTTAAGTCTTTCGGTTATACTCTTATCATAAATGCGTGTATAATAAGGCGCCGGAGGGTTGGTTTTGTTGATAATAAGACTCTTCTGACGGTCTTTTGTAAATGAAATGATGCAAATCATCAAATTCGAAGCGGGTGGAGCCGTAGGTATTAACAGGGTATGAACTTAAATACTTAATAGATATTAAATCAGAATAGTTACATTGAAACAAAATTTATATTATATTTTACTGCAAATACTAAAGTATAGGTTTCTGGTATTATTATTATTATTACTTTCTATGGAAACACAGTTAAGTTGTCTCGTATAAAAAACATTTTATCCTGATAACTACCAGTAAAATTAAATTTTGTTTCTGTATTCAATAAATAAATAAATTCGGTTGATTTATTACCTGGTAAATGAAAACAGAAATATATAAATTATTCGATTAACTATAAATTTTACAATAACCAATAAACGTAATATTTACACTTATTCAAATGTCAAAATTATTGTCAAATGCCCAGCGATATTTTACAAAACTAAAATTATTTTTAATTATTCAATAATTGCGATAAATATTGTCCGATAATTGAACGAATTTGTTACTATTTTTCGACAATTAATAGAACAGAATAGATAAATAAATTGTTTATATGCCCGAACATTATATACAAATTTTCTGGTTATTATTTTATACTACAATCACCATTATAACAATAACCCAAATTAAATTCAAAATATTTGTAATGGTAAATTAAATTGTATAATTTCCTTGTTATAATTAATATTATCACTTTTAATAACGACTTTTAAATGTATGATGTATATTTTCAAGTATGTAATTTTGAAAAAAATATTTTATACATTTTCTTATTGCCTGAAAAGTCATACACTCCTAATGAAATAAAAGATCTTATATAAAAACTTAGTTTAGTTAATATCTTTATATTATCACTACCTATTTACTAGGAGCGACTCACAATGACGCAATACGTAATTTTTACCCAAATGCATTTTCTGGCAGCAATTTTCAAGGAATCTCAATATTTTTTTATAATCTTCCTTTTTGATTTCGCTAACGATATGTCTGAATGAATTTTTGATTATTGACTATGATTTTAACTTATTTTTAAATAAATATAGTTATTAGCCTTTTATACCAAGAACATCAAACCTATCATAACTTTATGCAAAGAGGATACATGATCTTATGAACGTTTCCTGAACTTAAGGCTTTTCACCCAGGAACTCCAAACCTCTCCCTTTCTCCCTCAATCCTTTCACTCCAATAGGAGTATCAGTGACACTATGCAGTAGCTGCCTCAACAGTCATTCTCAAGGCATCTCGATCGTGCACGACCCGACTTGACACGTGCATACCCATACCAAGAAGAGATTTTACTTTGTCAGACCATCTTGTCTCCTTGATATTTTATCTTCTACCCTCTCCATTACTACAAGTTTTTCCATGGCATCTACTTTCCTCATAATGTGACCAAAATATTTCAGGTACTGTCTATCAATTCTGTTTAAAAGACGGTTATTTGTACTAAGCTCTTCAAGAACAGACACATAACGGTGTTCGGTGTATGATACTCTGAGGACTCTTCGATATGCCCACATCTCAAGAGCATCCATTCGTCTTTTGTCAGCTTGCTTGATGGTGCATGTTTCCGATGCGTAAGTTGCAATGGGGAATATAAGGCAGGATAGCAATCTTAACTTTGTATCAGACTCTAAACCTAACATAACCTAATATAGCGAAGACCAAACCCAACATAACCTAAAGAAGTAAATTTTAACCTAACATTACCTAATGTACCGAACTTCAAAGCTAACATAACATAATGTAGCGAGCACCATTGGCGTTCCTGGTTCAAAAGCCTTAGGTTTAGAAAACGTTTATCTCATCATTTTTCCCCTTTGCATATGATTATGATAGGTTCTTTGTGTAAATGGGTAAAAACTATAAATTGAATTGAATGAATTTAAATTATGGTCGATAATCAAAAATCCGCCCAGACAGATCGATAGAGAAATCAAAAACCAAGATTATAAAAAAAAATTATTGAGATTCCTTAAAAATTGCAGCCAGAAAATAAATTTGGGTAAAAATTACGTTGTCCCCAGTGTGCGACTGGGAAGCTATAATAATGTAAGAATTTAAGAAGACAAGAGTGGCTTTTTAAAAAGTCTTACTTATTTACTAATAAACCCACAAAAAAGAAACCGAAGTATCAAGATTAAATTAACTACCCTATTCTACTGCTTTGATTCTTGACTGATAAAATGAAGTTATAAAATACATTTACATTTAAATAATCGCTAAGCCAGAATGAAATTAGCAGAACGCAAATATAGAGCACTAACTTCATTTTTTCCTGTCAAATCACAATCTGTACAAAGTCAGTAAATTTTAAGTTTACAAAAATAATTGAGGCACCGGATTGCAAAACTGCCTCTACGCGTGAGCCTTGTTTCCCTGGTAGGCAGGAGAGAGGATAATGGTCGATCGACCCACAAAATCAATTTACCACGCAATAATCAACTCGTCGTTTTTAATTAAAGAATCAAGTTCATTTTTACGTAGAAACACTCTTTAGGCTTGTGCCCTTCTTATGGATATAGTGGTTTGATAAAATGGTTTGTTTAATTTGTTATTAATAATGAATAAACTTTACGCTAAAAAATTTTAATATTAATTAAAAAATTTGATAAAATGAACAATATTGGCTTATTTTGCATACATTCGCTAGTATTACATCAAAAATTCAAATCAGTATATTAATTTTTGCAGCAATGATGTGGATGATATGGATACATAAACAGACGCGCACGAGCTATTAGTGCACGCACCCGTTTTTATGCAGCTAATCGTAGTGAAAATTTGTTTTCAGCTGCCAGATAGACATTGGTGTAACTGTGTAGATATAAATTTTCGAAATAAAAATTGTAATTATTGTAAAACCAAATGGTTTTTAATTTTGTCGTTAGGAATTGTAAGAACGATTTTGAAGCATACCTTTTTATAATTTTTACTTTGATAATTTATGTCTATATACTTACCCCATTTAGTTTTCTTATTTGACTTTTCTACGACAAATTAACATTAATAATTAGTTATTTCATTTTCAAATGAAATAACCAAATAAGGAAACGAAATGTCTTTTTGGCAGCTGAAAGCATTCAAAAATCAAATTTTCACTACGATTATTTGCACGACAACGCGCACGTGCGCTAAGAGCTCGTTCGCGTTTATATATTTATCCACATCATTGCTGCAAAAATTAATATACTGACCAGAATTTTCGATATAATACTCGTAAATGTATGAAAAATTAAACAAACAATTTTATCAAACGACTCTATCCATAAGAAGCGCACAAGCCTAAAGAGTGTTTCTACGCAAAAATCAACTTGATTCGTTAACTATAACAGAAAAACGACGAGTTGATTATTGCGATATAAATTGATTTGGTCCATCGATTGACGCGTTCACAGCGTTATCCTCTCTCCTGCCTACTAGGGAAACAGGGGTCATGCCTAGAGGCATTTCTTGCAATCCGGTGCCTCCATTTAGTGTTAGTTCTTGAAATTCTGCTCACTAGAACTAGTAGAAAACTTGTTATTGAAAAACAAAGTTGACGTAATTATCCAACAAAAAATATTAGAATGCCTATCAATCTGTTTGGACCAAAACTATTTTGAATTTAACAATATTTTTTATATGTCCATTATTGACCGAAATCTTTAAGGACCATCTAGAAACTAATCAAACTCATCCCCTTAGCAAATATTGTCTTTACTGGTATAGGTATGTGGATGATATTTTGGTCTATTTTACTGGAACAGATAAACATTTTCTAAACTTTATAAATAATATTTCTGTGAATAGAAATAGAAATAGAAATGGCGCAACAAGAATCAATAAATTTTTTAGATATAACTATTGCAAACATTAGTTATAACCACGGCTTTTCTATTTTTCATAAGCCATCGCATACAGACTCAGTAATACACAATAACTCGACTCACCCTCACTTACACAAAATAGCTGCTTTTAATTTTTTAATCCACAGACTCCCACACACACCTATGCCAGAGGAAAATTTTATTACAAAATTAAATATAACAAAACAAATAGCGTTTAGGAATGGGTATCAACCGAATATCATAGATCGAAATGTCAATAGAAAATGCTACCGGCAAGCAATTAATCTGATCGGTTAGATATTGCTTTTAAAACTTATAATAGACTTACTAATGTGATAAAAAACCCAAAAATAAAACCAACAAAAGGACAAAATCAGGAGTATACCAACTTAATTGTGGGTCTTGTCCTAAATTTTACATTGGCCAAACAGGTAGATCATATAAGGACATAAAATAAGTTACATAAAACAAAACAATACCTCTCAATATGCCAATTATTTAATAACAAAAAAATCACGCTTGCAATGTTAATTTTAAAATACTTCATAATGAAATGAAATCTAAAAAATTAAATTTCCTAAAAAGTAGAGAGATAAATAAATATAAAAAATCAGATATGTTATTAAATCAACAATTAGAAACTAATAACTTCCCATTATTAAATTTTAATTTATATTTAGCACTAACCCAATTAAATGTACCTGGAATTTTAGTAATAGTTTAGTCCAAATGTTTATAATTTAAATTAAATACACCTCAATTAGAGTAAATAGGTAGATTCAAATACATATATAAAGAAATAATGTCAATTTATCATTAGTTTGCAATATCTTCCGTCTGATGAAGACATTGTCGTGTTGAAACAATTGTAACGGAAAAAACTGGAAATTCTGAAACATATTACTGTTTAATTTTGTTAATTTGCAATGAATTTCCATCAAGTCACAGCTAACTCAGTAAATGATAATTGGGTTTATCCTATTTTGGACAATATGTATATAAACAGACTTGAACGGTAGTCTATATGACTAAATGTGTGTCTGTACTGTTAGAAATTGTCAACGAATGGCATGGAAAACTTTTCATGCTGGTTTCTTCCACTTGTAGAACGTCATATGGTATGGTTCTTCGCCGCGTATGATTTGAATTCCATCCATCCATAAACATTTCATATATGAGAAAAATCATATACAGTAATTTTATATACAGGGTGCCCCATATGTATGGAATAATGATTCCACAGCATTTATTAATCAGTGTATCAAAAAAAAAAATGTTTAAATATAAATTATAGGGTATAATATGGCGCACATGCTGACGTTGACCATAAAATTTGTTGAACTGTCAGTTTCAGGAAATTACGCCATCTTGATTTTTTTAAGTGGAAAGTGGAAAGCCCTGTATATTATTTTATTTTTCTAAAATTCTAGATATTATTTGTCTAACATACCATATGTCTAAATTGAACTGTTTTGGAATTATTGTCATTGGAAATTTAAGATAAAAAAAAGACCCAATCACCCAATCTGTCATAAATAGCAGAGAATCCGGGGTGATCTGTGCTAATCTGTGCTATTTCATATTGAATTCTATGATGTAAGTCTTCTACAGTTTTAGGTCGACAGGCCATTCTACAGCACCTCTTCTGTCTATCTATCGATTAGGAAAAACCACATTCAAATATACATTGATTTCATAGTGAGGAGGTGGTCCATCCTGTTGATACCACAGATTCCTGTTAGGGGCATCCAAATTATTTTCATCGGAAAAAAGACCTGCACAAGTTGGAATAACTTGCTCTTGTAACTGTAAATACCGCTGTCCTGTAAGATTTCCATCGATAAAAAAAGACCAATGATATGACGTCCACAAATCCCTGCCCATACGTTTATTTTTTGTACTCTTTCAGAATGACTGTCGATTATACAGTGGGGATTCTCAGTAGACCAGTACCGGCAGTTATGCCTGTTAACTCTTCCGGTAAGACAAAATGTGGCCTCGTCAGAAAAAACAGTATTATGAATTAGGTTAGGATCATTATTGGTTCGTTCCATCATGACCTCGCAAAATTCAATGCGTCTATCGCAGCCATCTTCAGATAATTCTTGCAATAAAATTGGTTTGTATGGATCCAATTTTTCTTCGTTCGGAATACGACTTAAAATACCGTTACTTATGTTATGGTCTAGGCAAAGCTGATGAGTGGCTGTATGGAGATTTTCCATAATTTCCAATAAAACATCTAACTTTTTATTATCGCTTGTTTAAACTTTTGGAGGTTCAGATTTAGAACGATCCTTAACATGACCTCATTGTCTACAGCGTTTTAATGTTTTGCTAACTACGGATTGGATAATAGGTTCTCGATTCGGATATTCTGCGTTAAAAATATCACACACCTCCTGTTCTGTTCTCCTACGGTCTCCATAACTAACCATCATTAACAAGGTGATTCTTTTAGTTTCTGTTAAATGTACCATTATGATATTACGCTCAAATTGCAATTCATAAAATCCAACATTAAACATTTTCGTTAATAAATCATTTTTTACCGCGTTAAGTTGTTACCTGACAGTAAATGTTTGACACAAGCCAACTTGATTTTTTTTTTTTAATTTGAACTCCTTAATTTCAAATATCAATAATTCCAAAACAGTTCAATTTAGACATATGGTATGTTAGACAAATAGTATCTAGAATTTTTAGTAGAACTCAAAAATAAAATAATATACAGGGCTTTCCATTTAAAAAAAAATTAAGATGGGTTCAAGACATTTTATTGTCATTATTATCAACGTCAACATGTGCGCCGTAAAACACCCTATAACTTTTTTTTGATACACTGATTAATAAATGCTGTGGAATCATTATTCCATACATATGGGGCACCCTGTATAATAATAATTTTATATATAGTGGTGGCCAATAGTTAACCAACAAAATTATCTATTTAACATTCGTATTAGTATGTAACTTTTATTGAAAATATGCAAATTGCTGCACCGGGAATAAAGGAGTAGATAACATGAGTTCTGGCTCTTTCTTTGTGTCCCTTATTATTTCAATGATTGAAATCGTGTAGTGTACACAGGCAGGGTCGCTGACATGTATTAGTATAATATATTGCTACATCCTCTAATGAATAAATCAAAATTTAACAGTAAAATCGTAATGGGACTGCACAAACAATATTCTGTATATTATTTTATGCAGCAATAATAATTACAACAATAATGCAAATTTTATCATGAATTAAAAAGCATCTATTATTAATGAATAATGGAATATTTTTATTTCCTTTTTATGATGAATACTATATTATTTAGTAATGGCTTGGCGTGTTTATTATATCCATTAGTGTTTTTTTATTATTTTAAGAGGAAAAGTATACGTCCCTACTGGCTGGTTCATGAATTTTAGGAAATTATTTTTGCCATAAGAATCTTGGAAATAAATTACAATTTTCAAACAAGTGCTGTGTTCTGTTAGGGGATATTTAATTCCCGGATAAAATTTTTATAATGCTGTCCGTTTAATTACGATGCATACATGATGATGGATCATGATGATGATTCATCATTTTTAATAACGACTCCTATTGTCTTTACCACAGCCGTAAAAAGTTGTATAAAATTTGTAAGCATAACTAATAATTTAGGTATTATTTCATTGTCTTCATTCATTATTTTTTAAGATCCTTTGTTGAAGGAAAATATTGTTAACGCGAATCCTTCGAGATTTTCGTATTTCTACACGGATCCTTTGATCACTAAAAACATAGCTATCCATTATCATTAGTTTATATATCTGTCGGTCTGTTAGTACATTAGTCAATCAATCTGTTAGTCCGTCGATTCATCAGCTTGTTAGCCCGTTGTTACGAAAAACTGCCAAGTGAAATGAGATATCAATGTCAAGTGATGAAGATCGTTAACTATTGTATGGTTTTGACAATATTACAAGAACTTCTCTCAGATTTTGGTAGAGTTAAATATTTTTAAATATATCTATTTACAGTAGAATAATGGGATTGATGGCCATCTATATTTAGATATTACGTCCATTCAAGGGATCTTAGGGTGGAATAATCTAAAAATTATGTTATTTTTTATTAGTTCCAATTTTAAAAGAACTAACTTTAAATCTTTATGATAAAGTCTCAGTTTGATCTTATTCTTTAGCGTGAGAAAATTGAATTCACTGCTTATTTAAGAGCTGCATATTTCCATGGAAAATATTGAGCACTTAAAATTTTTTTAAAATTTATTTAGCTAGATTATAGTATTAGCAGCTATAGTTATTGAGCTAATTAAGACTTAATTTTATTGTAAATTTCCTAAAAATTATAGTTGGTAAAGTAATATTAAGTATAAGTAAATATTCTTTTTACCACTAAACATTCGATTGAAACTAGAAATTAGTGCTAACTTATTTATAAAATTTACATCAACCAGAGCAGACACTTCTCTAGTTAAAATTATTTTCAATTATCGGGGGACATTTTGAAATAGCTACTGTCACATCTATCAATTAATGAACTAATTTGTTTCTGTCATAGCTAATTTTCACTACATTGGCAAAAATTAATAGATCAGAATCCATTACTGTATAATTATAATTAGGCCTGGGGATACAAACAAATTTCCGGTTAATATTTTATTTAATATAAATAATACATACAATAACTATAATTATGCGATAAATTAATTTGCAATTATTTCTGGTGGTCTCAGGAATTATTTAGTTCCTATTGTGTAATAAAAAAAAATATCCATCGGGTTATTCACGTTCATTTATGTTGATGTTCATCCCTTTGGAAAGAGCAGAAAAAATGGAATTTTCAATATTTTTGATTTTTCAAAGTAATTGTTTTTACTAAGAAATTAAAAAAAAATATATACCAAAAAAAATCAGAGCCTAACCCCTTTAGGAAAGATTTTTAACGTCTACCAACAAATTCAATGTACAGGCCTATAACAAACGAACGTAAATATCCAAATGAAAAGCCATATTTCTTTGCAACACGAAGTTATATTAATACCGAATTTGACTTTCTCACACTAAAAAATACCTTCATCGAAACACTACAAGTCCATATTTAGTAAAGTACTTTATGAAAGAGACATTAATGACCAAAAAGATAAGAACTGGAAAAGATTAAGAAATATTTACAATTAACATCTCACATTTATCTCCACATAGTATTTCGGCTAAACCTAAAAATACTGAAAAATTTACACTAGATTCTGTTTCCTCTCCGAGTTAAAAAAAAAAACCCGAATAGGACATATGCCACGATACATCCCTTTCTTTATACCCTTAGCTCCACACATATTTGGACAACTGAAACTATAAAAAAACACAAATTTCAGTTTCCTCGATTGCAAGAACCCTAAAAAGGACGTATAAACATATATATATATATATATATATATATATATATATATATATATATATATATATATATATATATATATATATATATATATATATATATATATATATATATATATATATATATATATATATATATATATATGTATGTATATATATACGAAGCAACGCCTACACCTCATTAACCCCTTATATGTTTGAAAAGTTGGAGATACTGAAAACATAATAAAATTTTCAAATTAATCGACTATATATATTATATTTTAAGAAAACCCTCTAACCCCTTCCCGTACCTCAGTAACCCCATACGAATTCGATCAATTAAAAATAATGATAAAATAACAGAATTTTCAGCTTCCGTGATTCCAAGAACTCCTGAAAAGGACTTAAATGCGACATATTTGAAACAATCCTCACCCCTGCATCTTTAATTCTCTGCGTGTTCGATGAATTTAAAAGAATGAAAAACAACACAATTTTTAGATTCTTTGACTCCAAAAATCCTGAGAATGACTTACACCTCAATATATAAGAAGTAATTCTTCTAACCTTCTTTCCTACATTATTAGTCTCATATAAATTTAATCACAAATAGTAAAAAATAACAGAAAATATAGAGAAATTGAATTAGAGGTATAACACCATATATTTTAAGCAAACCCTCTAATCTCTTTCCCAACCTTATTAACCCTTTATATATTTGGTTACGAATAATTTAAAATAGTTTGGTACATAGGGTAAATAAAATTTGTTTATTACATCAACCAGAAATCGAAAACAATTTTCATGATAACTGAGAAAATAAACAAAATTTCTGAGCCCCAAACTTTTACCTCCTTCCCATGAGTCATTTTTTCAGTGCTACATTCGTCGAAAAATAGGTTGCTGTAGTAATTTTTGTATCTTTTTAATTTAAAAGAGATAGAAAATTAGCGTTCTTATTTCTATCGAATATGTAAGAAATTTTAACTTGCTAGAAGCTCAATTCAGTTTTTGGAAAGGCCAAAATTACTTTGAAATCGTTTAAACTACTAGTTTACTTGAGTACAGAAAGAGGTTTCAACAGAATATGCTTTTTCAATCATTTAATACTTTTCGGTAAAACTTTTATTAAGCCTAGTATAAATGTCAGATACATGTTTCTTTGTTTCTAACTTATTTTCCGATAGTTCGTGAAAACATAGCCACTATTACCACTACAACTAGATATCTAATGAAATAATTGTCATAAAAAGGCCGACGCAACACTAATGGAGGCTGCCCTTTACGACGACAAAAAGCTACAACCGTTGGGTCAGTTACTTCTATTTTCGAAAATTTGTCTTTATTTTTGGCTAAGGCCTGTATGTCTAAAGAATTCATTCATCATAAATTACGTTGGGAATTTGAAACCTATGGCACAACAGCACTATTCTACAGTAATTACCGCTACAACAAACACTTTATTTTTGCGCTCGACACGCGTTTCGCTAACTATGTTAGCATCACCGGGAGCGATGATTGACTGTCAATATCATCGATCCTATATATATATATATATATATATATATATATATATATATATATATATATATATATATATATATATATATATATATATATATATATATATATATATATATATATATATATATATATATATATATACATATATATAAAAACATATATATACATATATATAAAATATATTAAAATTCCGGGTTTCAATCCGTTCGTCTAACAATGAATTTGAACGACGTTTTCGCCAAAATTTCATTTGGCATTTTCAAGTGCTCTTGCTGCTGCTGTTACTCGATATTGTGATCTTGCTGCTGCTGCCGCTCGAAGCTAACTAAGTCCTATACTCAGTTAGCTTCGAGCTGCAGCAGCAGCAAGATCACAGTATTGAGTAGCAGCAGCAGCAAGAGCACTTGAAAATGCCAAATGAGATTTTGGCGAGACCTCTTGCAAATTCATTATTAGACGAACGGATTGAAACCCGGAATTTTAATGTATTACATTCCACCATCCGTAAAATGCCTGTTTACCAGACGATAGTATAGTCTATTATTTAAAACGTAATCAAATATTAATCGAGTTTTTTAGTCACTTTTTATGTACAAATTGTGTAAATAAATTTTTTTAGAACAAATTTTATATTCCTTTGAAAATTAAATTAAAAAGAAAATGTTGCTCTATACGAATTCACACTTGTGCGTAAAATAGATTCTACTAGTAGTTCGCATCAATAAAAAACACAAGATAATCTCAAGAAGCTAATTAGGTAGACAAAAATTATGAAATACTCTTTTTGATGTTTTAAGTATAAATAAAAATAAAAACAAATAAATGTACCTTACTATTTTTGTAGCACCTGTCATACAAAAAAACAGGTGATATTTAACAAAGGTTTATAACGTAGAAAATTTTATACCTTAAAGAAAAAGTCGTGATTAACAACATTTGGAAAATTGTCGACTGAAGTACAAAGAAGCCAGTAGTATCAATAGTTACGCTGCCTTCGGATATAACTTGCTAGGTCAAACAGAACTGAACTAAGGATATTTTTTATACACCTTACTGTGGAATGTAACATGAACTATTTACTTCCTTATATTACATTACTTATATTTTTATCTTAAAAATACGGTTGACTTGGAAAGATCTCTTTTGCTTAACGGACATGCAACTTAAAAAATGAACATCTAGCAACACTGTTGCAAACTAAATTAGAAACGTCCGAAACCACTGGTAAACAGGAATTTTACAAAATTTTGAATTATTGCCTACATAATCATCCTTTTTAAATTATTATATATCAATTTTCACAACACTGTATATATATATATATATATATATATATATATATATATATATATATATATATATATATATGTATACATATATATATATATATATATATATATATATATATATATATATACACACATGGTATTCCTGTATTCCGGGTACATAGAGTTACTGTCGATTTCTGGGATGAAAATATAACCATTTAACCCTACTTACCTTAGTCCAAAAATTCATAATTTTTGAGATACAGAGTGTCAAAGTTATATTTTTATTTTAGGTTTTTCTTAATAGTCATACTATTTGTACAAAATTCGGTGCTAGGGGGTTTTCTGAGATGAGAAATCGAAATCAGCTCACAGTTTTGTTGTAAATTGTAGGAGACTCCACTTATTGTACTGTGTATACTTTTAAATTTTCATAAGTATTCGTATTCTCCGTCTTCTGTCTAAAAAAGCTCTATCGGTAAATGTTGCTCCGAGCAACACTTTCTGAGATAATGGAATGTTTATGACTCCCCGAATAAATTGGAGATATATTTAATACTTATTTATCCCTAGACTACATAATTTTAAACAGTAATGCGATGCAACTGGTACAACTGATATTAGCATTGAAATACTTAAATAAGAGAGAAGAGGAGTTTTAAAAACATTGAAATCGATCAATGAAATGTTAAAGTTAAAAAGCTTTGTTTACGTCTTCAAATCTACTACATTAATAATTGTTTTTTAGCGCAATATTGCAAACTGGTAACGCAAAAATTACCCTAAATGTCTTATGAATGTTGCTAATAATTGGTAACAGTTATTTTTTATTACAGTTTGCGTACTTAAAGAAAAAGTAAGAAAAATTTAAGCTGTGGTGGTCATTTCTAATGCCCAACCTATATATATATATATATATATTATATTATATATATATATATATACATATATATATATTTATATATATATATATATATATATATATATATATATATATATATATATATATATATATATATATGTATATATATATAGAGATAGATAGATACATCGAGCAATAGCGCAAGCGATGCTCGGGGTAATCCTAAGAAACAGAATCCGGAATGATGAAATAGGAAGAACAGGAACCTATGACGTCGTCAAGCGTGTGGCCAAACTGAAGTGGCGTTGGGGGAAACACGTGGCCAGATGCGATTCTAAATAAAGCCTTAATGCAGTGGAGACCAAGGGAGACAAATAGAAATGTTGGACGACGGCAGGCGAGATGGAGGGACGACATCCAGCGACATGGAGGGAAAAACTGGATTCAGACCGCCCAGCAAAGATATGGAAATCTCTGACCTATGTCCCGGAGTGGACTTCTACGATCTGAAGAAGAATAAGAATATGTATATATATATATATATATATATATATATATATATATATATATATATATATATATATATATGCCTTAAAACATATATACTTCAAAATTACTTGAAGACAGGCATATCATGTGCCCTGAAATCTCGTACACAATAACTAATTCGTGGCACTAGAGAAAGATTTAACGCTCTAAAAATTTTATGTGTCTTTAAATCTGTAAGTCAAGATTAAACTTGGAGAGAAAAATTTCTAAGAGTTGAAAATGTCGCAGCTATTATTTATTTTCGGCGAACAGGAAGAATGCTTGGCACAACCGTTAAGTCAGTTCTTAAATAGATCAATGGAAATAAGTCTTGACTAGCAATAAGACCAGAAGCAGCGCTTTATAAATGGATGTGGGTCGTCTTACGTTTAAAGATTACGCTCCACTGAAAGGAAACACAATCAAAATAAGTTAATGGTTGTCAACAATTTTGTTACATAAGCAGTAAAAAAACATTTTTAATATTTTTTGTGATGTAAATATAATTTCCTAATAAGGCTAAATATGGTTTAGTGTTAATTATCGTAATTAAATTTTAAGAAATTAATTAATCACTTTCATGTAAGGATTTTTTTTTAAAATTTATTTACTCAACCATGGAGACCATCGCGGTTGCTGAGAATTTGCTGCTCTTAGATAGACAGATAAAGATAGTTCTCAGCAAAAAAAAGCTGGAGTTTCCGAAACTACGGTTTTCAAGATTCTGCCAGAAGATTTAGAGTTGAAAAAGTTTCTGCACATTAAAGCTTTAAATTTTTTACACCAGAATAGTAACTGAAGAAAAAATAAATTTCTCTATAACAGCTTTAAAGAAGATAATAGTAAGTTATTTTTGACGAATCATCGCAGGCGATTATACTTAGGACCTTCTAAAGAAGGTGAAAACTCATCATCTTCTAGAAATTAATAGCGACCGTTTCTTGGGACCGCTACGAGATTTTGTTTATTGAGTATATAGAAAAATGATTTACAAGCCGATCATCATCAAAAATAGTCGTATACATGGAGAACCCAAAACTTTGCTGTTCATGATAACTTCAGGGTCCACAAGACTTGCACCGTCCACATCCGTTACCGAAAACTGTGGATTAACCAAGTTAAAACATCCACCCTCTAGTCCCAAATTACCATTATTTGACTCATTTTTATTCAAACATCTGAAAAAGACCGTAGGCGTCAAAAATTTTCCTGAGATCATGAAGAGCAAAAAATTTTTTTTTTTGATAAAACAAAACAATTCTAGAAAAAAATATATTTTTTTAAGCACTTCGGGGTACAAAAGGGCTAAATATAATTGTGGCTTAGTTTTCCTTGTTTTTAATTTAAACGCATAATTTTTTTTAAAATTTTAAGAATTATTATTTTCTCCAATTAACCTGTGGATCCTTTTAAACACCCTATATAGCTAGAAACTTGAATATTTGGCACAGGGGTGAATCGGACTAGGTTGATATTATCATCGGCAAAATAGGCAAGATATTATGTAGAATGATTATGGGAAAATTATTAATTTTGTAATGATCCCCAATAACATAAAAGTATATTGCAATACGGTATTCTAAAATATAAGTTGTCAGATTTGTTGCCTGTGGCCGTAATAGAATATTAAATACTTGCACCAGAAATATAAATAATGCTTTATGTAATGTTTCTTAATTAATGTCTACACTGTTGAATGTAACATGAACTGTTTACTTCCTTATATTACATTATTTTTTTAACTTGAAAATACGGTTGACTTAGAAAGATCACTTTTGCGCAACCAACATACGACTAAAAAAATAAACATCTAATAACACCGTTGCAAACTAAATTACAGACGTCCGAAACGATTGGTAAACAGGACTTTTACAAAATTTTAAATTGTTGCCTTTTTAATTGGGCTACATAATCATCCTTTAAATGACATAACCAATTTTCAAAACACTGTATATATATTATATATATATATATATATATATATATATATATATATATATATTATATATATATATATATATATATATATATATAGTGGCTTGTTGGTGAGAGATCTATCTGATCGTTTCCACTACCTCAGTCGAGAACCAGTCTTAATTCCCTTGGCGCCACGCGCATTTACCAACTATAAGATATATAAAATGTAAGGTCCCTCTGTCTGTCTATCCGTTAGTGCGCTTATTCGACTAACGTGAATTTTAAATACTTGTAACAGAAATATAAATAATGCTTTATGTAATATTTCCTAATTAATGTCTATACAACCAGGTCTTTTGCTTGAAAAACTGAGAGTGACAATATTAGTATTACAATATAATGAAGGAAACTCCAACAATTAATCTAACTAGAGAAAATATTGACTTACTAAGTAGCTATTTAATTTTTTTTTTTAATTAACATGAAAGATCAATTAACTTTTAATTAATTTAAAAAAAAAAAATGTTTTTAGAATCGTAGCGTGGCTTCGTTGAACTTATCGAATCAGTTCTTTCTGATTTTCTAATGAAAATTGATGATGCTATTTAAAATAACTTTTTCATTCTAGTTTTATTCATAGAATGCTCACAAACGCCTAAGGTCATGAGTCAAGAAAATTTTCCTAAAAAACTGAATCTGTTTGGTGTTGATAAACGCTTCAGATTTTGAGTATCGTATTTAAAAAAATCGTCAGTAGTTTCTAGCGGCGGAGATACAAAAAAACTCGCAATATAGTTTGTTTCTCAAGGCTGTATCCTCTTACCAATATTATTTTTATCGCTCTAGTCTTATTAAGCTAAGGCCATACAGGGAATCAAAAAAATAATGTGCAGACAATATCCTTATTAATTAAAAATTAAATTAATCTCCAAAAGATACAGTCAGTAATGTTCTTAGTTGTGCTACTAAAAATAATTTAAATCTGACGAAATGGGAAATAAACTCTTAGTTGTTAGATTCTTAATTGTAATCTTCAATGGAGAACATGTCTTGAGGCGTGCAGTAAATTACGGGACAAATATTATTTTTAATTACCTATCATAACCATAAGTCTTTCTTAACTTTCTCCTATTTCAATTTGTACTCTCACTTTTCTATGATATTTTGAACGGAGTGGATCAGTACTATAATTACAGAAGTGTTTCATAAGGACTATTCCAGGATATTTTTATAGAGAATTGAAAATTAATAACTTGGAAGTAAATATGATTTGGCATAATCATGTTGCATGCATACCAAGAAGCTTCTCAAAACCTAGGAACATTATTTCGTACTAGAAAGCTACTCTCTAGCTCGCTACAAGAATTTTAATTCTTGTACAGAACTAAAGTACAACCAATGGCAGAATATCGCTGCTATCTTTGGGACCCTACTCACAAAAGTACCCTGAATTTATTAGATTCTAGAGAACATTGATTCCTTGGACCATCGAAAAGCGATTGGTGGCTTGAAGCTATTCTCGTGGGGCTCCTATAGCGTGAAGGTTGCCGCAGCAAGTTTACCATATCCATAAAAAATAACCAGCCAAGTGGAAATCGGACTTGCGCAATTGTTGTTCCGTAGGTCGATTGTTTTTAAAATAAAATTTTTTTGTTACGGAGGTATAAAATTATCAATGACTTCACAAAACACACCCCAAATAAGTTTTCAACAAAGTTTTCTTCCGATCTTTATTCAAAACTGATGACCTTCATATCTGGTTTTTTTTTATATATCAGATAATTTATTAAAAGTAATACACTAATGATAATTTTCGTTCAATCTGTACCCTGTGGAGAATATTTCAGAATTTTTTCAAAATTTTTTGGTCAGTACTTTTCGAGATAAGAAAAGTGTGCTCAAGTGTTACATTATATACATTTTTGAACGCATGTTTTTACAAACTTTTATTTGACACCCCACTCGATGACTTGGTAAAACAAAAATTTCAATTCCGATTTTAATCCTCAAAACTAACTCCTTAAGACAAAATTTAATTTTCAAAACTACACGGTTCTGATGAGGCTATCAATTCATATATTAAGGCCAAAATCCAACTTTCTTTGTCAAATAGTATCGGAGAGAATCGGGTGTGACAGACAGACAGACAGACGGACAGATAGACAGACAGGCAGACACCCAAGTGATCTTATAAATGTTCCGTACGGAACGCTAAAAAGAAACATTATGCGAAAGTTTATATTGTAAAAATATAAATATATATTTACAAAAATAAGGGTATTTTTAATCAAATTATTTATCATAAATATAGTCCTAAAAATAGAGATTTGCTGTTGCGCGATTTAAGGCTTTTGCCAGTGATATTAAGAGCTTGCAAAGGCTATATATTTTCAGTATTAGATCAAAGCTCATTTTAATTGATAAAAATTGCAAGACTATTCAACAGGTTATTTCTTGATATTTTAAGCCTTGGCCTCAGTTAAAAAAGTACCCTATATATTTTGACGGAGAGAAATTCAAATATCCTACTTATTTTTTATTACCTTAGTCTGATTTGCATCAATAGGGAAAGTAGGATATAACAGTTTGTTTGTTATAGACGAGACGATAAATTAAATTAATAATTTTAAATACAATGATAACAAGCTACCGAGAGGTGAACAGGAAAATAAAACAACAATCTGTGAATCTGTGAAGGCATCACTAATATCAGGTTATTTGATGTATATAATCTGGAAAAATAAATACCACAATGAAAAGCAAATCAAGGACATACAACAGTTAAACCGAGCCTCACATATGCTGTAGAAACAAGAGTTGACACATGGAAAACAACACAAATGACAAGGCCAATAGAAATGAAGGTGATTAAGGACATACATGGAAAAACTATCCACGACAAAATCCGAAGCAAAGATCTACAGGAACTAAATAAGTTCCGTGAAATATCCAAATGGACCAGCACCAGAACGAAACAATGCTGTAGAACTATAAGCAGGTCTCCGAAAGGTGAAAAGAATGCTGAACGTCTACATCGGAAGAAACCTAACAGGCCTACTTTTATGACACACCATATAAGAAAGCAGAAGAAGAGAAGAAGAAGATTTATAAGTTATAGAAACGTATAAATAATTTTACAAAAGTATGAGTATTTTTACTCGTAGCAGAATTTTCTTTTACTTTATTTTGTTCAAAAATGACAAATTATTTTTTGTGAAACGTGGAGAATAACATACAATTTTAAAATGGAATATTCACATCTATCGTCTTTTCGTTATACAAGAACATTTTAGCAAATGTATGAGTGCCGTCTGTAGAGAAAGTATATTATTTATAAAAGAAAGAAGCAAAAACATGTCTAGCTCAAGTCTGTAAATCAGCAGTGTAAAATGTATATTTTTTGATTAAAACATTTTTATAATATAGTAGTTGTCAATGTTCTAGTCTAGTGGCAAGGTTTGTTCTTTAATATTATTTACATTATATGGCAAAACAAGAATATACAGTATTTCTTGTCTGTATATTTTAGTTCCCTTGGGTCACACTTTTTTTATAAATGGAATAACTGTCAAATTACATTAATTGAGTAATACACTTGTCAGTAACGTTTTTTCTAAAAGTATCGAGGCAGTAAAAAGTTCAATATGAAAACTTTACACAATATTTTATATACAAATTGTTGAAGAAAATCACTACAACTGCTTTACTTTTCCGTAACATTTTAGGGATGCCTTTTCTGTGGAGTAGTGGATGCTAAAAATTGTTTATAGTGTAACGTTTGATACCACTAGTAAACAATTTTTAAAATTTTACTATAAAAAATTTATCAACACTATACCCAACACTTTAATTTTATACTCGACGCGCGTTTCGTTAATCATGTTAACATCATCAGTAGCGATGAGTAAGTCAATCATGATGATGTTAACATGGTTAACGAAACGCGTGTTGAGTGCAGAAATAAGATATATGGTGTATTATGATAACTGTGGGGTAGTGCCATTGTGTCAAAAATTCCAAAATTTCAGCGTAATTTAAAATTTTGTCTAACATTACGGAAACAATTACGACAATTTTGTTAATTATACTTGAGTAACACAAAAAGTCTGCTATAAAAAAGTTATTTACAATATTATGGAAAAAATATATCAAAGCTTAGCGGATAAAGTACGCGACGTCCAAGACTCTGGATAACCAGACACCCCGAATTAGAGATTGTTAGCCAGTTTTAGGCAAGGATGATAACCATCGATTGGCACAACCCCATAACAAACAGACCGCTGAGCCATCTGCAGTTTAATCCAAGGGTTCAGTCAGTGAGAAGAAAGATACTGTTGCCACAAGAAAATGCGGTACCACTAACGCTATTAACTGTTTGATGGTAACTATAAATAAGAAAAATAATTTAAACGTAGAGGAGCCGAATTTAAGTATAGTGTTACATGTGGTCAGAAAAAGTTATAAGAGCAAAATTTCGCTTATTACATTTTCAGGCATCGTTGCACGAAAGTAAATAATACGCTGAACAATATATGACGACCGAGTAAACTAGATATTTACCAAATTAAAAAAATATGTATACAATTTTTTCAGAAAACAGTTTTTTAAAGATATATTAATGTAATTAAAGTTAAAATGTCGTCAGAAGCTCATCTTTTAAATAGATTTATACCGTTGAACAAAATACAAATATTTGTCGAAATCTTTATTACGTTTTTTATTAGGATCTCCATTTTATTTTAATTACTATAGCAATCGTTTCGACACCACTGTGTCTTCTTCAGATGACTCACAAGTACCAAAGAACGCACAGTTTAAATTATTATGTCGCAATAATCGACGTAGTAATCAAAAAAGGGGGAATCTTAACAAAAAACTTTTGTTAAGATTGTCTATTAATTTAATTTACTTTAAACAATATTTAATTTTTTATTTATCATCATAGAACTCATTTGTAGAGGACAATTAAATTGACAGAAGAAGAAGACAGACAGAGATAATCTCAACTACAACAATTACTATACAATACTTTAAAGCTTTCATAGTGACATTTGGTTAAGTCTAAGATGACTGTTAGCAATTAGAAGTGGTTTTGTGTTTCAAATTTAGTTTTTCACTTCCATGCCGCCCTGTGGTAATGAATACTGCTTGTTTGACAACTTATATATAATATCCTATTTCTAATAATATTATACTACCAGTATCAGAAAGTTTTGAAATGTTTTACTCGTATCGTGAATTGAATCAGAAAACACGAATTGTTAGAATGTGAGAAAAACTTCGCCACTGACTTGATTGTCATATACCTAAATAAATAAGTAGAATAGATTTTTATTGGGTTATTATTACGTAATTTTTGATAAATCTTAGGCAAAATATTTGTATAATAAATACATTTTAATATAGTCTTTTTCACTTGCTATACAATAGTAGAAAGCACTCAGTCAAACGGTATATTAAATTTTCTTTTACCTGCTTTCGTAAACTTCGCAATTGCTAGATATTCACCAATACTGCACACCAAATAATAGACCGCTATTACAGTGCTTTTTCAATAAAGTTTCTCCATCTTTTGCAAGATAAGTTCCCTACAAACAAAATCTATTGCTAGTAAAGTTAACTAAAAGCGAGAAAGAAATTGATCCCCTGACACAACTCTGTATGACAAGCGCGTTTGGGTATTTGAAAGAAGCTTGGCTTCATGCCTCCCTTATACATTATCTACCAGTACGTGAACAGCTTAATAATTTGTCTTTGATACACGTTTATAAAACATTATCTTTGTTGTGGGTTAGAATGAGTTTATTTTAAGATAAGGTTCGCTATTGTTGTTCGATAAGTTTACAAATATTTCTTGAAAATGAATAAAAGAAAATTGTGTTTTCGCATTATGAGAAAGACGTACATAGAGAGAATAAAATGTCGTCTGTTTCAAACAGGATCTACTGAGACTGTAATAAGTTAACAAACTTGGCTTGAATAGATATATTTCATGTTAAATAACAAAAAAGTCTAGTTATTTAATTACACTCAATACCTATGTATATATTATTTAGCGGCGGCCATAACGTAGTGGTTAAAGTGACTGCTTTTTACGCCAGCGACCCGAGTTCGTATCTCGGCTCGGGAAATGATAATAAAAAAAGGTTAATAAATAATAGAATACTACGGTCGCCTCCCTTGGAAAGGCAATGGCAAACCACCTGTAGTATTATGCCTAGTAAAGCCCTCATTATCGACATTAAACTGAAGGTCCCCCTTGCCTGTGAGAATATTTAAAATGGCACCAATCACAGGCAAAGGCGAGAGGGTCATCTACGTCCGTACCGAATAAAGCACTTCAAAAAGAAGATGATAGTATTTAACCAGTTGAGGAAAAATTAACCTAGTAACATTAATTAATTCAGGTTACAGATCATTCATTTATATTAGCCAAAGGAGCTGTAATAGTGAAGTTAAAAGTTATTTTATAAATCGGTATTAATTTTATTACTAGTACATAAGTTAATTGATAAAATGCTGAAGAAAGTATTGAGTGCAATGCTGAGATTTATTGAAAAACATAAATAAGTAGCATCAACATACTTATGAAATAATTCTGAGAGACAAATAAGAAAGTTTGAGATTCCCCTAAAATGAGAAGCTTCGAAATTAATAAACATATAAAAGTGTCATTATCAAAATCTACTTGCGGAGAGATATGGTCTAATTTAAAGCAAAATAAAATTGCAAACTTTCCCTTAACATTCTCAAGGGCTAAAACATGAAGTTGACATATACTTCATTACTTCGTACATACCACGAAGTAGAAAATTGTTTTTAGTTAATTAGCATAGGTAAATTTTTATAGTTACAAATAATATATATAAATATATATATATATATATATATATATATATATATATATATATATATATATATATATATATATATATATATATATATATATATATATATATAGACACAAGGTAAGCTTGCTCTTTAACAGTTGTCCTAGTTCTATAACTATAATGCAGAAATATAATTCAAAACAGCTGATGTAATAGAATACATTAAATTGACTATACTTAGTAAAATATGAAGTATAAATATAACTATTATATTCAAGTTTTCTCGAAAGATACCACTGAGTAGTAGATTATCTACCTACTCCTACAGACAATCATGAGCAACTCTAATGCCATGATATATTTTTTATGAACCCAACGGATAATTGGATTCTTATGTATCTGAAATTGAAGTACCTCATTTAGTGCAAACATATACAAATCACATCGCCAAGTATAACCTAAATAAAGATATTCAGAGAAAACTATCTTAATATTAAATCTAAAATATGTCTAATCGTAGGGTTAATGTACAAAATTGTTACCAATTGATTTTACAGTTATCCTCGCATCTCTCATTCAAATTAACCTCGAATAGGATAGTCTTAGTTTATATTATATATATTACTAATTGCACAAGTTCAACTTGTACTTGACCGATTATTTTTATTCGAGAGAGTACACATTCGAGATGGTCCCGTATAAATTTTATTGAAATTGGTTTTGTAGTTTCTGAAAAAATTCTGAATAACTTAAATTTCTGTAATAAAACACCAATAACTCTGGCAAATATGTACCGATTTGGACGATCTTTTTAGTGTTCCGTACGAAACATTTATGGGATCGGTGTCTGTCTGTCACACCTGATTTACTCCAAAACTATTTGACATAGTAACATAGAAAGTTGAAATTTGGCACAAATATAGTCATTTATGGCCCAATCAGAGCCGTGTAGTATTGAACGATACATTTTGACTTAAGCGGTTAGTTTTGGGGATGAAATCGGTAGCGGAAAATTTTTTTTGCCAGGCCGTCGAATGAATAAAAGCTTGAGACAATACTAGTTCAAAAATGTATATGATGTAATACTCGCGCAAATTTTTCTTCATAATATTTTTAAAAACCGCCAAATATCGATGTCTACCCTCTTACTTCGAAGAGTACTGATCAAGAAATTTTGAAAAAAATTCTATATTGTGTAGATTAAATGAAAATTATCACGAGTGCGTTACCTTTAAAAATCTATCTGGTATACAAAAAAAAAAACAAAAATTTCATCATCAAGTCAGCAGTTTTCAACAAAGATCGGAAACAAACTTTATTGAAAACTCATTATATATATATATATATATATATATATATATATATATATATATATATATATATATATATATGCACGAAATGTAAAATTTTATTTTAAATGCACTGAATTTTTTATATTGTTTGAAAGAAATAATTCTAAAATTTTTGAAGATGGAATTAGTTCTTTTGACAACAAATAGTTCAATAAAAAGTTTTCAACAAAAAAAAAACGACTTCAAAAAACCAGCACACAAAATTTTGCCACAAGTAAGAAATAATTTTTTTGAAACAGTCGTAAAATACTTGTAAGATAAGATATTACTTAAATTTGACAATTCAGTTATTAATTCTGTATAAACAAATCCTCCAAATGTTAAAAACGGCTATTATTTATTATTACGATTTCTTTATAAAAAGATAACTTTTGATTTCGGCGCCAATATTTTGTGTCAATGTCAATTTTTTTAACCGACTTCATATATTTTTCACTTCATAGTGGCACAATTTTATGTGCTGTTTCCTTGAAGTCGGGTTTTTTTTGTTAAAAAGTTTACTGTAAATATTCTAGTATAATGTCCCATATTTCTTTATTCGCAACTACGTATTTGCAAAGATTCAGTTTGGAACTGTTGTGTTTATATATATACACAGGACTACAGGTCCTAATGACTGTGCTTATTATAAGCATTATTAAATGTACGTTTTAAGGCATAGTTTCATTTTGTGTATTTTATTATCTAATTAAGTGTTAATATTATTCGTAAGGTTTATAATTGATTACACTGACACAAAAAAAAATGGGCTCCGATTTCAAAAGTTATGTTTTTATTAAGAAATCATAATAATAAATAATAGCTGTTTTTAACACGTGTAGGATTTGTTTATACGGAATTAATAACTGAATTGTCAAATTAAAATAATATGTTATCTTAGAGGTATTTTACGAGTGTTTCTAAAACATTATTTTTTACTTTATAGTGGCAAAATTATGTGTGCTGGTTTTTTGAAGTCAGTTTTTTTTTTGTTAAAAAGTTTTATTTTTCGCTTTTTTAATAGTAGTTTTTTCAAAGGTAAAATAAAGTAAAGAATTTTGCTAAAGGTCAGGTTTGCGTGACCTTAAGTAGTATGAAAACTTCAGAAGGTATCGCAGTATCGCATTAACTGACTTGGATTCGAGAAAGTTATTAAATAACCCACATGACAATAAAGCATTGGCCGAAATGCAAAGGTTGAGACCCCTGTAAATAATCTCGGTTACACAGGCACTATAAATGAAGCCTCGTTCCAACCTAACTTAACCTAACCACCCCACCTAAAAAATGTATACTCTCTAATAATAAAAGAAGAATCGTCCAAATCGGTACATATTAGTTAGTTATAGCTATTTTATTACACAAATTTAAGTTTTTCAGGATTTTTTCAGAAACTACATAACCAATTTTAATAAAATTTATATAGGACCATGTTGAATCTGTACTCTTTCGAATGCGTAATTAGTGTTCTGTACATTGATAGCTTTTGAAATTAAAAATTTGATTACGATTTACAGAGGTATAAAATGATCAGTAACTTCACCAAATACACCCAAAATGAGTTTTCAACAAAGTGTTTTTCCTATCTTTACTGAAAACTGACAAGATTGAAATGATGAATTTTTTTTATATGCCAGATCAATTATTACACTTGTGATAATTTTCGTTCAATCTACACACTATTCCAGAATTTTTTCAAAATTTTTTGAGCAGTACTTTTCGAGATAAAGAGACGAAAGCAATTTTTCGAGATTTTTAAAAAATAATACAAAGAAAAGTGTGGGCAAGTATTATTACACTGTATATTTTTTTGAACTCGTATTTTTACAAACGCTTTCATTTGACACCTCACTCGATGACCTGGTAATTTTTGTTTGTTTCATTGTCGATTTCACTCCCCAAAACTAACCCCTTAAGTCAAAATTTAACTTTCAAAACTACACGGCTCTGATGCGGCCATCTTTTTCTATATTAGTACCAAATTTCAACTTTCTATGTCAAATAGTTTCGGAGAAAATCGGGTGTGACAGACAGACGGACAGACAGACACCGAAGTGATCTTATAAGTATTCCGTACGGAACATTAAAAATTATTATCCAAATTAGTATATATTTGCCAGAGTTATGCGGGAACATACATTAAAAAAAATACATACTATACGCGTGGAATTGAGAACCTCTTCTTTTTGAAGTAGGTTAATAAATTAATTGGAACTAGCTTTATTACGTAATGCCCCACAGGATGTTTAACTGGCTATAACTACCTCAATACTACTATTTCCTAAGTTCACAGTCCCAGTTAAGGCCCAGAAAATATAAACAAATGGAATTAAACGCCGCTGCAAAACGAAGCCGGTGGCTACTACCGGCACCTTAAAATATGGCTTGTCGAGTTTCTCAGAGATGAAGCGCAAGCAAAAGTTATATTATATGTAACAAGCGTAAGGAAAAATATGTGCGGCATCTCGATGAGGCACATTTTAACATGTCGGAGGTAGTCATTCGGTTTTATTTTACAGCCGCATTTTGTTTGCCGTACTTGTTTTTCTGTAAGAAGAGGTAAATTTTCTATGGTTATGGGAAGATCTAATATCGCGTGCTAGATTACCTAACCTTCCGCCATAAATCACGACGCAATTACTAATTCCATGAAGCAGGATTATTTTTGTGAATTTTGGGAAAATAAGCCAAAACTATTGAAGAATATACGAATTCTAAATATCTTTCTTCTACAAGCATTAAAAGTGAAGTATTAAGCAGTGAAAATGGTTCTTAAATAGTGTAACTATCTAACTCTTCTGATTATAAACCACCACTAGGTGATAATTGTTTTTTTAAAGCGTAGGTCAATAAGAAAAATGTAAGCATCAAAAGTAATGTTTCTCACATCCACATGTTTAAATAAAAAGGTTTAATAATTTACAAGAAATATGTCAATTTTTTTATGCAAAAATTAATATTTAATAAGATCGAATCCAACAAAATACAACTGTTAGATTAATTTTGTATTAGACTTGAGTTGAGAAATATTTGTTCACAAACACTATATTGAAAATGTTTTTAAGGGATTTTCAAAGAATTAATTAAAGATGCGAGAACAATTTCAGTATACAAACTTCACAAAGCTTTCTGGAAATAAACACAACATAAGTTTCACAATAAGGGATCCACGAGTCAACGATCAAACGGAGAAAAATATTGTCCTTTAAATGCTTTGTAAACCCGGAAATAATTAAAATTGTTACTTAGGTCCTACATTATTGCCTACAATTATCTAATTAGACCATTATTTATTTGAGAATATTGAATATATTTTCAAGAAATGTAATCTAAGGAGCTATGCATGGATAATAAATCAATCAAGAAAGCATATTATGAAATTTTAAATGTTGTAGCGGAACCAAATTTAAATTTCTTTAGGCTATTCATCATAACTCATTTATTTAATATTTAACTTTTGTATAAACGACATTTGCAACTGGAAAAAGCCCCACTTTTTTTTACGGGTCTAGCACACGTGCTGCAGGGAAGTCCCTAAAGCGCTCCAGGAGAGGCATGTGTGCGGAAAAAGCGATTCACGTTGTTCTTGAATCGCTGTAAATTGTACTCAGTGGGAAACACAGCGCTGGGCAAATTATTCCAAAGGGATGATGTTCTCCATATAAAAGACTGCTTGAAAAGCGTTGTACGCGGAGTAACAAGCTGAACCTCATACGGATGCGAAGCACCAGCGCGACGTGTATTTCTAACATGCACCGCTTTGGGAGGAATTAAGCGGGCTACATCCTTCGAACACTTTCCATGAAAATACTTGTAGAATAGACTCAAGTCGCCAACCTTTCTTCGATGTTCCAGCGAATCAAGGCCGCCGGTCAATTCCAGGTATCCAATCAGACGGACAGCTCTTCTCTGAACAGAATCCAACAAACTTTTAAAACTCTCTGTATGATAATAAGCTTTCCGCTAAAATAAAAGGCATTTTATCCTTACCAACTTACTGGTCAGATTTTATTTCAACACTTTACTGAATAAACTTCAAGAGAAAAAATGCTTTAAAATTTTCAATCTGAACAAGCAAAAGAGTATTACAGCTTTGTCTATACCTATCGTGCTATAAATCTTGAAGATATTTCACTTCTCAAGATCTTCTCAATAAAACGATATCTTCCTAAGTTTTATCTAGTGTGATATTTGCTGTCAGTTTACCGCCACTTGAATTTTAGAAACTCGCTATTTATTGATTTTAGTTTTCTTTGGATAAGATTTTGCTTAGGTCAGCTTTATATCGAATGGTGGAATTTTGCTCCGAAAAGTTTTATTTATGTCTTAAATTTTGTTCAAGAACAAAAAGAACTATTCCAAAGGACATCACCTAGTTACAAGTGCATATGATGAATGTTAGTTAGTACGAGTATTGGAATTTATTTGTAGTGGAGTGGAAAATAGGCTTTTATGCAACAAAGTAAACGATTCCTTTGTTAATCAATAATTTTTAGGGAAACGTACACGTAATTTCAGTAATAGTTTTTAGTAAAAGTAAAAGTAGAAATTAGCGCTTTAAAAACCTAGGTCCCAGTTTTAACTTAAAGTAATGGAAAAATAATAGAATTTCTAGATTCATTGACCACAAGAATCTTATAAAATAAGTATAATATATACGTAGCAACCCTTCTAACACGCTCCCTCATTCTTTTAACCCCTTACATGCCTCACTATATTATGCTTAAAATTTGTTCATTAAATATATATATATATATATATATATATATATATATATATATATATATATATATATATATATATATATATATATATATAGTGTGTTATGAAATTCACTGTATATTTTGAAATGGGTTACTCCTGGGGTCATGAAGAAGCACATTTAATATCTTTTTTTTTCAAATTCGAAAATTTTTGATAAATTACGAAAGTGACAAAACTCTTTACCAAATCATTTACAAAATCGACCCGCCCATAAAAGGCTGACATTGAAAAGAAATAATTCCTTGGAACGCCGAAGAACAACTCAATCATTGCCCGTTAACAGCCGATTTTCAAATAGAGAATACTAGGGAAAATTCACCCTCTGAAAAATCGTTGTTAAAAATACATTTTGGTCTCCAAAAATATTTAACGTTGATAAGAGTTCAGAAAAAAAAAAATTTATGGCGGAGGAAGAAGTATTATGTTGTGCCGGTATGCCTGAACAGTTTATGCCACCAAAGCTTATATTATTCAATTGGGGAATGATACACCAGATCATCCAGATACTGAATATATTAACTCACATCTATTTGTAAAATGTATGAAAAATTTTATAAGCGTCGTAAAGCCAACCCCTGAACATAAAGTGTTACCTCTACTTGATGGAAAAACAACGCATTCGAAGAATCTGGACGCGTTGAACATAGCAAAGGCTAATGTTATAATTGCTAAGCCTTACTATTCACCATCTCCAACCACTGGATGTATCTTTTTCTAAACCTAGGAACAATTATTATATCCCAGCTACAAAAAAATGGTTAAGGACAAATCCAGGTAGTCAAGTAATGCAATATCGAGTTGCAAGTTTATTTGCCGAAGCTTACCAAAGAGCTGCTATTATGAGCACCATTGTGAATGGATTTAAAGCGGCTGGAGTTCTGACCATGGGCAAAAACATCTTTCCCGAACATTTATTTAAAGCAGCTGGAAAAATAAATGCTGTCTCTGTAAAACAAACTCAAGTAAAGCTTTTAAAAAAAATATGTCTTTATGCCCAATACTACAAAAAAATATTGTGCAAAAAATTGTGGAAATTACATCAGGTCCTTACAAAAATATGTTGGAAGAATTATCACCAACTAATCGAGGAAAAATACAACTAAGAAAGGTAAAGACATCGATAAACAAGAGAAGGAATTAAAAAAAAAAAGAAAACGTCAAGAAAAAAATAATACCATTTACTCAACTCTCCACCCAAACCCAAAAAAAGCCTTTGAAGTCGGCATTGCTCACCGTATCAAAGCAAGAATTTCTTTTCGGCGTTCGAAAAGTAGCCTTGAGAAAAAAAACTCGAACAAAGTGAATGACTTTAAAAACCCACCTGCATAATTTATAAATACCCTCTCTCTCTGACCTCTTTAAAATATAGAAAATAAAATTTTAGCGGATTATATGTGTTAAAATTTTTACTTATTAAAAAAAATATTGAAATGGAAAACTTGTGCAATTAATATTTGATGTTATAAACTAATTGTTTTAAAAGGTAACAATTTTTTAACATGTTTTTATTATTAAATTTGTTTTAAAAAAAAAACCTATTCAAATGTGGAAAATACTTTAGTATTGCTAGTCTAAACTGGGTTTATTTTATTAAAAAAATTTTCCAGGAAACTAGATTAAAAAATTACCCTAATTTTAATAACAATAGCCAAAGTACAAAAAACACAAATAATACTAGTCATTAAAGGATAAACAGTGGGAAATGACTGAAAGATTATCAGGTACATGATGATACCAACTATGTAGAATACCAGAAAGCCGTAAAGCCATAGAGTGGGTGAATGTAGTAAAAAGCACATTGTATCCACCGAATTGAAAAACTGTAAACCAACCTTGTAAATTTTATTGAGTATTAATAAAGCTTTTTTAAATTTGACCTTTTGATTAAAACTCGCCGATATTGTGCAGTTGTATGGCAAACCAGTAGCAGCGTGAAAAACAAATTCATAACGTTATTTTTTAGGGTTGATTTTTTTCTTTATTATTGAGATCTACTATTTAAGATAAATTTTCTACAGTCGGTTTTGCTAAAAGGAGGCGCCAGCTCCAATATATGTAGTGAATTTCATAATAGCCTATATACATATACATATATATATATATATATATATATATATATATATATATATATATATATATATATATATATATATATATAATATATATATATATATATATATATATATATATATATATATATATATATATATATATATATATATATATATATATATATATATATATATATATATATATATATATATATATATATATATATATATATATATATATATATATATATATATATATATAGATATATATATATATATATATATATATATATATATATATATATATATATATGATGTCTACTGGAAAAAGCCTCAGCTTGACAGTTCTGGTCCAAGAAGTTTTTTGGTATTTCTTTAAGGAACTTCGTCCACCAGTTGTCGGTGGGCGCCTTCTCATTTTTCCATTCGCGCCCCTCTGTAAGCAGCTCTGCTTATAGTATCGTCCTTTTCCGTAAGTATATATTAATACGTTATTCAATTAACTTATTTCTTATACAAATATCACGTCAAATTAGATGTCCACCGGTAAACATTTTAAAGATTATTGCCATAAAAACCAGTACTTCGGTAGTTGTAATATTACTTTAGTTTTTTTCTATAGAAAGAAGTTAGATAATTTTTCTTCATTGTTCAGATGACGTATCTTTTTGAAACAATGTTAAAAATCAAAAATGGGTTTCGTACGCTCAATTGCTCAGTTGGAGCAATTAGCTGTCACAACTAGCTCACGCAGCATTTTTTATTTAATTTTAAACCAAGTGTTGTTTTTTCTTGTGTTCTTCAGTGTACTGAAAAAAAAATAGTATTCCTAAATAGCTGCGGCAAAATAGTAGGGACAGCTAACCAGAAAACCATAAGTAACTGTACTTGCTCAAGTTCCGAAACCCAGGCCAAACTTAAATAGAATTGTTAACAATCTATGAAATTAACTGACGCTTGATGGAAATGCATTTTTAGTTGATAAAACAGAAACATTTTTTTTCACTTTATTATGAATATTCGTATACCATGACGATGGTTTTCGAAGCTATGACTTTTTCAAATTTCAAATACCGATCACAGTAGTTATAAGTCATCTGAAAAAGACTCAGTGTTATTCGAACCTTCAAGGTTACAAGCAATAACAACAAAGTAGAAATCCTAAAAAAAAATATTTCGTTCCTATCATAAAATTGCCATATAAGTTTATTTAGTTTTATTAGTATGTATTTTATGTCAGTTTGATTACACTTTCAGCAAGTATGCTTTAATCTTATTATTAGACTCACGTGCCTTGTTTTATCTTCATAACGGACATAACTTTAAACAAAAAAACACACTTATAAAAATTCAAAAACCTAAAATTGAATATAAATTTTCAAATAGCCGGATTTATTTGTCGACAAATTATACCAGAAACAAAAATTCCTTTGTTTGAATTTAGTAAACAAAGTAATATAATGCTAATTCACTTTTTAGCCCGTTGATTGAAAAACTAGAACTTTCATAAAAGCAAAAATACAAAAGCAAGGATTTTTTGTTATTATACAACGAAATTGTTACCTTTTTAAGTAGGTGAGAGTAAGTAGTAAAAGTAATTAAATAAGATTTTTATGAAAGTATTGCCCTATAAAACTCTAAATTGTCCCTTTATTTAAAAATATTTGTCTTAATACAAGGAATCTTATAAGATATTCTAATTTTTAAATGTTGATTAGTGAAACACAACGTCTTCTAAATATTAACTATTTACTTCCCCGCGTACATCATTTCCTTGATTGCTGTTATTTTCTAGTCCGATATGTTCTTTCAATTTTTTTAAGGTACCCGGATTACTATTACAAACTTTTATTTTGATATATTTCTACAATCAAAATTTAATCAGTGTTACATCAGAGCTATTCGGAAGTCAATTTACGTCACAAAAAATTTCTGAATAACTTACGAAAGAGATATATTTGAAGTTTGTGATATTTTACTGAAATAAGGTTAGTTCAGCTAGTTTTTGGATTTGTCCGAACCAATAACCTCAATTCTCTTTAATTACGTAGCCGTTGAGATGAAAATGTGCCTAATTCGAGAATGAGGTATTGATAAGTGTTGAAAAGCAACTAAATATTTCATTAACGAAGTTAAGCCCCTAAACAGCATCAGTTGCTTTTAATTTCTATACCAGCTGTATTCTGTATACTTGAACACCTACGCAAAATTAGGAATTGCCTAAAAACAAGTCTAGAATTATACTTCCCTACGGAAATACAGAATATCCACCACCTAAACACCACATGGACTATAGACTAATAGATTCCTTACTCAGAAATCTAGAACATAAAATAAAGGTAGAAAACGAGAGCGTATATAATATTTTCTATGGTAATTGCAATGAATTTACATGAAACCAACCAACCGAAGGATATCTGCAAGACTCGAAGAACATATTCGAATTCGTAGTAATAAACTACATTAATTTACAAATCGATGTTAACAGTTGCAAATAAATAATCGCCGCACCATACTACAAAACAAGCTCTCGAAATTGGATAAAAGGCATTTTAAACAAAAGAGATATTGCTCTTAACCTTCCAGCTGCGTAAGAAGCCTACTGAACAACGCCTAGATCGTCCGCGTAAGTCCAAAAAGAGCAGCACCAATCAATCAGTATTGCAACCTCTGGTGCGCACAGCATATAAGTAGCAGGCACAACTTACCAACCTTCATTTTATAGGCAAATATTGACCAGTGAGCATAGACAATACCAAATGAGAAACGTAACGTCTGGAACTTTTCAGTTAACACAATACTCAAAAACCTATGTGCTCTAGCACCTACACATATGTCTTCACCCGTAAACACCTACGCCTAAATTATTAGTGTTTATTTTTTAGTGTTCCATATGGAACACTTATAGGACCACTTCAGTGTCTGTCTGTCACACCCGATTTTCTCCGAAACTATTTGACATATAAAGTTTAAATTTGGCACAACCATAGAAATTAATAGCCCAATCAGAGCCGTGTAGTTTTTAAAAGTTAAATTTTGACTTTTGAGGGGTGAAATCAGAGGTGAAAAAAAGATCGGTCTTCTAGTGGGGTGTCCAATGAAAGCTTGTGGACACACAGTTCAAAAATATATGTAATGTAATACTTACGCACACTTTTTTTTTCTATTTTTATTTAAAAAAGGGCCAAAAATCGCTCTCCCCTCACCCCATTTCTAAGAGTACTGATCAAAAAATTTCGAAAAAATTCTGGAATATTCTACATAAAGTGTAGATTAAAAAAAATATCAGAAGTGCATTACATTTGATGATTTATTTGGTATAAAAAAAATTGTTTGACTTAATAATATGTTGGAGATTTTTTTTGTAGAAAGTTGTGAATTTAACCGGAACTAAGAGCTACGAAATATCAATACGTACTCGGTACAATCAGTAATATACTCATATACTTTTCAGTACATGACTGCCTTAAGCAGTTGGCCAATCACAGATAAATTTCCATGATGACTGAAGGCCGACGGATCTGTATCGAGACAAAATAATTTTATTTTATTTGTATTTGGCCGCTTTTTTTCAATTTGTAATACCTAAATATGTTTTTTTTTTAAATGAAAACTACTGATCGAATATTTGCGTACATAAAATTTGTTGTCTAACTGGAATGCTAAATCTTTAATGTAAAGAGAACCCCAGAACAATAAAGTATCTTAACGTTTTTTTCGAGTAGTTGAAAAGAAATATTGTTCCTTCGCAATACTGTGGTAGTGTGAGTTGTCGTTTATATTTTAATAAGCTGGGCAAATAAATGTAAAAAAGTAAAGTTAGCAATAATCGATGAACTTTGGTTTAGTACAACCATGCAACTTGTCATGTTTAATAAGCCTGGTATCCAATATTTTGATCGTACTATATAGTAAACGTCGTAAATAAATGTAATTTATGTAATTAATAAACAATTCTTGCTACATTTTCAATTTTGGATACAACTGCTGCAGTTTATATGATTTTGCTACGAGCTTACTTCCCTCCACTGATTACTCAAGTTAAAATTTTTAATTAAAGACTTCATCAAATCGAGCCTTTTAGTAAGTTTTTAAAGATAAAATTAGTTCTATAAATATTATTTCTGATTTAATTAAGATGCCCTCTACCACTTTTTAACTGATCAAACTTTCCGCAAATAATTTTAAACTTTATTGGCAAAGTGACCTTTCTCCCCGTATTTCGTTCTTGTAAAAGCATAAATTTAAATTAGAGAGAAAAATCTTCGTAACTACATAAAGCTTCAAAGAAATGTTGATATGGTATTATTATTAAATTAGCTTTTAAAGACAGCAAACGATTAACTAATTAAATCTAGCATAACTGAGAATTTTCGTAGGCCTGCCAACCAATTTCTTAAATTTGGTAATTCTATGCCAACTGGAACTAACTTCTAAATCGTTTTAATTATGAGATTAGAAAAACTGTTTAATAAGATAAATTTATAATAAATTTTCATAAAGTAAACTTGATCTTACGATCGAACGTTTCATGTCAGATGAGAAAAATAAATAAAATGATAAAGTTGCCAGAAGCGAAGAATTTCAGAAGTAAAATAGCACCCCAGTCGAATCACCAGATTCGGGACTTGCCTATGCGAAACTTTAAATTTTAAAGTACTCGAACAATAATCATCAAGATCTACAATCAAATAAATCTAATACACTCGCTCTCTGCGAAACTAAGACCTTTCCAACCATTAGTGCAGTCAAATTTCTATATCTCGAATATGACTTCTATTCCTTATAAATTTGAAATTTATCTGTTTATTAGAAAACGTTGCTCTTGCCAAGTTCATGTTAGCGAGAATATGCTTCAAAATCCGAAGATTTTGATGTATATCATTAAATAACTTAAAAAAAAAACGACGAGGTCCCTCTAATACCTTTATACACCACTAAGTCATATGAACTTTAGGCTACTTTTTTCTTCTCTTTAAAATACTATAGACTTTTGCAGAATAATCATCCAAGTGACGATATTCTAATCTTAGGACACGTTAATGCCAACAACATCAAGTGGCTTAAGCTTTTAAATATCACCAACTGACAAAACCGTGAATCTGGATCCCTTGAAAAAATAATTATGGTTTTACTCCGCTTATTTATAGAACAACGCGTATTCCTGATCGATATGAAGAGTTCGCGAATATTGTTGCTCGCTTTTTGGACAATTGTCTGCAGATCTACCCTATCACGACCACAAGCTCGTTTAAACATCGAGAGTTCGTCAATTGGTTACCAGGAACTATACCGAGTAAAATTTGGCATTCAAATCGACTAAATGAGAAGAACGTAAGAAATATCTCAAAATTCAATCTTGGTTTAACGTATGTATTAACTCTGATAACCCATCTGGTTGCGAAATATTTATTGTCATTTTGGCCAACATTGAACCGTACATTTATTTTTCGAAACTGAAGCTACGCATCGATAAAAAAAAAGTTGACATTTCTAAGCATCTGGTCGACCAACAGTGGTGTATGCTTAGATACAAGAAGATCGAACCTGAAAATTAACTATTATAAATAATTATAAATAATCTATTCTAGAGAGAGTTGCAGTTGTTAATGCAAACCATGTTAAAATGAAAATATTAACACAGTATTTCATTCTGTACCCAAAAATATCAAACTCTGATTCAATCAAAATTCCTTATTTTGTACCAGAAAGCTCAAATTTTGCAAAAGCCTGTTGAGCAACAACTTTCGTCGTAGAATACTTAAAATATTTTAAAATATAACCAGATTAAAGTTAAACTAATATTCCAGTATATTAGGTATGTCTTCACTTCGTGAAAACTTATAATAATCGTAATACGAGCATCCTGATCGGCTGTTGGTTGTAGCCAGAAGAACGTTCTTGCCTGATATGACTAACACTACCACTATACACAACATCATCACTCACACATGAGTTGTGTCTTACTCGTAGACGTTATATAATTTTTTTTGGTTTTGATACAAATGATTTCTGAAATACAGTAAGGTCTAAAATTCGCAGATCTCTTGTTGAATCTTTTCGAAATCTTAAGGTTTTCAAAACACGGTTTTAGGGACTCTGCCCTGAGCTCTTATTAATACTATAACTTTTCTCACTGACTAATCCATTTCAATATACGAATTGCCTCTCAGTATTTCTACCACTGGGCTTAAATTCTCAGTATAATTACGACATTTTATTATTTACAAACACTCACGTAATATTTTAAAATAAATATAAATCAACAAGCAAATAATAACAACACGTAATAATAATAATGAATTGCTAAATAGGCTTTAATAACGAAACTTTTAATAGTACAATAGCAATTTCGAACTTTAGGAGAAACTACTTTTAAAGTAATTACTGCCAGTCCTGCTTAGTTATTTTAATTAAAAACTTGGAATGCACGTCGTTATATAAAAGTTATGAACCGTATAATGTTCACCTTGTAACAGTTTAGATGCACAAAGGCTCTGATTAAGCAATAAATGAACCGACGCATATAAGTAACTCCTTAGAACTTTCTAACTGGTTTACTAACCAACTAATTTGTTATTAAAAAGTTCAATGTCAGCATGAAAAAATCCTACAGAAAAATCATTATGATGTTATACAAAAAATCGTTATTTGTTAATAATTATTAAATCAATTAACTAATGAAAATCAAGCATTAACGAAAAATACGAATATTAAATTGGAAAGTTTTTTTAATAACTATAAGAGTGTGAAATAAAAATTATTTTATCGAAAATTTGTGATCAAACCTTGTTTTCTATAAATATGTATTTTTGTCTCACTTCAACTATACGAGGTTTATTATATGTATCTTTAGTGATTCTTTTAAAGCCTATAAAGAAGTGCAAAGCATTGAAGAATGAGACAATCCCAGACCCTCGGGCATGTCATTTTTTAGGACATAATTTCATATTTTCAGTAGTACTGGCTCAAAATCTCAAAGATGTAGTAAAATGGTAATCATTTATAACATGATTAAGGCCTCTTTCACTTTAGCTTTCTGGCCAAATTTCGATACGTCATTGCCAATTTAGTTCAATATTAGTGGAAATGACTATTTTATTACGTGAATATTTTGATCACCAGTTTAGTTGTACTCCAACTTAAATTTAACATTTAAAACTATTTGTAAAATAAAGTATTTTTTATGACTTTCTTTAAGTGGAAAATGATTACGATTTCTTCTATAAACTGTAAGTCAGTCCATTACTCTTTTATAGTACAGCTTTTAAATTTATTTCTTAAGTAAAATTTTTGGTGTAATGGTATGTAATTGTTTGTACTAATTTATATGTTCTGGATTTTTGCCGACGATTTCTTAGTACCATCATATATCAACTACTATTAGTAATCCAAAGTGAATATGATCTTGTTATATTAAACTGTTTTGTTCCATATCTTGTTAAACTTGTCGTCTGTGTTAAACTGAAAACAATTTAGGGGTAATTCTATTTATCCAGCTTGAAAATTACTTATATTTATTTTATCTAAAACCATGTAGTATGTACAAGTTTCGGAATCTGTTGTGGATTAAAGTTTAAAGAAGAAAATACATGCAAATGTCTTTGACTTTTAGATATTCGACATTATGTGAACTTTGATAAACTAAGTCTTAACTAAATTTGTTTAATTTTATGATATTCCAGTAGACTTATAGATTTAAACCAACTGTTCCTATTATTATTGTACATAATTGTAAACCTTCGTATTGAGATCATGCATTGTTCAATTTTCGCCTACATTGTTGATAAAATAGTAGATTAAGATTTCCAGATTGCTTCCCAATCTATATATATCTCTAAGGTCTACTTCTAGACTCACTCCGTGTCTTCATTAGAGCCAGATTTGCAGTTTCTTTGTTGTCTATGTTTTTTAAAATTGATATAATATATATATAAATATATATATATATATATATATATATATATATATATATATATATATATATATATATATATATTTTGACCCGCCAAACCATCAACTGGTTTTGGCAATTCTTTATTCCTTGGCTTCGAGACTCAGGCTTGTCAGTTCCTCGGAAGCTATCTCTCTGGAAGAGTCCAATCTGTCAGGAGTAATAACATACTATCGAGTCCACTGGATATCACATGGGCGTCCCGTAGGGATCTATTCTTGGGCCTCTCTTTTTTACTCTATATACTTAACAACTAATTAGAAATCTTAGGTACGCCACAGTGCATTTATAAGCGGATGATACTCAGTAATACTTGTCCTTTAAACCGGAAAAAATTGCTGAGGCTAATAACATGCTCATGAGTGATCTTCCACGGCTGCAGCGGAACTCAGCTGATCATTGTTTAGTCCTTAACCCCAAGAAAAGTAAGGCACTTCTTTTTGGACGTAAGCATGTTAGGGACCAATACAAGGATTTGCTCGACATTAGTCTAGATGGTGTAGCTCTGGTTACTTCGAATGTGGCTAGAAATCTCGGTCTGTTGCTTGACGTTGACTTGAGGTTCTCTAAACACATTAACAGCTGTGTAAGAAAGACATTTGCTAATTTAAAACTAATTTTCAATCAAAGGCACCTTTTGGATGTGAACCTCAAGAAATCGTTATGTGACTGCCTGGTCTTGTCATACTTCTCTTTTTGTGACACCTTGTACGGGTCATGCTTGCTGGGACAAGATGCAAGGCGCATCCAATTGATACAAAACTGTTGTGTGCGAAGGATATGTGGGATCAGAAAATATGAAAGAGGGGTGAGTGCAAAATTGAAAGATATTGGCTGGTTTAATATGAGAGAAAGAAGAATGTTAAATAGCTTAGTTTTGTATAATAAAATAATCTTTCTAAAATGCCCGCCATATTTATATCAAAAAATAAAATTCAGATATGATGCACATGCGTTGAATTTGAGGCACAAATTTACTATCACTCCTCCTTCCCACGTATTAACTCTATATGAAAGATCGTTCAGTTATCAAATTTCGCAAAATACAATCTGGTCTCGTTGAATCTCGTTGAATTTTTAAAAATCTCGCCTCAGATTTTTAAAAATTCCATTCGTCCTCTAGCACAGCATCTCTGTTCCAGCATGAATAGTACCTAGACTCTCCTGAGCCGCAATGCCGCTCTGTTGAGTACGTTGAGTCTGATTTCTGATATGGAGTGATTGATTTACGGTACTGCTTATATATTTACCCTCTGCAAAATAGAGTTAAGGAAAAACTGTTATTTTAGTCGTAAGTCTAGTTTTATTGTATATTATGATAAGTAGGTTAAGTGAGGAAGCCTAGCTTCTACTTCGCCTTTTGTGTGTTCAAGTTACTGACACTATATTATGGTAATTATAATATGAAATGCACAATAAAGACATTATTATTATTATATATATATATATATATATATATATATATATATATATATATATATATATATATATATATATATATACATATACATATATATATATATATATATATATATATATATATATATATATATATATATATATATATATACACACACACATATATATATATATATATATATATATATATATATATATATATATATATATATATATATACATATACATATATATATATATATAATATATATATATATATATATATATATATATATATGTATATGTATATATGCATTTCAAATCTCTTTATTCTTGAAAATAGCTGCATTGTACTAGTTTTTACAAATATTTTCTTAGTTTCTAAAGATGAATTAAAATGTTGAACATACAATCATCTATTCTAATCCTTTGTGTGGCTGTTGTTAGCCATGAGGTAAAATCTAGTACCGTATGTTTTTTTATTTTTGTTCCAATATTTCCATTACTTCAATAATGCTATATTTTTGTTTTGCGTACATAATTTATTACATTATGCTTATTGTTTGTTTTTATTTTCTTCTTTGTTTTTGCTGAGAACAATTATAGAAAAAAAAACTCAGCTTGAGATTTATCAGGTACTAAAGTAGCCTTAACCTTTACTCTTTTCATATTATTTGCTAGTTTTCATTTCCCTCTCTCTCTCTCTTACATATCCTTTTATTCGCTCCCTTACTCTTCTAATGCTATTGTTTTTCCTAAGTATTTACATATTGCGTTTTTTATACATTTTTGGCTTGATCTATTTTAGGTTAGTTTTATTATTACTTTTATTTACACCCATGTCAGTGTTATATTTTTCTATTATTTGCACTATGCACTTGAAATTTAACTATTCGATTAGAGATTATTACTATCTATGACTAATTGTATTTTTACTTACATTTGTTTATTTATATTTGCAACTTGCTTTCAACGCTATTCATGTACTCTGCCAGTCCAATTATTACGTGCATTAATTGCACTGGTTTTTATTTATTCATCCGAGTCCTCGAAATATACTGGCAGTCTAGCATAGAGCGGTTTGTATTTTGGTACATGTATCTCACGGATCGTTATCAGGTCGTGAGTTAGTGTTGATGTTTGAATATTTTATCTGTAGAATTTATCACAAATCTGTTAACTACTGTTTTATTGTTTCTATGTTTATCATGTCGTGTAAAAGAGTGATTCTTGTATTATGTCTCTCTGAAGTCACGCACTTTAAAATTTTATTCAGCATTCGCTTCAGTTTTTCGACCTGTGTATCAGACATGCCACACCAAACTGGTGCCGCATACAACAACACCGGTCTGATGATTTATTTGTAGATCACCAGCTTATTTAGAGGATCCAGCTGGGAATTTGGGCACCAATGCGTTGTATCTTGTTTTATTACACATTTGCGTGAGGCACTCAGTTTTTTTATTTAATATTCTATCTATCTATTGAAATCGATTTTTATGACCTGTCGTATATATATATATACATATATATATATATATATATATATATATATATATATATATATATATATATATGTTATATATATATATATATATATATATATATATATATATATATATATATATATATGTATATATATATAAATATATATATATATATATATATATATATATATATATATATATATATATGAATATGTACATATATATATATATATATATATATATATATATATATATATATATATATCTTATATATATATATATAATATATATATATATATGTATATATATAAATATATATATATAATATATATATATATATATATATATATATATATATATATATATATATATATATGTATATGTACATATATATATATATATATATATATATATATATATATATATATACAATTATAATATATATATATATACATATATATATCTATAATATATATAAAATGCAACGTCTCTCTGTCTGTCTGTCTGTCCGTTAGTGCGCCTATCACTGAAGAACCCACTTAAAAAATCCGATTTACGTACTTTTTTTTTTAAACATACATGTGTTCTCCGGCCAGCTTATAGGCTATATTTTATTACGATAGGTAGCATAAGGAATGAGCAGTGATAATAGTAAATGAAGTCGGACAAAGTTTGCCGCTAGAGCGTTCTCTTGTAATACACAGTCCCAAACCATTAAATATGGAACAATATTATGTAGCAGAGAATATCTATAATATATTTAAAATGCAATGTCTCTCTGTCCGTCTGTCTGTCTGTCTGTCCGTCCGTTAGTGTGCTTATCAACTGGAGAACCACTTATCCGATTTACGTGCTTTTTTTTTTAAACATACGTATGTTCTCTGGCCAGGTTATAGGATATATTTTATTAGGTGACATAAGTAGAATAAAGCAGTGACAATAATAGTGAATCAAGTCGGAGAAAAGTTTGCCGCTAGCGCGTTCTCTTGCAATACACTTCCTAAAGCATTAAATATGGAACAATATCATGTAGCAAAGAATACAATATAATTATAAAATGCAACGTTTCTCTGTCTGTCTGTCTGTCCGTTAGTGCGCTTATCACTCGAGAACCACTTATCCGATTTACGTTGTTTTTATAAATTTATACATATGTTCTATATAATTCGATATAAGCCTAGATAACGGAGATAAGGTGAGATAATGGGAGATAAGGAGAAATAATGGGAGATAAGTCGAGATAAGCATCGATAATGGGAGATAACTTGAGATTAATGGGAGATAAGGATAAATAATGGGAGATAAGGAGAGATAATGGGAGATAAGCAGAGATAAGTCTAGATAGATAATGGGAGTTATGGTGAGATAATCGGAGATAAGGAGAAATAATGGAAGATAAGGAGAAATAATGGAGATAAGTCGAGCTAAGCCAAGATAATGGGAAATAAGTGAAATAATGGGAGATAAGGAGAAATAATGAGAGATAAGGAGAATAATGAGAGATGAGCAGAGATAAGCCTAGATAATGGAAATTATGTAGAGATATGGGAAATAAGGATAAATATTGGGAGTTAAGGAG
>CM032447.1:91845082-91960270 GCA_019049505.1 Pachyrhynchus sulphureomaculatus | reverse complement strand
TTCATCCACTGTCACATATCGCGTGAAAAAATCCTTTTCATTGCGCTTAACCAGGTTCGAACAGCGCTCAGAATCATCAACACGTTCTTGTTTTTCGTCCACTGGTGAGCAAACGCGGTACTCATTTCGAACAAAGCTTGCTCATGCCCAAATGTTTATGCAAAATATGACCAACATGTTCTTTTGATATCTTTAGGGTGTCAGCTATCTCACGCAATTTCACTTTACGGTCATGCAATACAGTTTTGTGAATTTTTTTGATGTTTTCCGATGTAAGCATCATTTGGGCGTCCAGAGCGTCCAGCATCATTTGTGCCTGTACGATCGCATTTAAATTCAGCATACCAGTAAATAATTAGTGATTTTCCAGAGACAGAGTCCCTGTCACACTTATCAAGCCATTGCTTTGCTTGAACGGTATTTTTTCCCATCAAAAAAAACCGTGTTTAATCAACACACAAAATCCGATTTTTTCCATTGTTTTGAAAATATGGAAAGTAGAGTTACTGAAACTACTGTAATTTGTAAACAAATCATCGAAATGTCATGAGATTTTGACACTTATCGTCTGAAGGTTAAAAAAGGGGACATCTATGTGTCAGACCACGTATTACTAAGTAGTGTCATTGTACCAAAGATTCAACATTCCCAACATAGTTCATTAATATAGTTTTACGTATTTACGGACATCAAGAAAAAAATCCTATGCAAACTCGTTTGTAGATCAAAGCATCTTTTCCGCTGATAGCTTCAGTATTATTACTTACTTATATATCAATCGGTTTTATAATGTCTTCCGATGCCTGATTTCCACTCCTCCCGGTTTCTCCAACCCTCCTCCTCCAGATCTCTCTCTAGTATTTCCTTGTTGATTCCTGCTCTCCAGCTTTGGCGTGGTCTTCCTCGCTTTCTTTTTCCATGAGGGTTCCAATTTAAAATCTTTTTAGGTAGTCGGTCTTGTGACATTCTCTGTACATGTTCGTACCATACCAACTGTTGGGTTCTGATTTCGTCCACTTTATCGTGCTTTATTTCTAAAGCTCGTCTTATCGTGTCATTTGGTATGCGGTCTTTTCTGGATTTTCTGGCTGCTCGTCTCCAGAAATCCATTTCTGTAGCTTTTAGTATTTTTTCTGTTCTTTCCTTCAATGGCCACACCTGGGAGCTGTAAGTTATTATACTTTTCACTATTAAGTTGTAAATTCTCTCCTTATTTTCAATGGTTATATTTTTGTCCCATAGTATACTATTAAGCATTGCAATCGCTTTTCTTCCTTGGATATTCCTCTCGAATATTGCTTCTTCCAGTGTTCCGTCCCTAGATATTCTCGTTCCCAAATACTTATAACTGGCACAGTGTTTGATGGTGTGTCCTGTGGCTGTTCTAGGCCCCATTTTTCATATTCCTCCATAAGTTTTCGTGTCATGTATTCCATATCATCGATGTCCTGAACGACTACTACCTGGTCGTCTGCGAATGATAGCGTGTACAATGTAGTATCGTCATCCAGTGGTAATCCCATAGTGTTGCATTTCCTTTTCCAGTTCTTCAGTGCACTCTCCAAATAGATTTTAAATAACGTTGGGGATTTACAGCAGCCCTGTTTGAGACCCTTTGTGACCTGGAACCCTGTTGTTATACCATATTTGGTTTTCACGCTACTTCTTGCGTCTTGGTATAAGGATTTTACGGCTTTAATTATTTCGGTGCTTACATTACTCTGTTGTAGTGTTTCCCACAATCTCAACAAACAAGACATGGACATTTGTAAAATATTGGTTCCATTTTTCTGGTGTTATTGGTGAGAAGATTTATCTTTTCTGTTCTGTTCTCATATTTTTAAGAAGTGTCCAGCTTTCTGTGCTTTTTCTTCCCCCTATGTAAGTGTTGAGTCTTGAGCATGTCTTTTCCCATTGGTTGTTCTTTTTGTCACTAATCATTTTGCGTACTCTAGCTTGGGATTCTTTGTATTTTACTTTGTCGTTTGTGCTCTTGAACTTAAGTACTTGTGATAGCTTTTCCGTTTTTCTTCAATTTCGTATTCAATTTCTTCATCCCACCAATATGGTTTTTGCTGTTTTTTTTCCCTTTTCTCTTGGTACCTTAATGCTTCCAGTGCGGCTGCGGGTAGGCATTCCTTTATATACTTATATTCTTCTTCTATATTAACAAATCCCGTCCGTTGTATCTTTTGGTCCAGTCTACTCTTGTATAGATTTCTGATACTTTTATTTTGTACTTACTTTGTTACTTACTTTCCTTTAATATTTCGCCAGTGTAATATTTTATTTGTTATGCAAACATATATATTCACCAATAAACCTTTTCAAACAAACTGCTAAAGCGTTATTATTTACGTGAAACAATATTATTATAGGTTTATTGTTTACTGTTTTGAGTTCAGCTGAAATAAAAAAAACACATACTGGACCAATCTAACCGCTGACTGTCCCATCTTGTTAAATGGTGTTGTCGGTAAGGCCCTTGTTGTTAGTCCAAATTTCAGTTTATTGTTTTAGGGTTTAAGTTGTTAGTGGTTATTATATTTACATTGGCCTACACAGAAAAAAAATATATTGATGGTATCTTTGAGAGAATTCTTTAGGAAATAAGAGAACAAAGAAATGGAGATAGCCTCGAAGTTTCGATAAAAAATGTAGAAATATCGCCCCAAAAAATTACCAGTTAAAAATATTCAAGCCAAGACAACATTACTATTAGATTATGAGTATTTACTCAAATAGCAGCTACTGGAGAGAAAATAAAAACCTCTAGATAGCGGCACAACTTCAAAGGCTCCTATTTCATTAGCATATCTTCTGTAAAATTCTACCTACTACATATTATATCGTGTTCTCATCGCCTCGGATGTTATTGCTGACTCAGGGATAATAAAGCTGTTTAAATGCGGTGGAGAAAAAGCGACTCAACAATAAGACTGAAATAAACAAAACCTTTACCCAAAATAAAATTCCAGGAGACATTGAAGACTAACGCTACAGGCTTGCTGTTCCAAAAAGGAGCTGAAAGGTACCAGAAAATTACAGAGCAATAAACCTCCTAGCTGCTACTAACTTTCGCCTACGATTAAACAAAATATATTCAGGAATCTTTACTCTCTGAGACTACAAATTGCGTCTTTTATGTTCACTATAAATTATAGATTTATGGAAATTCCTAATAAAAGTAGTTAGTAAAATTACAAAAAACTGCCTAGGAATAATGATATAGGCACTTGCCTAAATTTAGCCGTTTAATTGCTATAGTTGTTAGGCGTTTGAATATCGGGCAATTTATATACAAGGGCTCATTGATAAATTTCTAGCTTATCATAGAAGGAATAAGCAAATCCCCGGAAAAAATTGTTTTATTCAACATTATCTCCTTTCAACCTTATACATTTAGTGCAACGATTAAAAAGTAACTCTTTAGCTTTCAAAAAAATTCTTTGTCTTTGTTCGCACAACCTTATTATCTCTCCATTTAAACCAAATTTTCGTCCTATTAAATGTGTTTTCGGTTTTGGAAATAGGTAATAGCCGGAGAAAGTTAAAAAGGGGAAATATGTGGGATAACCAATCCGTTCAAAGCGTAATTCGTTTATTTTTTCTAGAACTAACACTGATTTGTAAGCCCCCGTTTAGACAATTTTTCTCGGCGTTTGTCCATAATTTTTTAGCGAAGTTTAGTTACTAACAAAGAACAATTTTATCTACTTCCTGTTTCGCCGTGTTCTAAGTATCACATACTTGTCCCAGAAACCGAGAACAAGAACTTTTTCTGCTGATTTATGTAAGTGAAACTGTTTAAGGCGAGGTAAGCCAGCAGGTTTCCATTGGCTTTAAATCATAACGTGGACCCACGTTTGATGTATAGATGCGAGATCCAAAAACTACTCAAAATCTCTATAAATCAACTTTGACTCACAGTCATTTTTGATCGATATATATATATATATATATATATATATATATATATATATATATATATATATATATATATATATATATATATATATATATATATATATATACATATATATATATATATATATATAATATATATATATATATATATATATATATATATATATATATATATATATATATATATATATATAATATATATATATATATATATATATATATATATATATATATATATATATATAAATATATATATATATATATATATATATATATATATATATATATATATATATATATATATATATACATATATACATATGTATATATATATATATATATATATATATATATATATATGTATATATATATATATCATTTAGTAAAAAGTTTGATGTTTAATTGGGAATAAATCCCAGACACAAGAAAGAATAGATAGAGTATTTTATGCATAACATAGTTTCCCGACAAATCAATGATCCATTAAAAACTGCAATGAGTGCGGCAAGGACAAGTAGAAACAATGGACAAAATTTTCAGAGCTGTATTATGGAAAAAAATTATCATATCCCGCGCCGCTAAAACACGTGGTCTGGTTTTAAAACTTGTAGGGAATGTGTACCAGTGTTGTCACTTATATTTGTTTATTTTAATAGCATGTTATATGTAGTTATATATAACTTATTTAAGTACAAATTTAGAAAACAATTAGCTGTTCCTTACGATTATAATGTCATTTACTTTCTTTTCTATTTCCTAAAACTAAGCACGATAATTTGACTTCATGAGATTAAACTTTTGATAATATAGCAAAACCGGTAAACTATTGATTCTTTTAAATTTTAGAAATCTGACAACACTTACATTCAACCAAATTGTAACGTATCGTCTCTAGTCGCCCTTTCTTGAGCCCACTGTTAATATTGGATTGTGTTTAAATATAAATAAACATAAATCGATAAACTGAATAATTAATTATTAGTTTCCGTACGGAACACTTATAAAATCACTTCGGTGTCTGTCCGTCCGTCCGTCTGTCAAAATTTGGTACTAATATTGGAATTGATGGTCTTATCAGAGCCATGTAGTTTGAAAGTTAAATTTTAACTTAAGATTAATTGTAGGGTGAAATGGGAAGCGAAAAAAAAATTTTTTTACTAGGGGGTGGGGTGTCAAATAAAAGCTTGTAAAAAACACGAGTTCAAAAATATGTAATGTAATACTTGTGCACATTTTTCTTCAAAAAATCGCGAAAAATCGCTGTGCCCCCCTTATCTCAAAAAAGTACTGATCAAAAAATTTTGGAAAAATTCTGGAATTTTATAATTTATGTGGTGTATAAAAAAAATCAAGGTCATCAGTTTTCAGTAAAGATCGAAAAAAAAACTTTGCTGGAAACTCATTCGCGGTCTGTTTGGTGAAGTAAGTGATCTTTTTATACCTCCATAACAAAAAAATTTTATTTCAAAAGTAATCAACGTACGAAAAACTAATTGCGCAAGTTCAACTTGCATTTGACAGGTTATTTTTTTAAATTTATATATTCATGTAAAGAATCATATAAAACGAATAATTACTAGTAAAAATGTCGATACTGATAGGTAATTCACATGACATATTTCAATGCTGTATCCGATAGTATAATATCTTAATACGCTATAAGTATTGGTTGTCATAAAAGCACATATTAACTTTATACCACATAATCTACAGCTTCACATACAACTTATCTCGCTGCAAGTTTATAGCGCTGTAAATTTTGTTACAAAATAAAAAGTGTTCTCGTTATTTAAAAATGGGTAAAAGATCAATAAAATGTAACAAAACCTACTTTTCTTCCATTAACATTAAATGCATGTACTCCTTTATTACCTTTTTACAGATATTAAAATTTTAATCTTACTGTCTCTCTACTTATAGTGTTGAAGAAATATGATCATGCAACAGCTAAGTATACATTTTTCTGGGAATAAAATCATTTTAAAATTTCATGCCAGTTAAGCCTAAATTCCTAGAGGATGTAGCACCTTATTATTTTTCTAATTTTGAGCTAAAGGCCAAAATAAATTAATAATTGACACTATTTCATTGAAATTGTATAATCAAATATCCTAAATAGTGGAGGCAAATGTAAAATTTTTATGATTTTCGGAAATTTTTGGGTACAGCTTGGAAATCGATTTAACTACTTTGAAACAATGCCAGCATAATGTAAACTAATTTTGACCGCAAGGCCATTTTTCTTTTATTTTAGTGCATTTTTCACATATTAATGCCTTCGGCTATTTCTTAAATATCTCAGCTTCTATTCGTTGTTATGTGACAAAAAAAAATCATTTTACTCGCCATAAAATTGCATAAAAAATATTAAGTTCATAACGCATGCGTAGAATGCATGAGTAGAATGCATTAAAAAATATTAAGTTCATAACCTAAAAAAAGTATTTACTATGGCAAATTGAAAAATGGCTTTTTACCGGTAACTTCCGTCCAATTCGATATTACGGCTTTAAATTATAAGCTTTTGTCGACAAAAGTTTCTGTTATCTAATTCCTAATTTTATTGTGAAATAGGTAGTATTTGTTTTAAAATCACATTTTCATGTTACATTTAAAATACAATATTGAATAGAAATAATGAGAATGAACCAGACTTTTTCTAGAGTAAAAGCGAGAAAAGTAGAATTTTTCGTAACGAAAAAATTGAAAAATAAGATAGTTTTTTTTATATTCTTTATTTCTCCTTCTAACCATCTTAAAGGGCATAAAATTTTACAAATTTAAAAAAAAAGCTTCTTACAACCTTTTGCTTACAAGAAAAATCCGTAATAAGATTTGGAGTAAAATGCGAATTTTGACCAATCCTCTCAAAATTTTTTAATAAAATTTGGAACATTTTTTTGTTAATATAAAAGCTATATTTTCCTATCATTTGAAGCTGTAATATCGAATTAAACGGAAGTTACCCGTAAAAAAACATTTTTTAATTTGCCCTAGTAAATACTTTTTCTTAGGCTATGTACTTAATATTTCTTAATGCAATCTAGGGAGTTTTTTTAGGCAATTTTATGACGAGTAATATAATTTTTTTTTGTCGCATTACAACAAACCGAAGCTGAGACTCTTAAGAAATAGTGAGCCGAAAATGTGAAACAATGTACTAAAACTCCCTGGGGGTAGTACTAGACCATATATCCAAACTTTACATAAATAAAGGGCCAAGTTCTGATGGTATATCTCCCAAATTTTTAGTTAACTGTGCTTATGCTTTGGCCAAACGCGCTGTATATGCTTTTTAAAGTATCCCTGTGGAGTGGTGTTTTTTCTGACCAGTGGAAATTCAGTTTTATTACTCCAGTATTCAAATCAGTCAGACGCTACAAATTATAGACCTATTTCTATTCTAAGTTCTATCCCAAAATTGTTCGAACAAATTATTTGTGATAAATAAAACCTCTTTTAGTTCAGAAACTGCACGGTTTCGTTGTGGGCCGATCGACAGCTACAAACTTGATATTGTTGGTTCAAAGTACTATTGATGCAATGGAGGCAGGTGATCAGGTTGACGTGATTTATACGCATTTCAGCAAGGCCTTCGACACTGTCAACCAAGATAACGATAAGGAAATTAAGAAGTTATGGCTTTTGTGGATCATTACTGAACTGGTTAACCTGTTACCTTAGATATTGGAAACAGTTTGTTAAAGTAAAGGGCTTTGTGTCCTGGGCCCGTTGTTGTTTAATTTATTTATTAATGACCTCCGTGAGGTGATTTTATTTTCAAGGCCCCTGTTTTTTGCAGGTGATTTGAAATTGTTTATGGTAATTCATTCTGTGGATGATGCTGTAAGACTCCAGGGAGACTTGAATAGGGTGAATGAGTGGTGCAGAAGAACAAAATGAATCGTAATATTAAAAAATGCAAGTTAATGTCGTTCTTTTGGGTGAAAACTCTGCTTTTTTATGACTTAATTTTCATATTCACTAGGACTTTATTGCTAAAAATATTTACAACTTTTTGGCTTCATCTGTAGCAATACTAGGGATTTCCAGACTGTAGATAGCATGAATACTTTGTATAAGGCCTTGGTAAGATCTTCTGTAGAGTATCTGTCATGTGTATGGTCGCCTTCATATGCTATACACATTGAAAGGTTACAGAAGAAGTATGAGATATATACTGTCTATGGGGACCTGCTGCGAAGACTCCAGCTGCAATCGCTTTCAAAACGTAGGAAAGTTGCTGATATCTGTTTCTTATTTCGAATTGTAAATGGTCATATAGACTGCTCCGATCTTCTGAGTTTGATAAATTTCCGTGTTTCACCAAGATCAACAAGGGACCACTCACTCTTCGCCCCGAAGTACCATAAATGTAACTATGGCCTATTCTCACCGATCACTAAAATCACTAATGACGCCGGTAAAACGAAACTTGAGGATATTTCCTGGTGTTGTTATTGTATCGTTAAAATTGTTGTTGTATTATTATAATTTCCGTAGAAACTATGTAAAAAATGGGGGCCTGTAAATAAATAAATAAATAAAATAGAGGAAAAATGGTCTTGCGGTCAAAATTAGGCTGAGGTTTACATTATGTTGGCACTGTTTCAAAGTAGTTAAATCGATTTCCAAGCTGTACCCAAAAATTTCCAAAAATCATGAAAATTTTACCGCATTTGCCTCCACTAAAAGTTAAATAATGATAATTTAAATATTATTTTAGAATGGATTTGTATATGTCCCTGTATATATTTGTATACACTTTTAGGCTCTCATATTTTATAATAATATTACTACCATAACTTATTCAATTTATTTTCTGTGAATTGAAAATTTCTAGTTTTTTTCAAAGAATAAGACAAAGGTAGAATATACATTGCAGTACGCACTTTGACTTACAGTTAAAAATGATTGTTTCGCGCACAGATGGTACAGAACGTTTTCTGCCTTGATAGGCTACCAATTCCTTATGACCTAACATAATTTCTATAAAGAAATTATACAAATTTTCTTTACGTTTGAGAATCGATAAAAAACATGGTTTTTAAAACATATTTTGCCAGGTATAGTTGTTACTACAAAATAACTCAAGGTCACCAAAAAACAAAGGAATACATGTGCTCAACATCCAGACGCAAAAAAAGAATAAACAGAGTATGTCATTTATAACAAAGTTTACCGCCAAATTAATGATCCACAGGAACCTTCAATGAGTGTGATAAGCAGATTTTGAACCCTCTCTTACGGCAAAAAAATTCTGTATCCTGCGTCCGTACAATCCCGTTGAAAACCTGAATTATCGCATGCGTTCTGCTAGTAAAACCGGCTGTGGATACGAACCGGTGTTGTCACTTATATTCGTTAATTTCAATAACAAGTGACATGTTGTTACATATAACTACAAATTTAGAAAATATTCAATTGTTTTTACAAATATAGTGTTATTTACGTTTACTTTGTTCTTTATTAGCTAAAAAAATAACGGTAGTTTTACTTCATTAGATCATTTTGATAATATGGCCGTAGTCGGTGAACCATTGAATATTTTAAATTTTGCCAATCTGACGACATTTATCCAACCAAATCATAACTCATTGTTTCTAGTCGCCCGTCGTTATTAATTTTAGTTCGCATTTAAATGTAAACAAGCGAAGCCATCGTTCAATGTAATACAAAATATGTTTATCTAAATACACTATTTGAATTTATTTATTCGCGAAGTTATCAAAACATAAATAAGTCCTTGTTATTATTTCAGTCCTTTAAATTCAACCGGTTTTCCCAAAATAGTTATCCACTTAAATATATAATTTTTATTCATATATCTACACAAGTTACCGACTCACATGTTCCTCAAAACTACAGGACATTTATGGAATCACTTCGGTGTCTGTCTGGCTGTGTATCTGCCTGTCAAACCCAATTTTCTCCGAAACTATTTGACATATAAAGTTTAAATTTATCACAAATATAGGAATTGATGGCCCAGTCAGAGCTGTGTGGTTCTGAGAGTCAAATTTTGACTTTAAGGGTTAGTTTTGGGGAATGAAATTGGAAGTGAAATTTTTTTTAAAAGATCATCGAGTGGGGTATCAAATTAAAGCCTGTGAAAACACCAGTTCAAAAATATATGTCATGTAATACTTGCGCACACTTTTCTGTGTATTATTTTTAAAAAATGACCAAAAATCGCTGTCCCCCCACTCTACCGCGAAAAGTACTGATCAAAAAATTATGAAAAAATTCTTGCATATTCTCCATTAAGTGTAGATTGAGAGAATTATCACGAGTGCATTACGTATTTGATCTGGTATAAAAAAAACTACGTGCCTCGACAATATGGTAAAGCTTTCTTTAATACTCTTTTCAGAACATTATTGTTACCGAGTCTAGCGTCGCTACTGTACCGAGATAAAATTATTTTATTTTATTTGTTTATAATTAAACAAATAGGTGGTAAATATTCGTTTTACACTTTTATCACTAGATTGAGCTAAATTGATTTATTAAAAAATGTAAAAATTAATATTGAATCTTAAGATATTATACCTATCAGGAACCTAATTAGCTTAGCCTAGATAAGGATTTTATTTTAAAGGCAATCACCGTACGGAACACTATTTGCACAAGCCCGACTTGTACTTGGCCGGTTTTTTTATCATAAGAAAACAACATTGAATGTAAATAAACAAAATGTACCCCAATTTTATGCAATGCAATAAACAATACCTGAGGACAGTAAAACAGATTTATTTTTCACCTGTGCATTTCACAATTTAGTTAGAATCTAAACTTAAGTTGTATATTGTATATTTACCAGTAAGTAGCATTTTTCGTTACGAATTTATAAAGAATTCCGGTATGTTTTTAATTGTAAATTTATGAGCTTGTATAAAATGACAGCTACTTGTTTTGTCAATAATTATTTATTATTGAAAAAAACATTAGTCATTATTAATCACAGCACTAGGCTACTAACTGTCATAATATGGGTTTAAAACGAGAAGGTGTGTGTGTTGAGTGGCCGCTCAGGGGTCCGATTCTTGACGGACTAACGGTGGCAGGGAGAAAAAGTTGTAAATGATGTCAATTTTTTTTTTTTTTTTTTCTATTATTGTTAGAAGATTCTCACCTAGGGTACCGTAGTCACTATTTTAGAGAAGGGTTGGTATCTTCAGAAACAACTATTCTACACTATATATCGCTAGTCACCTACGTACTCTCGATTAAAAGCAAATTTCAATCCAAGACACACATTTAAAAAAACGTTTTATAGATAGTACAAGAGTTACCAGCTCACTCGCTAACACAATAAAGACCAAAATTATGTACTTCCAACAAATTCAAATCCTATACAAGTCAGACTCTATTCTACTAACGCTCTTTTGTTTTAGTTCTATTTAGCTGAATTCCAAATATAAATTTCTTTGGTGTACGCTTTTCTAAAGCAAAAAAGCATTTTCGCACTTCGAGAAAATTTAAAACGGATAGTTTGTTTGAAGTTGTTATGGTTATGTAAAAATAGGGAATATTTTTTATTCTATTAATTAAGCCAAAACAGCGGACCATTGCTCCAATGTATATAGCTGAATAACAGTAATACTAATGTATGGAGCAAATATTGATGCACCATAAACATCCAATCTAGAAACCGTGTCGACATGTTAAATTTATAAATAGAAGAAGGGCATTATTCATATATTTATTTCGAATGTTATTTCTGATATCACTTATCAGAAACAACATTCGAAATAATTACTATAATATAATTACTAAGAGAATTTTAGTTCTTGACATGTTTGCGTCTAATTTTCATTTTAAAAACTTTCCTCTAATGAAGAACAGAATGACTATAAACTAGAGGAGGGGCACTCCATTCCTCTAACATCAGCACTCAATTTGTTGGGCGTTAATTTGGGAGCAAATATGTCCTGGTATGAGCATGTTGCAGGCATAGCAAGGACAACTTCTCAAAAGTTGGGAATATTATTTCGAACCAGAAAGCTTTACACTCCACAACAACTGTTAATTCTTTACAAAGCTCAAATTCGACCAACTATGGAATACTGCTCCCATGTTTGGGGCTCCGCTCCCAAACATGCACTGCATTTGCTGGATTCTATTCAGAAAAGAGCTGTTCGTCTGATTGGAGACCCGGAACTGACCGGCGGCCTTAATTCGCTAAAACATCGAAGAACGGTTGACGACTTGACCCTATTCTACAAGTATTTCCATGGAAAATGTTCGGAGGATGTGGCCCGTTTAATTCCTCCCAGAACGATGAATGTTAGAAATATACGTCGCGCTGATACTTCACATCGGTATGAGGTGCAGCTTGCTACGCCTCACACAACGCTTTTCAAGCAGTCTTTTATATGGGGAAACATCATCCCTTTGGAATAATTTGCCCAGGACTGTGTTTCCCACCGAGTACAATTTACAGCGATTCAAGAGAAACTTGAATCGCTTTTTCCGCACACGTGCTGCTCCTGTAGCGCTTTAGGGACCTCCCTGCAGCACGTGTGCTAGACCAATAAAAAAAAACTCTTAATAAAAGACATTCTTGTTTTACTAATTATCGATTAGATAAACATAAAAAGTTTTTTTTTATTAAAGTATTGCTTAATTTTCTGCATTCAAAAAAATATTCACAGAATAAATTGAGAATTTTGCCTCACAAATAAGAGAGAAAAAACCAAAAGAAGAAGAAATCCATCTTTTACATCAGTTTTTAATGTAAGATAATATAAAATGCACCTTCTTTGTTTCTGCACCCTAGTAGCGACACTATGGATAGCTCAGTGAACTAGACATAAATTTTAACTAGAAATCTGTAGTAGATGTGATCTATGGCGTTTTTTTTTTAAATTTTGTTCTTTTATTGTATTTTTTTAAGAGATAATAGCTACACATTATTTACTAACGTATTCAAAAATAGGTCAAACATTATATTGCCACCAACACCTTTTTTTCTTATTTATGTATATATAAACTGGTGAGCAAAAAAATCGACTCAAACGATTTTGCTTCATTTAACACCGATCCTCGAATTTAATTATGAAACAGTGGTATCATTATAATGCTGATTTTCTACTCTTTCCAATAATACCAAAATCATTTAGATCTCCGAAAAGTGTTACTGATTAAAACGGTTTTACTCAATAAAACCGTTTTTGCTTGCTCAACAACGTACTCGTTACGCGCTATTCTTCCTTATAAAAACACATGCAACTGTATTTTCCTATCAGATCTTAAGCCGTCAACATTTTGGGAATCTCGAGCAGTTGTATCTGGTATCTCCAAGACATTCGACCATGCTTAGCACGATGAACTGCTGGACAAGCAGCGCTCTTATGGTTTATCCAAAGGGTTTTGTTTATGGTTGAATATTAGTTAGGAAGTTGTTCAACTTAATAAGGACCTTTAAGAAATTCTATCTTGGGGTGAAAGTAACCAAGTGAACTTTAACGCTACAAATTCCCATTTAGAATTTTTTTCTAAAAAAGTAAACTTTGCGGAACCCGACGTAGTTACATCGGGACACTTCATTCTTCTCTCATCATCATTTAACTTGCTCGGCATTAATTTGGGAGTAAACATGTCTCGGCATGAACATGTTGCATGAATAGGGAAGTGAGCTGGAAATATTATTTTGTACTAGAAAGCTTTATACTCCTCAGCAACTTTTAATCCTTTACAAAGCTCAGATTTGACCAATGATAACATACGTTACAATTTTTAGATTTTTAATTAGAAGACAGCTAGCTATTCGCCTGATGCGAGCCACTGTGTTTCTCATCGAGTACAATTTGCAGTCATTCAAGAATAACAAGAATCGCATTTTGCGTATATGCGTCGTTCCTGTAGTGCTTAATGGATTACACTTAACTATGTGTACCGTGGCCGTAAAAAAAGCATATCTTTTATTGTGATCGATGGCTTCTCGTGGAATACAATAGAACTAACTTGCTCGACATAAAGGAGATATGATACTCTTTATAATAATGCACAAATTTATAGACAATTTAAAAAATATATAAAATAAAACAGGCATAGATAAGTATGTGTTTGTATCTCAATATTTAACCATCTTTACGAATTCACAAGGATGATGGTAGTAAATTTGGCATACTAAAAGTATATAACAATATATTAAAAAATTATAGACTGGTTAACTAATTACTTTTTTTTTTAGTGTATTGATTGAAAGTAGTAAAATCCATATTTCACATTTAGGAATAAAACATTTGTTATGACCTTTCCAGATAAATTCTTATGAAAACAATTTTTTAGGTCTGATAGATGATTTTTTGAAATTAAAAAAAGACAAAGCTTTTACTATAAATTTTCAACTTATCTTTGATTGGTAATCTAATGCCGATCTATTATTTGTTTGAGGTCCTTTATTTTTTTTTGGGCTATTTAATTATTCGGAAAGCGTAAACTCAAAAGCACGGAATAAATCTCTATATCGGGGCAAAACTGTATAAAGGCATTAGAAATATATTGGTTTCGTATATGTAAATATATTCTGTATGATCATCAAAAAAGTTTTCATTGTAACATATTTCTGTACAAGCAATAATTACACTGGCGAGCAAAAAAACCGACTGAAACTATTTGGCTTTATTTAACACGGATCCTAGAATTTAGAGTTCATATATTTTTACAGATTTTAGTATCCCATTCTAGTCTGTTTCTAATGATACCAAATTCCATAGCACACCTCATGCTTTTTACTGATTAAAATGATTGAAAGGGGAAACAAGGAGAACAATGATTGAAAATACTGATAAGAGAAAGGCAAAATTAAACAAATTTTAAGTTTAACCATTAAATTTATTGACAAAAACCAAAATCAATATTTTTTATTATCCCCTCTAGCCCTTATTATTGCTTCTGGCCGGTTTTTCATGGCGTGATGTGCTTTTTCACCACTGTCTGTGAGATTCTTCCCCATTCTTCCGCCATCGCTACTTTTAAGTCCCTCAAGGATGCGGAGGCTGGATTTCTGGCTTCTTTTGAGCTCATCCCACATGAGCTTGAATGGATTGAGGCCAGGACTCCACGCAGGCCATTCTAATGTGGATCTTCTCACTTCTGCCAAGTATTGCCGCATCGATGCAGTAGCATGTGGCGTCTCATCAGTCACGAAAACTAAATTGGTTTTCGCATTCAGTGAGATACCTTCCCACTTCATAACAGAACCTTCTCCATAGGCGACCGTTTCAGTAATGCAGCACTGCGCATAGCGCTTCTCAGGCCTCCTATACACTCGTCTTCTTCCATCATTGTCATATAGAAACATTCGGGACTCGTCGGTTTCTTAGAGTGTTGTTGACAATGAAGCGGTCGTCTCGCTCCGAGGTACACCGTCTTCTTCCTGATCCTGGTCTCCGTGTAAAGGCGCCAGTTTCTCGCTAACATCTGTAGACTCTGGAGACAGCTGACTGGCTCAGATGCAGTTTCTCAGCGACTACACGTTGGCTATGCCCTCCTTGCAATAGGGCAATGACTTGTACCGTTTCTTCCGGAGTGGTATCCATTTTCCGGTGACGTAATTAGTGAGCAGGTATAGCAGAGATGTTGACGGCTTAAGATCTGATAGGAAAATGCAGTTGCATGTGCTTTTATAAGGAAGAATAGCGCGTAACGAGTACGTTGTTGAACAAGCAAAAACGGTTTTATTGAGTAAAACGGTTTTATTGATGGAAGAAGACGAGTGTATAGGAGCCCTGAGAAGCGCTATGCGCAGTGCTGCATTACTGAAACGGTCGCCTATGGAGAAGGTTCTGTTATGAAGTGGGAAGGTATCCCACTGAATGCGTAAACCGATTTAGTTTTCGTGACTTATGTGACGCCACATGCTACTGCATCGATGCGGCAATACTTGGCAGAAGTGAGAATATCCACATTAGAATGGCCTGCGTGGAGTCCTGGCCTCAATCCATTCGAGCTCATGTGGGACGAGCTCAAAAGAAGGATTCAAGCCAGAAATCCAGCCTCTGCATCCTTGAGGGACTTAAAAGTAGCGATGGCGGAAGAATGGGGAAGAATCTCACAGACAGTGGTGAAAAAGCACATTACGCCATGAAAAACCGGCCGGAAGCAACAATAAGGGCTAGAGGGAATAATACAAAATATTGATTTTGGTTTTTATCAATAAATTTAATGGTTAAACTTAAAATTTGTTTAATTTTGCCTTTCTCTTTTCAGTATTTTCAATTATTGTTCTCCTTATTTCCCCTTTCAATCATTTTAATCAGTAAAAAGCATGAGGTGTGCTATGGAATTTGGTATCATTAGAAAGAGACTAGAATGGGATACTAAAATCTGTAAAAATATATGAACTCTAAATTCTAGGATCCGTGTTAAATAAAGCCAAATAGTTTGAGTCGTTTTTTTTGCTCGCCAGTGTAGTTATTGCTTGTACAGAAATATGTTACAATGAAAACTTTTTTGATGATCATACAGAATATATTTACATATACGAAACCAATATATTTCTAATGCCTTAATAGAGATTTATTTCGTGCTTTTGGGTTTACGCTTTTCGAATAATTAAATAGCCCAAAAAAAATAATAATAAAGGACTTCAAACAAACAATAGATCGGCATTAGATTACTAATCAAAGATAAGTTGAAAATTTATAGTAAAAGCTTTGTCTTTTTTTAATTTCAAAAAATCATGATCTATCAAACCTAAAAAATTGTTTTCATAAGAATTTATCTGGAAAGGTCATAACAAATGTTTTATTCCTAAATGTGAAATATGGATTTTACTACTTTCAATCAATACACTAAAAAAAAAAGTAATTAGTTAACCAGTCTATAATTTTTTAATATATTGTTATATATTTTTAGTATGCCAAATTTACTACCATCATCCTTGTGAATTCGCAAAGATGGTTAAATATTGAGATACAAACACATACTTATCTATGCCTGTTTTATTTTATATATATTTTAAATTGTCTATAAATGTGTGCATTATTATAAAGAGTATCATATCTCCTTTATGTCGAGCAAGTTAGTTCTATTGTATTCCACGAGAAGCCATCGATCACAATAAAAGATATGCTTTTTTTAGGGCCACGGTACACATAGTTAAGTGTAATCCATTAAGCACTACAGGAACGACGCATATACGCAAAACGCGATTCTTGTTATTCTTGAATGAGTGCAAATTGTACTCGATGAGAAACACAGTGGCTCGCATCAGGCGAATAGCTAGCTGTCTTCTAATTAAAAATCTAAAAATTATAACGTATGTTATCATTGGTCAAATCTGAGCTTTGTAAAGGATTAAAAGTTGCTGAGGAATATAAAGCTTTCTAGTACAAAATAATATTTCCAGCTCACTTCCCTATTCATGCAACATGTTCATGCCATGACATATTTACTCTCAAATTAATGCCGAGCAAGTTAAATGATGATGAGAGAAGAATGAAGTGTCCCGATGTCACTACGTCGGGTTCCGCAAAGTTCACTTTTTTAGAAAAAAATTCTAAATGGGAATTTGTAGCGTTAAAGTTCACTTGGTTACTTTCACCCCAAGATAGAATTTCTTAAAGGTCCTTATTAAGTTGAACAACTTCCTAACTAATATTCAACCATAAACAAAACCTTTTGGATATACCATAAGAGCGCTGCTTGTCCAGCAGTTCATCGTGCTAAGCATGGTCGAATGTCTTGGAGATACCAACTACAACTGCTCGAGATTCCCAAAATGTTCAACTTGGCTCAAATATGTGTAACAAGAGTTAGAGAATCTCCTGTTCACTTTTCTTACAAAAGTCAAAATTTGTTTACCTTTTCCGTGGTTGAGTTGAACTGTAGTGGTTTTTTTGCCTAAGTTATCTTCTAAGCTACAGATGATTCATTTAGCTTCTTTAGTATGCTGCCGAAAAATATCAAAAGATACAACATTTACGAGAACATTTTTTTAAGTTTAATAATATACATTATAATTATCAATTTAAAGATTTTTTTGTTTACAGCAAGTGGTAAATTACTTATACAGATAGAAAAAGACAAAGTTACTAATACTGGACAATAAGGAACCTAAAAGTAAATTTCTAGGTTACAGTTACGGGCCGATCTAAAAACATATGGTGATTACGATTTATTTACTTTATTACGAAAGAAAAAGCTGACTTTATTATCCATTTGATATATAAAACATAATATAATTGAAACTTACGAAATTATAACTAAAGTTATTAAATAATTCAATATGCTCTGTGGAGAATATTTCAGAATTTTTTCAAAATTTTTTGATGAGTACTTTTCGAGATAAGGGGGTACAGCGATTTTTCGCAATTTTTTAAAAATAGTACAAAAAAAGTGTACGAAAGTACACTTTTTTTATACACATCATATATATTTTTGAACTCGTGTTTTCACAAGCATTCATTTGACACCCCACTCCATGACCTGGTAATTTTTTTTTTTTCGTTTCTGATTTCACCCCCCCAAAACTAATCCTTTAAGTCAAAATTTAACTTTCAAAACCACGAGACTCTGATGAGGCCATAAATTCCTATATATATAGTGCCAAATTTAAACTTTGTATGTTAAGTAGTTTCGGAGAAAATCGGATTTAATAGACAGACGGACAGGCGAACAGATAGACAGATGGACAGACACCAAAGTGATCTTATAAGTGTTTCGTGCGGAACACTAAAAATAACCGAGAATATTCGCAGTATAACGCAATAAATTCAGCTCAGCAGAACATCTCATAGCGGTCTTATTTTCTCATCTGTTTAGCATTGTCAGTTTCTATATTCTACATATTTTGAATTATTATAATTTTTTAAAATGGAATGCGGTTTGTTTTTACTTCCGTTGACAAATATAAGAATCTTGCATTATACTCCCGTTACATTTCTAACGCGAAGTCATTATCCGCCATTAGCATTGTGTCATCGACTTATCTTACTTTATTGATTCTATCGTCGTTATTGCTGATTCCTTTGTATCCGATGTTAGGCAGTGCATAAAACAGTACGACATTAAAGGATACATTTAGGAGAAATGGGGACATTATACATCCCTCACGAATATCCCAGTTTGTACAAATTCAGGAAGGGATCTTTCGATCTTGATGTTAACATTCTTGTTTCAGTATAAATTAGCAATAATGTAGATGTCGCCGTCATGTAAAATACCCTTTTGTTGTCTATGAGACAAGTGTGGTTATTAGATTTCTAGATAAGAGGGCGACCATTTTTAGATCGCTTGTTCTAAATACAGAAAATGTTTGTTGTTATCTTACGCATGTAATTTCAATTACATAGGGGTCCAAACAGAGCTATCGGTCAGTCAATTAGAGTAGTTGAAAAAACTAGCGGTAATTCAACTAATTTAATTCCACAGCGTTCTTTATGGTACAGTAAAAAAAGGTCAAAATAATGATGAGATACGCACAGTTTAGATACAGCAATATTATGATTTTATCCTCTCTGGGGTATCATGAGTATTGTCCTGAGTTTTGGACCTTGAAAAACTTGTGCTCTTTTTCTTATAAACAAATTAAGTTTACAAAACGCGTTTTTTGAGCCTAATATGTGAATGTGTGTTATATAAGTCTATCGAGACAAAAAAATCTTCGTAATGAAATTTCCAATAAATTCTCGTTAGTTTTAGGTCGCTCAAATGTGTACATAACCTACAAAATTGAAAAAAAAAAAGAGCAAAATTTGTTTTTTTTTCTATTTTATTGTACACGTCGACTAAGTGGACCGATCGGCTTGAAACTTTCAGAAAATGTGCCTTTTGTTATAGCAAAAAATTTGAATTCCCAGCCATTTTATGCCATTTAGTACAAAATGGATCTTTTTTTTCAAAATTTAGATCTCGACGTCAGCTTTCCGATGCCACTAAAAAAAATTTTTTTTGGTGTCATTTTAACCGTTTTTTTTTACCTTTGTTTATTAATCAAATAACAACAAATGCGTTTTTTCGATCATTTTCAAAAAAAAAATTAAAATTTTTTATCACATCTGGTACAGAATCGCAAGACCTTTATTTAAAAAAAAAATCATTTTCGTTAATGTGAAAATGACCGAAAGAACGCATTTGTTGTTATTTAATTAATAAACAAATGTAAAAAAAACTGTTAAAATGACTCCAAAAAAAATTTTTTTTTAATGGTATCGAAAAGTTGGCGTCGAGTCCTAGATTTAAAAAAAGAGATCTATTTTGGTCCAAATGGCATAAAATGGCGGGTAATTCAAATGTTAAATAAAAAATTCAATTGTATCCACTGGATTCAATATTTTTGTACCAAAATTTCAGGGTATTTTTGCTATAATAAAAGGCATATTCTTGAAAGTTTCAAGCCGATTGGTTCACTTAGTCGACCTGTACAATAAAATATAAACAAAACAGTTTTGTGGCTGTTTTTTAAATTGTCTAGTTAAACGTATTATTAGTTCACATCTTTAAGTGTTCCAAAAAGTGCACTTTTTGTAAACTTATAAGACTTTTTTTGGCAAGCAAGTTAACCCTAATGACTTTTTGATAATTTGTCATTTTAATGAAAATCCATAAAACCAAAATAACTCCTGATAATTATGTTATCACAACGCTCAAGTTGCCGCCCTCTGGATTATTATCCCTGAGTAATTCAATTACCTTAATTTGAATAAAATAGTATAAAGTAATCGGAATATTAAAAAGTAATAAAAAATTCATGGAGTAATTAAATTACGTTTAATATAAACTACGCCTACGGCAAAAGATAATTTAATTGCAGTAATTCATTTTAAAATTAATGATTTTAGACTATATATAATACTAATAATAAATATTTTTATTGACGATAATTGTAGTTGAACTATTTTTTTAAATAATCGACAGCTAAGGGTTTAAGTAGAAAATATTCTCATATTTGAAACCTGAGAATCGATTTTGAATACACCTTAACATTGCGAACTCTTAAAATCTCAAAACGTATTAGGTTGTCCCAATATTTTTTTACTTAGTGTCACAGTATTTTACCTTTATAACACTTCTTGATAGACATATATTATTCCGTTTCTTTAACATGTTACGTTAATTAGAAGAAAAATACTTTAAACCACTGGTAATCATAGGTTTTTCTTCTAATATTTTGCACCTAAATTAGAAGTTTAATATACTGAAAATTAGAATATTGAGGGAGTTTTTCCGTATTATATTTTAAAGATTTTCAAGGTACAGTCAAAAAGCAGTGTTATTGAAATAATATATATTTCCAAGTGTACCATGCTTTATCACTTTGAAAATTACTTTTGGATTGATTTAGAAGCCAAACACAAATCTTATCTTCTTTTTTAACCTACCCCATCTCTCGTAATTCCTGCCGGGTTTAATATGTGAGACAATCTGAACGCTCTTTTTATACAATGATTAAAAAACTATGGTATAGACAAGTTTTCATACAAGGATTACAGAATAAGCAGAGTATTAGATAATAACAATTTTGCCTTTGGCACCCGATTTGAAAACATATTAACACTCTTTTGACATATAATCCCATAATCCCATTTTAGTATCTTGCAAGACTTGATATATTGGTAAATTTTAAAAAATTTCTCTTTTGTAGTGCCGATCCGATATGGTTTGTACAGGCCTTAAATCTCTTTAAAAAACCGGTCAAGTGCAAGTTGAACTTGCACAATTAGTGTTCCGTACGTTGATTGTTTTTAAAATAAAAATTTTTGTTAGGGTGGTATAAAATGATCAGTGACTTCACAAAACACACCCCAAATGAGTTTTCAACAAAGTTTGTTTCCAATCTTTACTGAAAACTGGTGACTTGAAATTTTGTTTTTTTTTATATACCAAATAAATTATTAAAGGTAATGCACTCGTGATAATTGTCGTTCAATCTATACCCCGTGGAGAATATTCCAGAATTTTTTCGAAATTTTTTAATCAGTACTTTTCGAGATAAGGTAGGGGACAGCGATTTTTTAAAAGTAATACGAAGAAAAGTGTGCGCAAGTATTATATATATATATATATATATATATATATATATATATATATATATATATATATATATATATATATATATATGTATATATATATATATATATATATATATATATATATATATATATATATATTTTACTCGTGTTTTCACAAGCTTTCATTTGACACCACACTCGATGACCTAGTAAAAAAAATTTTTTTTTTTCACTTCCGATTTCACCCCTCAAAACGAACCCCTTAAGTCAAAATTTATGTTACGGTGGTATAAAAGAATCAGTGACTTCACAAAACACACCCCAAATGAGTTTTCAACAAAGTTTGTTTCCAATCTTTACAGAAATCTAATGACCTTGAAATTTTTGTTTTTTTTATATACCATATAAATTATTAAAGGTAATGCACTCGTGATAATTTTCGTTCAATCTACACCCCGTGGAGAATATTCCAGAATTTTTTCGAAATTTTTTGATAAGTACTTTTCGAGATAAGGCCCGGGACAGCGATTTTTCGCGAATTTTTAAAAATAATACAAAGAAAAGTGCGCGCAAGTATAATATTATATATATATTTTTTACTCGTCTTTTCACAGGCTTTCATTTGACACCACACCCGATGACCTAGTAAAAAATTTTTTTTTTCACTTCCGACTTCACCCCCCAAAACTAACCCCTTAAGTCAAAATTTAATTCTCAAAACTACATGGCTCTGATGAGGCCATCAATTCCTATATTACTACCAGATTTCACCTTTCTATGTCAAATAGTTTCGGAGAAAATCGGGTGTGACAGACAGACAGACAGACAGACAGACAGACACCGAAGTGATCTTATAAGTGTTCCGTACTGAACACTAAAAATGGCTTTAGTTAGATATTTTTGTAGTTTGCTCAGCTTTGAAATATTTCTAATACTGCTAGATTAAAATTTTATTTATGTGATAGAAATATATCTCTTTTAATCATACTTTTCTGCCAAAGGCTGCTAATTACCTTTGCTGATAAGGTTTCGTTAAAAATGTTAGTGCTAATTTTTTAACTTTTTCTAAGTTTCCAACGTCTACTTTTATTTAAAACTCTGATTTCAACCTGGTTTTTACATTATTCGATGTAAGCATCTATTTGCCTTATTTGTTATATTTTCTGGATTGTAAGTTATAATTTTAAGTTGTTGTACCTATTACTTCAATGGTAGGGAAAATTACTTTTTATCCATCTGGCTACCACGTTTTAAACTAAGAGTTAACCCTTGTGATTATCCTATTGGACCAAGAAGCAGCAGCTAAAATCTAAAAATAAATTATTTTCAAGGAAAAAGAAAGATGGGATTTATTCTTTGCTCTTATATTAACTCTAAATTATTATTATTTTGATATTATTAGATTCTTGTAAATATGGCAACTATGCACGGAATATTGGGTTTTAAATCTGTTTTTATCTAGATTTTTCTTCCTCAAGAAAGGTAAAAATACATTTAAAAAAAAAACAATTTGCTGGTGGGCCTATTTTGACTCTCAACCTAAAAACTATTAAATTCCGTACACTCCAGCAACATTAATAGAGACTAGGATCACGGTCTACATCACAAGTAGGAAAGGATCATTACAAAGGTATAAATATCATTACTTAAATTGTACTCCTTCGAAGCATACACCGTAAGCGAGAAATCGAAAAGTTACATGAAACTGACGCAATCTAATTCCAAGAACCATAATTTCTCATAGACTCATACTACTATATGTTAATATGTGTGAAGATTTAAGTAATGTTTAGAAATTATCTAATGTACAGAGCATATCTTCAAAAAAGTGTAGTTGAATTTAATACAGTTTCCTGAGCCATATTGCCTATCTGGTATGCAAAAAAAATTAGGTTGTCTATTAAAACGCTAAAACTTTTCTCGATATTTTGTGATATTTGGAAAATCTTCATTACTACCCACACCCAGTATACATTCTTTATTCATTAACTCCTGTATCTCTAATTTATCATTTTGTTTGAACAGGAAAGGTCGAGCTAATTTTAAATCAAAAAATAAGAAATTTCCTTCAAGGGTATTTATAGCTTAAATATTAAAAAGAATCTTAAGCCTACCAGCGATACTTAGTAATTTAAATTACGCCCAACTTTTAAAATGACATTTGAATAATTTAAATACCGTCAAGTATGGAAGTTGATTAACAATCATTGCCACAGATATTTCGGTTTAATTTATTTTAACTTCAATTAAGGGCCCTACTAAACTTTGTTTAATTGGAGTTGTAGCTTTTATTTCAAATATTAACAAAATATATTTAATTATGGTAATTCTGATTTAAAATAAACCTAATTTAAAAGATAATTATTTTTTATTCATATTATTTTACCTCACCTGCTTAAAACTAAATTTCGTGAATAAGAAATTAATTATATGAAAGTATCAGATAGGACTCATACTATTTTATGATAGTATGTATGAAGATTTAAGTAATGTTTAGAAATTATCTAATATACAGAACATATCTTCAAAAAAGTCTTGTGGAATTTATTACACTTTTCTGAGCCATGTTGCCTATCCGGAATGCAAAAGAAATTATGTTAAGTGTTTATTAAAACGCTAACATTTTCATGGATATTTTATGAAATTTGAAAAACCTTCATTACTACCCACACCCTGTATACATTATTTATTCGTTAACTTCTATATTTCTAATTTATCATTTTATATGAAAACGAAAGGTCGAGCTAATTTTACATTAAAAAATAAGAAATTTCCTTCAAGGGTATTTATAGCTCAAATATTAAAAAGAATCTTAAGCCTACCAGCGATACTTAGTAATTTAAATTACGCTCAACTTTTAAAATGACATTTGAATAATTTAAATACCGTCAAGTATGGAAGTTGATTAACATTCATTACCACAGATATTTCGGTTTAATTTATTTTAACTTCAATTAAGGGCCCTATTAAACTTTGTTTAATTGGAGTTGTAGCTTTTATTTCAAATGTTAACAAAATAAGTCTCATTTAAAAATAAACGTAATTTAAAATATAATTATTTTTTATTTATATTATTTTACCTCACTTGATTAAACCTAAATTTCGTAAATAAGGAATTAATTTAACCGAAGTATCAGATTGGACTGCATTTGAGAAATAAATGCTGCAAGATCTAAATATAAGTAAACTAGCATGTATTTTTACTAGTGTCGGAACAGTACATCCAATAGCTATCCCAGCAATCTTATTGTAGAAAAAAGGATGCAAAAATGTTTAGAACATTTTCAGATCATGAAACGATTTGTAGAAATTTGATTTGTTTAATTGTATACACAGTCTTGCACAGATTTAATGGACTAACTTTATAGGCATCTTCCATGATATGGTATTGTGCTCCACTAACAGCAACTTTATGCACAGCAGCAACTGTAAGCACATGCAACCGATGAGTTGGGTGAAGTAGTATGTCTCTAATATACTTTTCAGGTTGTTCCATTTGGACATATGTCGTTTTAAATCGTAAAATAGCTTTAGCTACGAAAATTATCTACCCATCTTTTAAGTTAGGTAGCAAATGATAGCAAAAGTTGCTAAAGTGAAAAACTCCAAGATAGAAAAACTAAGCCAAGATACCAAAAATAAAATAGAAGAATAAAGGCAATTATTCAGAAAAGGTAAATATGAAGAATTTAGACACATGGCAAAGGAAACTAGAAGGATGATAAGAAAAGAACTACAAAACTATTATGAAATCGAATTGGAAAAATTAATAGAGGAAAACAAGGGAATAAAATGACTTAGACGAAACGGAAACAGACACATTATAACACTAACAGACGAAAACGGAGAGACATAAGACACTTGGAGGAGATTATAAAAGAAACAGAGAGATTCTGTACAAACGTGTTCGACACAAAAACTCAACAACAATACAGCAGTGCAACCAATGAGAAAAAGATATTCAACGTAGGTTCAGAAGAAATGCCGCATATAACAACGGAAGAACTAAGATATGCACTGAAACAAATGAAGAACAATACAGCACCAGAAGAAGATGGAATAGTGATTGAAATGATAAAAGAAGGAGAAGAAGAAATTTTAATACAAATCCGTGACCTTTTCAACATATGCCTAACAAAAGAAGAAATTTCCAAGAACTGAAATAACGCAAGCATGATATTATTACATAAGAAGGATGATCAGACCAACCTCGAGAATTATAGACTGATAAGCCTTTTATCACAATTATATAAAATATTCACTAAAGTTATTACAAATCGCGTAACTAAAAAACTTAAAGAATACCAACCAATCGAACAAGCCGGTTTTAGAAGAGACTATAGTACAAGTGAACACTTAATAACAATGAGAAAATCAGTTGAGTACAACTTTGAACTAAACCTAGCATTTGACGACTTTCAAAAAGCCTTCGACATAGTAGAACACTGGGCAATTATGAAGTCTTTAAAAAACTCCAGAATAGACCATTGTTACATAAGGCTATTTAAAAACATATATAAGAACGCTACATCCACTATACATCTGAACGAAAACACCAAACCAATGAGTATAAAAAGAGGTATAAGACAAGGAGATACTCTTTCGCAAAAATTATTTTCGAATGCTGATGTTTTCAAACAACTAAATTGGAAAGACAATAAGGACATCCTAATGAATGGAAAAAGACAGAAATCCCTGAACCACTACAGATTATATTAACGGAGCTGGACAAAGTATCAAATGAAATCGATCTAAACATGAATCTAACAAAAAACAAAAGTTATGGGTAGTAAATCCCTAGAACAGAAAATAAAAATTAAAAACCCAAGAACTAAAAGAAGTCGACAATAATGTTTATTTAGAACATATGATAAAGCTTGGAAGGGAAAATCAAAAAATATAAATTTACAGAAGAAGAGTGGCCTGGGCTGCCTTTGAGAAATTAAGACGCTAAAAAATAAAAATATACCAATGCATCTACGTTCTAGACTATTTGACCAGTTTACCACTTTTGACATACGGAGCTCAGACGTGGACTGTCACAAAATAATCAATGAACACACTAAGAGTGACACATAGAGCAATGGAGCGCCAAATGTTGAGCATAACACTTCAAGACCACAGAACAAACTTCTGGATAAGAGGAGTAAGTAACAAAAATAAAAGACGTCGCCAAAGCAGTGGCGGAACTGAAGTGGAAATACGCAGGCCATGTAGCAAGATATAATGATGAAAGATGGACCAACACAATTCTGAAATGGAGGCCCTACTTGGGAAAGAGATCTAGGGGACGCCCTCAATGCGATGGACCGACGATATAAAAAGATCTGCTGGACTGATGTGGATCCGAGAAGCGCAAGATCGAAACAAATGGCAAGGAATGAGGGACGCCTATGTCCAGAAATGGATCGAAGATTAAGGCTGAGCAAATGAGAGCAAATAATTAAGAGAGAACAATTATCAATTAATATTTTTTTAATCCCACTTGTTAATTAATATAAGTCTGTCAACAAGTAATTTACTTGTAAACTGCTTAAAACTCACTTGTTATATATCGACATTTTACGTTTGTAAAATAACTCACATTTTTTCTAACTTGTTATTGAAAAACCAGTTGTTTTCTGAAATAGGTTTTAAAAATGGTAAGTGATTAATTAGAATTTTAGGAGAAAAAATTCTTGCTACATTTTTAAAACATCTAATCATAAACTAATAAAAGTCAATATTGTTATTTTACTAAAATAATCTTCTAAAAAGTCAATATATGTTTGAAAATTTAAACTGACTATTACTTTCAGCTCATTTGTAACAGACTACGTGGGTCTGAACTAACCTGAACTACAATCTAAACAAAAATCTTTAAGAAAGAAAGCTCTCTCTTTATGAATTTATATATTCGATACTACATTCGTAAACTTTTGAATGGGCAAGAAAGTAAAAAATAGTTATAGTCTAATCGAACAGTGGTTACATTTAAGTTGGATTTTTCTTTTACATACATTAATTGCTTTAATGGTTTTTCGTTTGTATTACTAGTTGTCGAAACTGAAAATTATTTGAATTTATATAAAAATAACCGGTCAAGTGCAAGTTGAACTTGCGCAATTAGTGTTTCGTACGTTGATTGCTTTTAATATAAAAAATTTTGTTATGGAGGTATAAAATGATCAGTCACTTCACAAAACTCACCCCAAATGAGTTTTCAACAAAGTTTGCTTCCAATCTTTATTGAAAATTGTTGACCTTGATATTTTTGTTTTTTTATTTACCAGATAAATTATTAAAGATAATGCACTCGTTATAATTTTCGTTCAATCTACACCCTGTGGAGAATATTCCAAAATTTTTTCAAAATTTTTTGATCAGTACTTTTGGAGATAAGGGAGGGTATAGCGATTTTTCGCGATTTTTCAAAAATAATACAAAGAAAACTGTGCACAAGAATTACATTAAATATATATTTTTTATTAGTGTTTTCACAGGCTTTCGTTTGACACCACAGTCGATGGCCTAGTAAAATTATTTTTTTTCACTTCCGATTTCACCCCCCAAAACTAACCCCTTAAGTCAAAATTTAACTTTCAAAACTACATGGCTCTGATAAGGCCATCAATTCCTATATTATTCCCAAATTTCAACTTTCTACGACAAATAGTTTCTTAGAAAATCGGGTGTGACAGACAAACAGACGGACGGACGTGCGGAACACTAAAAAAATTACAAGCGGGTTCAATAACACACGTTCTTGTAGGTAATGTTAAATAGGTTTTTACTATTTCAGACAATAATTATGAGGTATTTACTTTACTACTATAAGATATAGTCATACTATTTTTTCATACTGGCATAAAATAGGATCAAATAGCATTTTTTTTTCTTTGGTTCCAGGAAGGCAATATCTCACTTTCACACAAAATAGTTACTCTTCTCAGATTTCCTATTTATTTATATTTATACTTAAAGACCAGCACTAAATATTGCAATTTAAGGAAGATTTTTTTCCAGTGGTTTTTTCCTAAATTCTAACTCTCGTTCTTTAACAATAATAGTCTAGATCGTAAAGACGTGTGTATCTACGTATCAAAAAAAACTTAATAAATTCACATAACATAGGTATGAAGGTAAACGAATTCCAAATCACGCAAACGGAGCAGGTGGTCTAAGCAAGAGCACAAGAAATAGTAAATAATTTATACTTACATATATTTTGTAATTTCACCCTCTCTTAAATAATTACCTGGAATAAAAATAAAACGCATTAATAGAAGTTTAAAAGATTGCATTCTTAGTAAATCATAGTTCAATGTGGCAAAAACGTTAATAACGGCTCAGACTGAAAGTTTATCTTCAAAATCAAAAACAAAATAATTCAACCAAAATTGAAGAAAACCTTACTTTAAAGTATGCTTTTGTACCATAGTTCCAGTAAGTCTTGTGTCAAAAATGCTTCTATCCTAAGAATCAAACCTACTATTAGAACAAGGAGCGATGATTGACTTGAGTCAATCATCGCTCCTGACGAAGCTAACATGGTTAGCGAAACGCGCGTCGTGTGCAAAAATAAAATATTTGGTGCAGTGGTAATATGGCATAACAATCAGAATTGATACTAGAAATTATATGAATTAAGAAAAAGGAAAATTGGTCTTATAACCTTATATATATATATATATATATATATATATATATATATATATATATATATATATATATATATATATATATATATATATATATATATTAAACTGACCACAAAAAAAAGTTTTTATTGTTGGCGGTACTACCTTCTTTGATGTATAAATAGCGAACCTTATAAATTTTTGTCCAAAAAAAAGGTTTAGAGGGTCGTTAAGTCGATTTTATTGGTAACATCAGTGTATTGTATATTTTACAGGATCAAAACATAATTGTATGTTGAAAACATTACTTTTTTGAGGTTTCGATTGCATAAATATGTTGAACTGACAATTACGTACAAATTTAGACAACGTGCCGCCACGAGCGACCAAGTCAACCCAAGTTATGAACAATTAAATGACATTTAGAATGGACAAAGAAACCAAATTTCAAACTTAATGGTTACTTTACGTTGCACACATTATTTTTTTGAGCAATAAATTGCAAAGATATGCAGGAGTGACAATTTTAAATAATCTTAGGCTACGTGCAACTATGGACGACCAAGTCAACTCAAGTTATCAGCAATTAAAAGACGATTAAAATGCAACATAGGCCAAATTTCTTATTTAATGGTTACGTTTTATGGCGCATCTTATTTTTTTGAGGTATAAATTGCATAAATATCCAGGACTGACAATTATAAACAAATTTAGACCACGTGCAGCCATAAGCGACCAAGTAAAGTTAAGTTATGATCAATTAAATGACGTATAAAATTCAACAATAGGCTACTATTTACATTTATTTATTTATATTATTATTTGTATAGGCTACTAAAATAGTAGACAGGAAAACTAACCTAACTTACCCTAACGCGTAGAGGGAAAATATATAAAAGTAAGTACATTCTCAAACCGAAACAAGCTTTATATGTAAATATATATATATATATATATATATATATATATATATATATATATATATATATATATATATATATATATATATATATATATATATATATATATACATATATATATACATATATATATACATATATATATATTATATATATATATATATATATATATATATATATATATATATATAATAAATAAATAAACAAATAAATATAAATTTTTGAATTTTATACGTCTTTTAATTGATCATAACTTGATTTTACTTGGTCGCTAATGGCTGCACGTTGTCTAAATGTATTCATAATTGTCAGTCTTGTATACCTATGCAATTTATACCTCAAAAAATAAGGTGCTCAACAAAAAGTAACCATTAAATATAAAATTTGGCCTATTTATGCATTTCATGGGTCTTGCTCATAACTAAAGTTTACGTGGTCCAGCATTGTCTTATATGGTATAAGATTGTTCAGAATTGTTAGTCCTGAATACCTATACAATTTACACGTCAAAAAAAATAAAGTACAGAACAAAAAGTAACCATTAAGTTAGAAATTTGGTCTGTTTGTGCATTTTAGACATCTTTTAATTGCTCATACCTTGAGATTACTTGATCTCCCGTGATCCCACTTGGTCTAAGTTTGTGTGTAATTGTCAGTTCTACATATCTATGCAATTAAAACTTCAAAATAATATTTTTAATCTAAAATTATTTTTATATCTTGTAAAATATACTCTACTCTGACGTTACCAATAAAATCGATTTTAGCACCCTCTAAACCTTAATATTTTTGGACCAAAATTTCAGAAATCTCTATTAATAGAGGGTTTTTAAGTGGTAGCACCGCCAAATATATATATATATATATATATATATATATATATATATATATATATATATATATATATATATATATATATATATATATATATATATATATATATATATATATATATATAATATACATACATACATATATATATATATATATATATATATAGAATAATTTCATCGAATCTAAATTATTTACAACGAATTTCCAAAACAATGAAATTAGCTAAAAATGTGCTAACATTTCTTGCTCAGGCCAAGTATACAGTAAGTTGACTCAATCTCTACACATATTTTTGCTAGATCAAAAAATTATAAATAATTAAAATTATATAAAAACAACACTATGTTTTAATTTCCAATATATTTAAAGTCACTTCACAATTGTTTCACCATACAATGACTTCTTCAGAAGTAAATAAGAAAGAAAAATATTTGGTAGTAATCCTGGTTAAATAGTGCTTAAAACTATCCTTAATTACCTAAGATTATGCTAATCATTTTATTATATCATTTACAGACACAATTATTTTAAGAATGCAAATCTGTGTACTATTTCCGAACTAATAAAGATTAAGTAAGGGTGAATGGTTTAAGTCTACCTGTTCGTTTAATAATTGATTGGAGTTTTTCCGTTTGTTAATTTAAGACATTCAAGCAAATTTAATATTTTAGATTTATTTTCTACATGTAGGATTTTTAACGTATCATCAAAATTATGGGATTCGTTTATTATATGGGTTGCATAATGTGAATTGTTCTTATTTTTGAAATAACTATGTTTATGTTCTTTAATGCGAGTTTCAAAAGATCTACCAGTTTGTCCTACGTAGGTTTTAGTACAAGATCCACAATTTAATAAATAAACTCCTGATTTTAAGGAATTCTTAGATTTGGTTTTGTTATTCAAAATTATACTCCCTAAGGAATTACTGGTTTTGAATGCTATTAATTGTTCTTTTTTATTAAATGTTTGGAAATTGTTCTAGTTATTTTCCCTGTGTATGTGAGTGTATTAAATTTTGCTTTTTTGTCATTAATTGTGGTATAAATTAGAGAGATTGCTTGTTTAAAGGATTTTTTATTCAAGATATTATCTATAATATCTTGAATATCAAATATCAATTGGGGTTAATATCCATTATTAATTGCTATTTGTTTGATTATGTTGAATTCTTTGTTAAAATTAGTTTTTAGTCATAGGGATATGTAACAATCTATGTTTGAAAGAGTTAAAAGCTGCCATTTTGTGAGGATAAGGGTGGGATGAGCTATTGTGTATGACTGTGTCAGTATGTGAAGGTTTGTGAAAAATCGAGAAATCGTGTTTATTGTTCACTTTTGATATAGATATGTCTAAGAAATTTATAAAGTTATTGGTTTCTAATTCTATGGTAAATTTAATATTAGGATGCAAATTATTTAGGAAGTTAAGGAGGATTGTTAGTTGTCTATCTGTTCCCGTGAAACAGGAAATGATATCGTCAACATATCTATACCAGTAAACAATAGTTTTGCTTACCGCGTTTTGATGAATTTTTAGTTCTAAATGATCCATAAAAATCAAGAGAAATCCTCAGAGTTGAATGTGAATTAGCGTTATCTAATGAAGACCCACATTTTAAATACATGATAGCCCACAAGACTAAAAAAGAATTATTTGAACAACCACAACCAAAACAAGCTAGAGAACAGAAAACAGCTGTATCGATCAAAACCAAAGCCAAAGAAAACAACATAATATTCACTAGAGCTGATAAGGGTAAGTCTGTGGTAGCTACTTCTAGAGAACAATATATATTTAAAACTCTTTCTTTTCTTAACACAGACAAATTTCAAGTATTAAATAATGACCCAACAAAAGTCTACCAAAAACTAATAAAATCTACTTTAAAAGATTTTCAATGATTTTGAAAAAAAAAAGTACTTTAACAATAATGAACCCACAGGCTCCAAAATTATATTCCCTAATAAAATTACATAAAAAGGATTTCCGTATTAGACCAGTTGTATCGTTTGTTACGGCACCATCTATCAAATTATCACAAAAACTCATCCCTTTACTACGACAACATTGCAAATTTAAACCGAAATATACGAGTAGTATAGCCAATACCAATCGATAAAATTAAAAATATTAACTTACCGGAAAATTCTAGAATTATCTCATTTGATGTACAAAACTTATTTCCTAGTATCCCACCATATGAAGTCATAGAATTAGTAGATAAGCTCTTAATCAAGAATAAAGTAAACGAAATTATTAAACGGGATATTTTAGATTTACTTACGACGTGCTTGGATCAAAACTATTTTCAATTCAACGATAACTTTTTTATACATCTAAAGAAGGTCTAATAATGGGTAATCCTTTAAGTCCGTTACTAGCGGAAATTTTTGTGGATCATTTAGAACTAAACATTCATCAAAACGCGGTAAGCAAAAATATTGTTTACTGGTATAGATATGTTGACGATATCATTTCCTGTTTCACGGGAACAGATAGACAACTAACAGTCCTCCTTAACTTCCTAAATAATTTGCATCCTAATATTAAATTGACCTTAGAATTAGAAACCAATAATTCTATAAATTTCTTAGACTATATCAAAAGTGAACAATAAAACACGATTTCTCGATTTTTCACAAACATTCACATACTGACATACACAATAGTTCATCCCATCCTTATACTCACAAAATGGCAGCTTTTAACTCTTTCATACATAGATTGTTACATATCCCTATGACTAAAACTAATTTTAACAAAGAATTCAACATAATCAAACAAATAGCAATTAATAATGGATATGACCCCAACATTATAGATAATATCTTGAATAAAAAATCCTTTAAACAAGCAATCTCTCTAATTTATCCCACAATTAATGAAAAAAAGGAAAATTGAATACACTCACATACACAGGGAAAATAACTAGAACAATTTCCAAACATTTAATAAAAAAGAACAATAAAATAGCATTCAATACCAGTAATTTGTTAGGGAGTATAATTTTGAATAACAAAACCAAATCTAAGAATTCCTTAAAATCAGGGTTTATTTATTAAATTGTAGGTAGGTAGACTTAAACCATTCACCCTTACTTAATCTTTATTAGTTCTCGGAAATAGTACCAGGGATTTGCATTCTTAAAATAATTCTGTCTGTAAATGATATAATAAAATGATTAGCATAATCTTAGGTAATTAAGGGTAGTTTTAAGCACTATTTAATCAGGATTACTACCAAATATTTTTCACGAACGCTAATGGCATTGCTCTCGACGCCATCCAGAACCAAATCCCATTCAATCTCATAGCTCCAGACGAGCCCACCCACATTGGACACGGAAGACCGGACTTTCTAGATATTTTTCTTCTAAAAAATATCAACCTCCGGCATAACATTACTGTCATTCATGACCTTTCGTCTGACCATCTACCGGTCATTTTTACACTGGGAAATCCGGCCGACAAAATAAATGCCACAGTCACCACTTCCAGCACAGACTGGGACCACTTCCAACGCCTCCTGGCGACCACGGGTCCCATCCCAAAAATTTCCACAACCCAGGATCTGGATTCGGCAGTCAATAAACTGACTGCTGATATCCAGACAGCCCTTGCCCAGGCCACAACGTCACGAACCCAACCAGTCTCTTCTCAAGGTAGACTACCCCCAGCTATCAAAGAGCAGATCAGGGATAAAAACCGGCTGCTCAGAAGAGCCCTCAGGACGGGAGACCCCCGCCTCAAAAGGCTCGCAAATCAAGCAACGCAGCAGGTGAAAGACTCACTTGCTGAATTCCACAGCAGCAGGTGGGAGTCCAAAGTAGAATCCCTCACTACCCAGGACTGTTCTCTTTGGAAAATGGCAACAGCCCTTTCCAATGACGAGCCAAGGTACATGCCAGCCCTCACCCACGCCGGCACCACAGCCTCCACAACCCTGGAGAAGGCTGACCTTCTGGCAGATCTGCTAGAGGAACAGTTTTCTCCTAACACTCCTGCCCATCCCGATCCAGCCCGTGATCTTAGGGTCGCTACAACCATACAGACCCTAAATCTTGCCCAGCCCCCTCGCAATACGTACTTCACAACCCCCTCCGCTGTTAATGAGATCATTCGATTTACCTCAATCCGAAAAGCCCCAGGTCATGATAAAATTACAAATAAAGCCCTCAAAAAACTCCCCAAGAAACAAATCTCAGAAGCCACCAATATCATTAACAGCATACTGAGACTCAGCTATTTTCCACTCTACTGGAAAAAAGCTGAGGTCATTATGATCAAAAAACCAGGCTCTCCATCCCACGAGGCAAGCAGCTATCGGCCAATCAGCCTACTTCCAGGCCTTGGCAAGATAGCTGAAAAAGTCATCCTCGAAAATCGTCAGAGCAAAGTCCACAGCGCTCCGTGTTGTCCCTGACGAACAGTATGGCTTCCAGCCCCTTCATGGCACCATCCATCACACCACGAAACTCGCCCAAACCATTTCCAACAGCTTCAACAAACGTCACAAAGTTGGAGCTGTGTTTCTCGATGTAGCAAAGGCCTTCGACCGAGTCTGGCACGAGGGCCTCATTCTGAAACTGATCCGACACGGCTACCCCCCTTTTCATTAATAAACTCATTCAATCCTTCGTCTCTGACAGAACATTCCAAGTCAGAGTCGATAAGGCCATCTCCGAAGTCAAGGCCATTAGAGCCGGAGTCCCTCAAGGCTCCGTCCTCTCCCCCCACCTCTTTAACATTTTCACAGCCGACATTCCAAAAACGGATCAGACTACCCTACTCCTGTATGCTGACGACACAGCCATCATAGCAGAATCCAGCAGCTACAGAATCATCACCAGTAGATTGCAGCGCCACCTGAACGTCCTCGCCCCCTGGTTCGACCGATGGAAGATCCAGCTAAACCCATGTAAGACACAGGCCATCGTCTTCGCCAAAGGCAACGGCACTCCTTATGGACAACTCCAGCTCCAGGGATCCCGCATCCAATGGGCAACCACCATCAAGTACCTGGGAATCCAGTATGACAAACACCTCATCTGGAAAGACCAGGTCTGTGCTGCCTCAAGGAAAGCCAAGCAACTACTGGGCAAGCTGTACCCAATCATCAGCCGGTCCAGTAAGTTGCAACCAAAAATCAAGCTGCTAATTTATAAAACCATCGTGAGGGCAGGACTCACACACGCCTGCCCTACTTGGTCTAAACTCACCAAGACACGCAGAGCTCAACTTCAGGCAGTACAGAACAAGGCCCTGAGGATGATCACGGGAGCCCCATGGTTCGTCCGAAACCGGCAATTGCATAGAGACCTCGGTGTGCCAACAATCAAGGCACACATGAGGTCCACCAACATCAAGTTCTTCGCAAAGGCGCTACAACACCCAAACGCCACCATAAGGAGCGCATTCCACGTGCCCGCCAACGCCCGCCATCACTATCCAAGACCTTCTGACCCCATATCCGACGAAGACGATGGCCCTCCCCCACCCCCATGAAGATTGTAACCTAGATTAAGTTTAGAATTAAGTTCTAGATTAGTTTAGAATTAAGCTCTAGTTAAGTTAGATTAGTCAACCAATGTAATTAAAACCCAATGTCCTAGGTTAAGTTAATTAGGATTACTGTATAGAACCTAGGTTAAGTAGTATAGGAATATAAGCTATCATAAATGTAAGTAAGAGGCATAGCCTAACTTAAATTCAATAAAGACAATGACAAATATTTTTCTTTGTTATTTACTTCGGAAGAAGCCATTGTATGGTGAAACAATTGTCAAGTGACTTTAAATATATTGGAAATTAAAACATAGTGTTTTTATATAATTTTATTATGAATTTCCAACAAGTATCGGCTAACACAATCAAAGATTATAAATAATTATTCAGAGTTCAATGCCCACTTACATTTAAATATGATTATTCATTTCAGTGAAAGGGTATTTCACCACTACGTACTTCAGCAAAATTAATTTGGCAATGAGGCCAATTATCGGTGATCCTACAATGAGTACATATACAGACTGTACGATCTAATTTCCATGCCAATGCCAATACTAAATTAATATATGTTGGTAGATTTAGTAAAATCTGAAAATTTATGAAGCTTGTGCATGAAATCATTAATTATATTAAGTGAGAATTAAGTTTGGTTTTAATTCTATTTTTAGAGGCATGCCATGGTCGTTACATTGTGTATTTTTTTTTACGAAAGTGGTAATGTGATTGTCAATTCAGAAGAATATCGCTATAATAGGAACAATAATTTTGGTAATTTGTTTCTTCTTTTTCTTCTTTCTTATATAGTGTGTCATGTAAGTAGGTATACTACCTGTTTTATCCCCATGTGGACGTCCAGCATCCTTCCACCTTTTCTGAGGTCTGCCTCAAGTTCTTCTACCGCAGGGTTTGTTGCGTTTGGCCCTTTTTACCACTCTGGTGTCGTCCATCCGATCTACGTGTTTAATACATTGTTTTCTTGTAGTTCTGTTCCATTTCAATATTTCTTGGATCTTACTTAGTTCTTGTAGATCTTTGTTGCGGTTTCTGTCGGGATAGTTTTTCTATGTATGTTCCTAATCACCTTCATTTCTGTTGTCCTCATCATTTGTGCTGTTTTACATGTGTTAGCTCTTGTTTCTACAGCATATATGAGGATCGGTCTCACTGTTGTCTTATATATTCTTATTTTACTTTCCACTGTAAGGTATTTATTTTTCCGTACTATATCCGTCAAACAACCTGCTATTAGTGATGCCTTCATATACTGTTTTTTTGCTTCCCTGTTTAAGTCTCCGTAGCTTGTTATCATTGTTTCCAGGTATTTAAAATTACTAACCTATTCAATATTACTTCCTTTATTCTCCAGCTTGCTTTTTAAAAATTCTTTTGAAGCTACTATACACTTTGTCTTGGTTGTGTTGATAACCATGTTTTATTTTCTCGCTTCCAAATTGAAGGAATGAAAGATCTTCTGAAGATTGTCCTCAGAATCAGAGATAAAGACTGCATCATCGGCGTAGGAGATTATGTGGAAGTGTGTGATGCCTATTTTGCATCCTCTAATTTTTTAAAGATTCTCCACTATTCTGTCCATGACGAGGTTGAAGATAAAAGGGACTAAGTGAATCGCCTTGTCTTATTCCGGCGCTTATTTTTACTTTCTTACTCAGTAGATGTCCCACTTTTATACATGTTCTACATTCTGTGTTAATGTGATGTATGATTTTTATTAGCTTCTGGTTTGTCTGCTTTTTCTATAAATTTCTAGAAATTTTTTTTTTTTTGAATTTTATCAAAATATTTTGGTGAAATCTATCAAAGTTTAAACACTCAAAACTACTGAAATTTCACTGGATTCTAAGGAGAATTACTTTTGTGATAAATAAATCACTAATAATTATCCTTTGTTTTAAAAACTTTGAATACTTGTAGCGATCAAAACGGATCTTACAACTGTCATTTATTTTGCTACAAATTTACTGTTAAGATATAAATAATCCAAACAAATAATTCTAGAAATCCCTGAATTAGTTATTTTAATGTTAAAATTATGCTTTTTTGTTAAATTCAAACCTGAATATGCTATATACATAACATACCAACATTTCAGGACTTTACAACTTCCTATAATTAAATACTCCTTTTATTTTGATTAAACTTCAAGCCCAATTTCATTAAGCTAATGAAATTTCGAGAATGATGTTGAATACATCGCGAAAAAATCAAAAAAATTTTGCCATAAAATTAACTCGTAATAAAAATTTTTATATAGTAAAGGTAGGGTGGCTTATAGTCAAGCAAACAGAGCTAAGAGATTATTTATTCTTAATTTAACATCTGAATAATGTCAGCTAGACGAAATCCACAGTTTAACGTGGACACCGAACTATATAATCAGCATATATAATCAGCAGATTCTCACTTATTCTTTCAGTCAGCTACTTCTATTAGCTTAACCTCATACCTGCATCTTATCCGAGATTCCAAGGAAGCTAGCACCCTACGCAATCTACCACATCAAACACTCCTGTTCAGGAGCCTCTCACCTAAAACATGCCATCTGGCTATTTTTCGTTAGTGTCTGCTCTCAGTCCTTATCAAATCTTACGACCGTCGTAAAGCGGGCAAATGCTTCTGGCCCTGATATAGTACCTGCCATAGTACTCAAAAATGTGCAAAAAAAACTAATATCAGTTTTCTGTAGACTTTTCAACTTATTCTACAGAAAGAAAATATTTCCTTCCTACTGGAAATGCGCTACAGTTCAGCCGATACACATGAAAGGAGAAAAGACCTTACCAACTGACCGGTCACACTGCTTTTAATAATATCCAAAGTCATGGAAAATACTATCAATAAGCATCTTCTAAAATAACTTGAAGGACTAAATATTATTAGCGACCAAGGTCAATAGAGATCTTCTAACTTATATGACACATGTTTGGAACAACACAATAGAACAGTTTAGACACTTTCGATCGTGTTTAGCATAATGGATTGTTGGCTAAGCTACGCTCTTATGGTATGTGTGGAAACTTCTGGCTCTCGTGTTTCCTCAGCGAGCAGTTGATAGATTTTCTTCTAACACCTTACTATCAACGCTGTTATGCCCCAAGCCTTCATACTGTATCCTACTATCTTTCTCATTTACATTAACGATCTGCTAAAAAGGACCAAGAATTCAATCTACAGCTTCGCAGATGATAGTGCGATTATTTCTTCATTCACTTCGAATGCTCGAGAATCAGCTACTCATACAAATATCCACAGACAGTAGGAAGTCGTGCGACTAACAAAAATCAGGAAAAGGTTCTATTTTGAAGTGACAGCAACCACGTAGAATTTATCAATACAAAAACTCAGGCGACAATTTTTTCTAAAAAAAGTTAACGTTGCTAAAACCGCCATAGTTTTGTTGAGGTACTCCATTCCTCTAGGATCCGGACACAAATTGCTGGGCGTTAATGTAGAAGCAAATATGTTTTTGGCATGAGAATATTATTTCGAACTAGAACGCTTTACGTTCCACAAAAAGTGTTAATTGTGTACACAGGTCAAATTCGACCAACAATGGAATACTGATCCCACGTTTGGGGCTCTGCTTCAAAACGTACACTGCATGTATTGGATTCTATTCAGAAGGGGCTGTTCGCTTGATTGAAGACCTAAAACTGACCAATCATGATTCCTTGGAACATCGAAGAACGGCTTTTTTCTACGGGTATTTTCATGGAAAGTGTTCGATGGATGTAGCCCGCTTAATTCCTCCCAAAGCAGTGCATGCTAGGAATACAGGTCGCGTTAATACTTCACATCCGTATGAAGTTAAGCTTGTCACTCCTCGTATAACCCTTTTCAAGCAGTCTTGTATATGGAGGATCCCAGGACTGTGTTTCAAACCGAGTAAAATTTAGAGCGATTCCAGACCAACGCGAAGCGCTTTTTTGGCACACGCGTCGCTCATTTAGCACTTTAGGGATTGTAAATTACAAATAAGAGCCTAAAATATTTAACATTTTTATTTTTATTTTAAACGGAATTCTTGTTTGTTGATAAATTTAGTAAGTCAGTTTCTTAAGACATATTCTAATTCTTGTTATAGAAAAACTCTCACCGAAGTCCTTAGCTCCCCCTTTAAGCCACCACCGTTAACAGCCTAAGGAAACTTAGGGCTTAAAATATGTTTTAATCATCAAACATAAGAAATACCGTCTATTTATTTCAAATTTCCTGCCTCTCAACAGACATCCCTTAATTTTCTGCTTTGCTTTGTCACAAAAGACGTCTTTATTTTTGTTCCTACGTAGGTGTTTCATAAATTTAATCTCTCCGAACCAAACTTTTTAATATATTATTTCAGTTATTCAATTAAATCTTATTATTTTTTCTTTTGTGTTCACCCAATTTTATTCTTTTATCTGATATTCATTCCTCACGATATTAAACATTTTTTTTTTCGCCAACACAAATTTCCCGAGTTTTTTTCTAAACATTCTTTTCAAATTGGGAAGCTAAATAGCCATTACAACTCCGAAATCAGCTGCTATATGGATCTACCCTCTACCAACTAGTAGGCGACTATGATAGTTGTTTCAAACTTAAATTCCGCAAACATCTACAGTTTATGCGCGCTAATTAATGTTTCTGTGTAACTACACTCCATTTTTTGTTGCCAACTACAGTTATTGGAAGCCCTTTAAGAAGTGGTTTTACCACGTTAAAACGTGTCGCATACCTTCATATAAATGTATGATTTTGGTCTTGTCAAACACTGCGCGCAGCCCGCATCGCCTCGCCGCATAATGGGTAGAAAAAAAAACATTACCGTTCAAAAATTCCTACAGAACTCAAATTTTATCGAATCACCATATTATGCCCATTTTTGGACGCTAACTGAATTCAATAGAGGTATGAAAAAAATCAGATATCATATTTGGATTCAGTGACTAAAAATACATCGGAATATGTATGTCTCGTTATTATTTAATTGACCACTTTTGGTGAACAATTTTTTGACCACGAATTCAATTTGACAAATCATTGTGATCGGAATATGGCGTTAATTTTTTGACCTTAATTCGAATTCAATAGATGTACGAGCAAATCAGATATCATATTTGGATTCAGTGACTAAAAATACATCGGAATATGTATGTCTCGTTATTATTGCTAACTTGACCACTTTTGGCCATTGTAAGGCAATTTTTTGACTTTATTTCGAAATCAATAGGTGTACGAGCAAATCAGATATCATATTTGGATTCAATGACTAAAAATACATCGATAATATTTGGATTCAATGACTAAAAATACATCGGAATATGTATTTCTCGTTATTATTGTTAACTTGACGACTTTTTTGGACCATTACTCGAATTCAATAGGTTTATTAGCAAATCGGATATCATATATGGATTCAGTGACCAAAAATACACGTGGGAATACATTTTGTCTGGACCAATAGCAATTTTTTGAACTTAAATCAATAGTAAAGCCAAATCAGTTTTTTTTTCTCGGATTGATCAATTTTTTATCACAGTATTTGCATAAAATGCCTACTCGAATTTATTTTCTATAGATATATATAATTAGTGGCTATATATATATATATATATATATATATATATATATATATATATATATATATATATATACATATATATATATATTTCCAAAATATGGCTGGACAGTTCTTTTCAAATTTTCTTACGATGAGTTAAAAAAAAAAAATATGATGATCCGATAAAATTTGAGATCTGTAGGGATTTTTGAAAGGTAATGTTTTTTTTTTACTTACTGTGCGTCATCTCCGCTGACGTAAAAACATTCATGTAGGACATAGTTTAACGAAATTGGTCACTGTGCTCACAGTCATTAACTTCCCCCCAATTATTCTACTCTTCTCAGTTTCAATATAAGATTACGTCGTAAGTTCGTTGTTAAAAATGTTTTAATTCAATTATTACAACTGAAAAAGCTTAATTATATATATATATATATATATATATATATATATATATATATATATATATATATATATATATATATATATATATATATATATATATATATATATATATATATATATATATATATATATATATATATATATATATATATATATATATTTGTTACAGAGATGAGTTGCAAATACAAAATTAAACGGAAACAAAACATACATGTTTAACAATATTATCAATGACATGACCTAACGGAACACTGAACTGCTGTATATTTTAGAAATTATTCTTAATTTTCTAAGCATTTTAATTATTATGTGATTTATTATTTATTTTATTTTCGGTATGTATTATTAATGATAATAAACAAAAGTTATTAAAAATTTTAGTTTTTTTCAATTGGAAAACCGTTTTTTTTTTTATAGCTTTGTTGTCAATTCTACAATAAGGATTTCTAAATATTACCTGCAACTGTAAAATAATAACATACACATACACAATAAACATAAGTATTTTGAACCATATATTCAGTTTGTGATTTTAGAATATTACCACAATAAAAATGACGCAAAACGAATTTCAAAATAATTGCCGGTTATTTCATAAGTAACTAATATAAATGACCTATTAGACGTTATATTTTAAACTATATGAGAATATCTTACCTCCTGTAGCTTTTGAAATAATTTGTGCAAAAAGATATCTGCAATCAGTGTCATTGTCAAATTTGACAGATTACAAAGCCAGCTAGAATATTTTTAAATAGCGCCCTCTATATATGAGCACACCATTAAATAGTATTTTTCAGTCCGTTTATAAAAATAAACACTTGATTTATATGTATTTTCAGCCATTACCAATATACAGAGAATTCAAGTTATTGAACTGAATTTTACACTTTTAAGTGGCTTATTAATTTACTCTTTTCCTATCTGGTTTATCAAAAAAATATTTTATTAATCAGCTTCGATTTTTATGAGGAAGCCAAATATGATAACACAAAAATTGTCAAATTTTATAGGTTACAAAACAAACTACGATTTTTTAAATATTACTTTCTACATATAAGCATCCATTAAATAGCATTTTTCAGTCTGTTTACAAAAATATACAACACTTGATATTTAATTTCAGTTGTTACTGATATACAGAGCGTTGAAGTCATTGAACGAAATTTTAACCATTATGCAAAAATTCGTTTACTAGCAAAGTTAGTTTTTTTATAAGGAAGCCAAATATGATAGCAAGAAATTTTTCACTTTTCCAATCATATGTAGAGGATGCCATTTTTAAACATCTAGGTGACTTTGTAATATCTCAAATTTGATAAGTGACAAGTTTTATATTATTATATTTGGCTCAGAATAAACCAAGTGAAAAAAAATTTTGATATGCTAAATAGGAAAATAGTAAATTGGATGACCCAATTAAAACGTAAAATTCGGTTCAATAACTCAAATGCCCTGTATACTGATAACGACTGAAAATAAGTATAAAAAGTTATGTATGTTGTATGTATTATATTAAGTGTTTACACATTTTTATAAACAGACTGAAAAATGCAATTTAGTGGTGTGCTCATACGCCAAGATTGCTATTTAAAAAAAAATCTTAGTTAGCTCTGTAATCTGTCAAATTTAACAAGCGATAAATTTTTTGTTGTCATATTTGGCTTTCTTATAAAAAAAATGTAAGTTTAGCAGTTAAAGAATATTTTTTCGCCATAGAAAAATAGTAAAGTAGGTGAGCCCCTTAATAGTTATATTAGAATTCAATGATTTGAATAATCTGTATATCAGCAACCTTTAAACATAGATACCAAATGTTACATATGTTTATAAATGGACTGAAAAATGTTATTTAATGGTAAACTCATATGTAGAGGGTGTGAATTTGATAAGTGACAATTTTTTTTTGTTATCATCAAGCCAAAGAAATAAGTTTAGTGAAAGAATTTTTTAGTGGGTAGAATAGGAAAATAATGAATTAGGTGAGACACTTAAAAAAATGTCCCTGTACAGTTATTTATGGTATGATTATTCTTTTTCAAATAAACTGCCTTTTTATAACAGCCAGTCAAACAGATAATTTTAACAAATATAAAATATAAGCTTTTAAAATGCTAGTTCAGATATGTAACTATCAAGAGAAATCAAATTATATGCACAGATTTGTCTAAGGTTTAAATGACTCTCTGTTGTACCATACCTTATTGTTTCTTCATCATTTAGTGCCTAAATTGTATAAGTTTTGTACCATAAATACAAACATTTCAAAAGAAGAAAATCTGAATTCAGAAACTTAATATGACTGCATTGTACAAACAAAAATATGAGCAATGTCATGAATAATCGATTGTTGTCAATAACATTTTGTCATCCAAAAAAATTGCCTGACAGCTTACATAACACAATAAATAAATTTCCAACCACTTTCATTCAAGTGCCTACGTGTTGCCGAGACTTCAATATATTTTTCGAATGATATATGACAAACTCTGCAATCCCATTTGTAAAACCAAATGTGTATGTATGCCTATCGGGCCGTATTTACCGAACAGACTGGCTGATGCACTTTTCAACGTTTAATATTCTTTATGGAAATACCCTTCGAGAATATTAAGCTGTTGGAAAAATCTCAAATGTTCACAAAGACTTTTTCTTTGTGCTCGAAAGGCAGAGGAAAATATAAAAAATAATTTTATATAAAGATGTGACAGAAATACAGAAGTTTGTTTAATATTTATTAACAATTCAAAAAGTAAAATAAAATTAGTGACTTTATATTTTCTATTAATGTTTATTTGCGTAGAATAACAAATGATTTCTATATTAAAGTAAAATTGTAAAATCCCAAACCCAGTACTTTCCTTTTAAATACAAGTTTTAATGTAAATTAATATTTCTGGGGCCTTCGCTGGAAGCACATCTATTTATATACTACAGTTGTTAAAATTATAAATCAGAGAGAAATAGTATAACTTTGAGATTTCTCAACACCAAAAGTCCTGAAACCCTCTCCCTTTATCATTTAAACCCATATATGTTTAACTATAAACAATATTTCTTACAATTTGTTCATTACCTCAACCAAAGTTCAGGAAGAATCCTTATAATACAACACAGAATATAGCGAACTGCCCACTAATAAGATAATGTTAAATATGTTCCATAATTTAGCAAAGAAGCCAAGCTCTCTATTTTTACATAAAAAAAGATTTTAAGTTTTAATTTTTAGGACTTATATGGATCAAATAAGTTCTGAATTTGATCGAAAAAACAAGTAACTATCACTTCCGGTTTAGCCAGAAACGAAATGAACTTTGTTATTTCTTAGAGAATGTTCTGTATATTATACATTATTTTTTAATTCTACGAAAAAGAACTAATCCCAAAACATATATCACGTCCTACATCTTAGCAGTATGTTCAAAACATTGGACATTCACCTCCCTGCATAAATGAACTTGTTCTAGAAATTACCGAAGGAGATTTTTCCATTTGAAGAAGCGTAATATAATAAATGGTTTGAATAACCCTATCTCTAAGTTATATATATTCTCTGCTGTCTCCTTGCATACATATTCTTTGATATAGTTCCATTAGAAGAAATAAAGATGCATAAAGCCTTAAGACCCTGTAGAGTATCTTATTGGGGTATTGGTACGGATACAACGAGTTGCAAAAGTTAAATTTGAATAGTTAACTACTACTCTAGCATGATTGGCAGAGGCGACAACAGGTAAATTTTCAATAAAAGTTAAGATTTTGTTTTTTTTAACTAAATATTGTTTAGTATTTAAAAGTATACTGAAAAAATATGGTCTTATTATTATCCTTTCCTAAAAAGTACCATCCCTCTCTGAATGAAGATTTGTCGTTAACCAAAACCTAATATTCTTTACGTTAAACATCCTTATGCCAGTAATACGAAATTTAAACAAAAATAAAATAAAAAATTTTAAATTAGGGTATCTTAAAGTTTCTAAAGCCCAATCTTCATAGGTAGTTGCCCTGATATAAGTTTTGATGGGTTCAATATTTCTAAGATCTGAAACCATGTTTATGTAAAATCTTTCTCATACTTTCGCGATTTATCAGCAATTTGTCTTATGAACGACTTTGACCTAAGCTAATGTATTTATTTGTCTGTCCTCGTTCACTATAAAATCATTTTCATTTAATTGTTATTAGTAACTGCAATTTTATTTTCCTTATACAGGCTAAAAATATATTATAGTCGTGTAAACCATAGAAGATGAATCCACTTTTATATATATATATATATATATATATATATATATATAATATATATATATATATATATACATATATATATATATATATATATATATATATATATATATATATATATATATATATATATATATACATATATATATATATATATATATATATATATATATATATATATATATATGCATATACATATATATATATATATATATATATATATATATATATATATGCATATACATGTATATATATATATATATATATATATATATATATATATATTGGAATTAATTTTTCTTTGACCTCTTATGCTTTATATAATTTTTTCTTGTGAAAGTTTCCTAAGCTTTAGATCTGTTATGATAAGTAATATGATTACTTTATATCAGTCATTGTATTGATAATGTTTTGGGCAATGGGCCTTTCTCAAAACAAAAAATAGATATTTAATAGTTAAGACCGTTGTTTTCTATGTAGGACATGCAACATTATTTGCATAAAACTAAAAATAAAATATAAAACAATAAACATAAAACATTTACTTTCAACGAGATTGTTTCTCTTTATTAAATGTATATTAAATATTACAATAATATTAGTATTTACAGGCTTAAACATGCATATATACAAATATGAGCGACAATTAGATCTAACTCAGATTGTTGATATATTTTTGTCTTGGATTGATTTTTTTATATTTCAATCGTCGCCAGATCAATTAAAAAATCTTTTGCCAAAAATGTAATGTTCCTGTCCAGAGATTACAGTTTACTTGATGAAAGTTATTCTAAACTAAAAACAACACCTAAGAATAAAAAAACAATGTCATATATGAGATACCATGTAATGATTGTGTCAGGCTATATACCGGCCAAACAATTCAATATTTGGAATAGCAATTAAAGAACCACAAATGTCATAGAAAAAACACACAGCCCTTATAGTACATGATATCAAACGTAAACATACCTTCATTTACAATTGCACAAATATTTTAAAAACAGAAACCTATTATATGTGTGTGGTTGAGCTTGTAAATAATAATATTTTAATGTTTAATATTTATTTATTAAAAGAAAACCTCCTTGTTGAAGGTAAATGTTTTATGTTTTTTTATTTTTTTTTTTTTTTTTTTATGGGGCTAGCACACGTGCTACAGGGAAGTCCCTAAAGCGCTACAGGAGCGACACGTGTGCGGAGAAGGCGATTCACGTTGTTCTTGAATCGCTGTAGATTGTACTCGATGGAAAACACAGTCCTGGGCACATTATTCCAAAGGGATGATGTTCCCATATAAAAGACTGCTTGAAAAGTGTTGTACGGGGAGTAACAAGCTGAACCTCATACGGATGTGAAGAATTATCGCGACGTGTACTTCTAACATGCACCGCTCTGGGAGGAATTAAGCGGGCCACATCCTTCGAACACTTTCCATGAAAGTATTTGTAGAATAGGTTCAAGTCGCCAACCGTTCTTCGATGTTCCAGCGAATCAAGGCCGACGGTCAGTTCCGGGTCTCCAATCAGACGAACAGCTCTTCTCTGAATAGAATCCAACAAATGCAGTGTATGTTTGGGAGCGGAGCTCCAAACATGGGAGCAGTATTCCATAGTTGGTCGAATTTGAGCTTTGTAAAGAATTAACAGTTGTTGTGGAGTGTAAAGCTTTCTGGTTCGAAATAATATTCCCAACTTTTGAGAAGCTCTCCTTGCTGTGCCTGCAACATGTTCATGCCAGGACATATTTGCTCCCAAATTAACGCCCAACAAATTGAGTGACGATGTTAGAGGAATGGAGTGCCCCGACATAACTATGTCGGGTTCAGCAACGTTAACTTTTTTAGAAAAAAAACTGCCGCCTGGGTTTTTTGTAGCGTTAAATTCCACTTGGTTACTGTCACCCAAAGATAGAATTTCTTCCAGGTCTTTGTTAAGTTGGACGACTTCCTGCTGTCTGCGGATATTCGTCTGAGTAGCCGATGTCCGAGCGTTCAAAGTGAATGAAGAGATAAGTGTACTGTCATCTGCAAAGCTGTAGATTGGATTCTCGGTCTTTTCCAGCAGATCGTTAATGTAAATGAGAAAAAGAGTAGGAGACAGTATGGAGCCTTGAGGTACACCGGCGTTGATAGTGAAGATGTTAGAAAGAAATCCGTCGACTGCCACTCGTAAAGAACGCTCTCTGAGGAAACATGAGAGCCACAAACAGAACTTTTCCGACATACCATAAGAACGTAGCTTAGCCAACAGCCCATCGTGCCAAACACGGTCGAATGCCTTGGATATGTCCAGAGCAACCGCTCGAGATTCTCCAAAGTGTTCAATTGCATTGTTCCAAACATGTGTTACATAAGTCAGAAGATCTCCTGTTGATCTATTTTTACGAAAGCCATATTGGTGATCGCTAATAATGTTGAATCCTTCAAGATATTTTAGAAGATGCTGATTGATAGCCTTTTCCATGACTTTCGATATTATTGAAAGCAGTGCGATTGGTCGGTAGTTATTTGGCAAGGTCTTCTTGCCTTTTTTAGGTATCGGCTGAACTGTAGCGCATTTCCAGCAGGAAGGAAATATTCCCTTTCTGTAGGATAGGTTGAAAAGTCTACAGAAAACTGGTGTTAGTTCCCTCGCACAGATTTTAAGAACTATGGCAGGTATTCCGTCAGCGCCAGAAGCCTTTTTGGTATCTAGCTTCATCAGAATACGCTTTATAATACGCTGTCTGAAGACAACATCGGACATCCTTGACTGCACTATGGGAATAGTAGGTGGTGTTTTTCGTTGGAAATCGACAGTAGAATGTGAAGTAAAGAGTTCAGCCAACAAGTTCGCTTTCTCAACAGGTGTCGTTGCAATAGAATTATCTGGCCGTGTGAGTGGTGGTATGGTGGATTTGGTGAAATTTTGACTAACTGCCTTAGCGACCGACCAAAAGGACCTTGAATTGCCGGGACAGGCGAGAAGTTTGTTTCTAATCCGTTGATTGTGTACCTCCTTGGTTTCGTCGATAATTTCTTTGCATCTGTTCCTGGCACGAACAAATGTGTTACGATTTATGGTGTTAGGATTTTCGCGCCATTGTCGGTATGCAAGATGTTTAGAAGCAACAGCTTCTTTGCATTTTCGGTCAAACCAAGGCTTGCCGTTGGAAGGGCATTTCTTCGAAAAAGGGATGTAAGCCTCCATACGGCCAAAATAACATCGGAAACCTCCCTGGCGCAGTCAGATGGGTCGTCGGATCGAAAACCAACGTCCAACCAAGGGAAAGTTCGAAAATATTCCATGAGATCTTCCCATTTAGCAGACTTGTAGTGCCAAATCTTGCGCGGTTTAGGCGCCTCTCTGTCATTGATTGGTAGAATACTCGATGTCGAAAGTAGTTTATGGTCGGAAGAACCTAACGGCGGATTTACGCTGACTGTGTAAATCTCCGGATTGGTGGTTAAAAAGAGATCAAGAAGACTGGCAAACTCTCCGTCTCGATCAGGGATCCGTGTTGGTTCGTCAATAAGCTGAGTTAAGCCACAACTGATTGAAAATGATTCGGCTTCACGACCTTGTTCATCGGTAGTATTTTAATTATTTTTTAATACTTTTATTTTTAGTTTACTGTATATTGACTTACAGTTTCAAATAATGTTATGATTAAGTGTCTATTTTTAGAGTTGAGAAAGACCCATTGGCCTGAATATATATATATATATATATATATATATATATATATATATATATATATATATATATATATATATATATATATATATATATATATATATATATATATATATATATATATACATACATTAAAATTCCGGGTTTCAATCTGTTCGTCTAACAATGAATTTGCACGACGTTTCGCTAAAATCTCATTTGGCATTTTCAAGTGCTCTTGCTGCTGCTACTCGATACTGTGATCTTACTGCTGCGGCGGTTCAAAACTAACTCTTGATACCCATATCTTGAAACCCCGAATTTTAATGTATTACATTCCACCATACGCGAAAACCTCTATTTTAACATATATATATATATATATATATATATATATATATATATATATATATATATATATATATATATATAAGTAGTTAAAGTTTTTTCTTTTTTTTTCGGAACATCGGTCAGTAAGAGAAAAAAAAAAAAAAAACTTTAACTACTTTTTACAATACCTACGGTCACTATATATATATATATATATATATATATATATATATATATATATATATATATATATATATATATATATGGGTGAATTAACTTTGTAATATCGGAATTAGTACACATCTTAAACAATAAAGGCAGGCTGAAAAGTTTTTGGTCTGGCTACTTAAAACACTTTTTTTTGCAAAATTCGACTTTATTCATCAACAATTCTACACTTTTCTTGTGGAAGGATTTGTCTTTGCCTTCAAAATAGGCCTCAGTTTCGACGATAACTTCTTCATTGAATAGATAATAGTCGCTGGGAGCCTCATCTGGAGAATACGGTGGATGAGGAAGCAATTCGAACTTCAGTTCATGCAATTTTGCCATCATAACCATGTGACACGGTCCATTGTCTTCATGAAAGAGCACTTTTCTCTTGTTCATTTAGGGCAGTTCATTTGCGATTTCTGACTTCAAACGCACCAATAGCTTTATATAATTTTCGCAATTGATGATTTTTCCCTTCTCAGCATAGTCGATGAAAATTATTCCATGCGCATCCAAAAATACAGATGCCAAAACCTTCCCAGCCGACTGTTGTGTCTTTGGTCGCTTCGGACGGGTTTTACCACCTGAGGTCCACTCAGCTGAATGCCGATTTGATTCCGGTGTGTAGTGATGGATCCGTGTTTCATCCATTGTCACATATCGCATGAAAAAACCTTTTTATTGCGCTTAAACAGGTCCATAAAGCACTCAGAATCATCAACACGTTGTTGTTTTTGGTCCTCTGTGATTAAACGCGGTACCCATTTCGAACAGAGCTTTCTCATGTCCAAATATTTATGCAAAATATTACCAACACGTTCTTCTCACATCTTTAGGGTGTCAGTTATCTCACGCAAGTTCACTTTACGGTCGTCCAAAACAATTTTATGGATTTTTTTGATGTGTTCCGGTGTAACCACCTCATTTGGGCGTCCAGAGCCTTCAGCGTCATTTATGTCTGTACTACCGCGTTTAAATTCAGCATACCGGTAAATGATGGGTGATTTTTCAGATGCACTTATTAAGCCATTACTTTGCTTGAACGGTATTTTTTCCCATCAACACACGAAATTCGATTTTTTTCCATTGTTTAAAAAATATCAAGAGTAGCGTCACTAAAACCACTGTAGCTTGTACACTAATCGTCGAGATGTCATAAAATTTTGACACGTATCATTTAAAGGTTGGTACTTCCTAAAAATCATATGGATTTTTTGAGAATGGCGACATATATGTGTCAGACCAGAAACTTTTCAGCCTACATGTTACATTGTTTATGATATCCCTAACATCGCAAAACTAAACTTTATGGTGAACATCTATACAAAACTGAAAGCTCACTTCTCATAATGTATAAGAAAAATTCTTTCTACATACCATATAAAAAGTAGAACGTAACGGTTTGCCCTACGTAAACAATTACCGCTAGAGACACCACTACAGCCACAAAGTGAAAAAAACTTCATATAATTTTCAGTTTGTCCCTCCAGCTGGACCATTAGTCAGCTAAAGCTGGCTAGAGCGACAAAAATTAAATTATAAACATACGCAGTTTACCGTGTTTTGATTTTATCACTTTAACCGTTTCACTCGCATTGCCCCTGGCAGTGGACATGTAGGACACAGTCTAACAACTTTTCATTTTATTTAGAATTATAATTTGTTAGAGTTTATTTTACGCTAAAAATAAATATTTTTATATAAAAACAAATCACCCACAATCTAACCATAAAAAGCTTTTTAATTTAACTTTACCCTTTGACGTAGAGTAAATTCATTGAAAATAAATTCCTATATTTTCATGAAAATGAATTAATATTCTATTTAGATACCGCCTTGTGTGCGATAAGTAATTTGGGTTAACTAATTCATGTTGGTTATTAATTTTCCTGGAATCTTAAAAGACCTCCTGAGGGCATCAAATAATTAGAATCTGAGAATTACGAGCATATTCACGTTACGGACCCTACACACCAAATATCTTACTGTATAAATTACAAAGTTACGTTTTAGTGTGGGGCAATTTACAGTTATAGTTTCAATTAGGTAGGTTAAATTTAAATATTCTCATTAGGTTAAGAAGACAATTTAGAAATTACAATTGTTTTTGACATTAATTATAAATAAAATTAAAGCGTGATTTTTCTTCGGATTCAACTCTATGTGTGGTCTGGATATGCTAAAAGCATATTTAATCTCTCGTAAATGCAGATTATTAAAGACACGACAATTCTTTTTACGATAAATTCTTATTTATTTTAATCTAAAAAAACCAAGAAATGAAAATTGTAGTATACTTAAACGATGAATTTCCAATTTGCATAGTCTAAAATTAGAATTAGAGACCCGAGTTCGATTCTCGGGAAATAATATAAAAAAAGAAAAACTACAACGTGACGGTCGTCTCTCTCGGAAAGGTAAAGCAAATCACCCGGAGTATCATTCCTAATAAAGCTCTCTCGCTTTGGTCGTTAGAAACTGGTATTAAACTGTAAACCTTCATCTATGGAACACTTAAAAAAAGGCACGAATTACAGGCGAAGGCGACAGGATCGTATACGTCCGTATCAGATATGGCACTTCGGGAAGAAGAAGATTAGAATTACGCTAATATACACAACAAAAATCCAAGGCCGAATCTTCAAAAATAAAGCAAATATTCGTCGATAAAAAGAGAAATGGCAATATTTGAGAGATATGCAAAACATAATAGAAATAACTGGATGGAATAGAGAGATAAGACATAGTAAATATTTAGACAGAATAATACAAGAAAAAAATAATTACAACTTGAAAATATGAGTTACCAGTATCAGGAACAAACATGGACGAACATCAAAAAGTTGAAATAACTATCTTGCCAATGCAAAATAGGTGTAGAGAGTATTAGACAGGTAGTCGTGACTATAGAAACCAGAAAGAAAAAAGTAAAGAAAAACTAAACCTGTAGTTCATAATATTATGTTCTCACATACCTTTTCGTTTGAAGCATCGAAAACTATACAACAATAACTAAACAATAACTTTGTAGTCCACCCAAGCGGAGCCACGGACACAGCTAGTTGAATACAAAGTTTCAAAGTTTCACTACATAAAAGCGTTCTTTTTGCGAAAAATCTCCCTTTTCGGTCTTTTTTTTTAAATTGTTATGTTTCTCTCAGATCGTCATAAATTGGTACTATGGCGTGATTTCAGATGATGTTTAGAAAAATATATGCCAAGTTTTCTTTCTAAGATAAATGCCTACAAAAAGTAAATAATCTTCAGCCTCCGAACTGAATCAGCTTTCATGATTGCCTGTAATTTTAATCCTGATCTAGTATTTTAATTTTCTTTCATTTACAGGAGTTCTGGACAGTTTAAAAAATATCATACCTGAAAGTAGCAATAGTGTCAGTGAAACATCAGCAGCGTATATATTTAATAGAACGCAAAAACATAGAAGGTAATTATAATTTTGCGTTATAATTTAATATTTTTTAATTTAATATTACAGTTTAGATATCGCGAGTAAAATAAACGGTTAAACTCCTTTACAGCAGCCCATGTGACATACCAATTGTTGCACTTATTTTATTTTTTATATGTTTAAAAAATTTTGTTTATCATTCAGATTCGTACGCAAAATAGGATGTGAATCAAATCTATTTTTTTTACTTGTAAAGGGAAATTATGTTTATCTATTTCTAAGTAATTTAGACTCTGATGATTTAAGTCTTAACTGTTCATCAACAAGTGCTTTGTTAGGGATTGGAGTCCCAATCACTGGTTTCGTGAATTAATTGCCACTTACAGGTCAGTCAGTCTAGATTCTAATTAAAATGCATCACTTTGAAGAGATATTAAAATATAAATCGTGTTCCATATAGAATAAAACTAAAGTAGAGTTGTCCATTGCTCATGAAAATAAATAATTTTCTAGATATTTTCAGACCAGTTGCTGTGTATATTTTTTTAATAAAAAACATGGGATATTAGGAAACATAAATCTCAGTTCGTTTATAAAATTTTTCTTAATAAAGTTTCAACTAATCTTCTTACTATGTTGGGAATGGGGAATCTTTAGCACAATGATACTACTCAGTATATATCACTACTACACCAAACCCTTTATTTTTGCACTAGATGGGCGTTTCGCTAGCCATGTTAGCTTCATCAGTCAATCATCTCTCCTGATAAAGCTAGATGATTAGGGAAACGCGCATCTTGTGCAACAATAAAGGGCTTGGCGTAGTGGTGACATATACTGAGTAGTAATTTTCTTATGTTTTAAAGTCACCAATTGGAGGCTAATTTCAGATACTCTTTCATTGCCAAAATTTGATGTAATGATTATAATATTTATACTTCATCACAATTTCCGACACATTTTAAGTTCTAGGATTTAAAAGTTGACAAAAACATTTTGATAAACACATGAAATTTTTATGATTATACTAATGTATATTAAGATTCTATTCTCCTAGACTCCAGATTCTATTCACAGTAGAATAAAGGACTTCAAGCTACTGCACAAATTATCTCTTTCCAAAATTTGATTATTCTCTCTGGAATAACTTCCCTCCTTGGAAATCTCCAATCCCAAATATTGACCTCCATCTTCATACAGAGAATGTAAGAGATAAATCCCCCAAAGAAATAAAAATCATATTTCTAGATAGAATCCACACCCATTATCCGAAACACTCTATTATATATACCGATGGTTCCAAATCCGATAAAGGAGTTGGAGTCGCATTCATGGAAATATCATAAAACGATTTAAACTGCTTTCCCACAATTCCATCTTTACGGCTGAGCTATTAGCCATTAAGGAGGCGACAAGATTTGCGATTTCTTCAACCATAGGGACAAGTAAAATACTAATAGCATCAGACTCCCTGAGTGCATTAACGGTCATTAAATCCAGTAATTCTAATAATACATATCAAAGACAAATTGTGGACCTCCTATACATTGCAAATATGAGAAACATTAAAATATCATATTTATGGATCCCAGGACACACGGACATAAAGGGCAACGACATGGCTGATAGGGAAGCTAAAATAGCAGCAACTAATGGAGACCCTTTCTCAGGAGAAAACAACAAAAATGATTTTCTTAAACTACTTCAAGCAATAAATAGGAATACATTCCAACTGGGGTGGATCTGGAAAATAATGACAACAAACTATGGTCAATAAAACCTCTGGTATACCCACCCTTACATATTATGAATAATACAAGATCTGAAAACACTTTATTAAATAGACTTGCTATGGGGCATATCATCAAACACATTAATATCTATTAAAAAAGAACCTATACCGTGTGCAACCTGTAATGCCATCCTCTCATTAAACACATCTTTGAGGCTGATCACTCCTCTCTGCTGAGAACAAAACGCAAAATCCCTCATTCAATTACGCATACCATTAGTTAATTTCCTACAATCCAAAATAATATCCGCAATTATCTAAACGAGATGAATATAACAGTATGATATTTAAATAAAAATCTCTAAATGGGGCGCCAAATGACCATTGCAGTCGACGCGCTCTGTCCCCTAAACAACAACAACAACAAGATTTGTTTATCACAAAATGATATAAACGGTGAAGTATTAATACGACGATAATATACTATTCAATTTTTTTTATATACATTTATTTTAATAATTTAGGAAGTAAAACTAAAGAAAATCTATTTTCACTGACCTTTACACAATTTGCCAAATATTAACGACTATCACCACATTCATCTTCTTTTCCAGAAGCGATATAGCTCATAAGCTACAAATTCCTATTCTTTAATTTGAAGTAGATACCATGGTTCGTGCGAGAGTTATCGTGCTAACAGACTGACAGACCGATGAATCGATAAATAGACCGACGACATGAAAAGCTATGTTTGAGGTTTGTCAGCTACTAACATTATGGGTTATTACTCAGTATATATCACCACTACACCAAACGCGAAGAAAATAACACCAAGTATGTCTCCATACCATATAATCCGAAATATAGCAGCAAGGGACTCAATAAGGTAGGCCTCACCTTAGTCTATAGGTCATTAGACAATCTGAGGAATATCCTAGGAAATCCCAAAGATAAGATTCCTAATTGTGAGAAAAGTGAAATTTATGAAATTAGTTGTAATGATTGTGACAAAAAGTATGTTCGGCAAACTAAAAGGTCAATTAAAACACGATTTAAAGAACATTTAGCACACTTAAAATACAGTAGAACAGAAAAGTCTAGCTTTGCCGAACATGCCCTTGAAGCTGATCATACTATAACATTAGATAATCTAAGATTAGTAAAAAAAATATATCTGATAGGAGATTGTTGAACGCATACGAAAGTATGGAAATCATAAAATGTAAAAGTAGTTTAAATAAAGACAGAGGGCCTATTCCTTATAGTCCCCTCTACTGGTTACTTGACCGGAACTGACGGCCTTGCCTATGTCATTAGTTCCGCTTGAGTGATTCAAGAGTTAGGCCAAGTATAAATAGGGTAGATTTGTAGTCTAGCTTTAGTCAATCATCGTTCCTGATGAAGCTAGCATGGTTAGCGAAACGCGCGTCGAGTGCAAAAATAAAGTGTTTAGTGTAGTGGTGATATATACTGAGTAGTATCATTGTGCCAAAGATTCCACATTCCCAACTTAATTATGGGTTATGTTTTTTAAATCTTTGCTGTCAAATATTGTCAACATCAAGTAGAGCAGCTAATGAGTTCTAAATAGCACGGATGGATCACTATACTTGAAACCTGTACTTTTAATGTAAGGACAAAGTTTACTGTCAGAATTTGCCCTATCTCACACTATATATTTTAAACAGTATTTTAAAATGACGTTAACAACATTTCTCGTTACACATGGTTTTTTAGTACTAATATTCAATTTTGTATATTCCTAAAATAATATTTACAGTACATAAATATCTAAATGTCATATTTTAATCTAAAGGATTGAACATAAAGATTACACTAAACCAGACCAGCCTAGAATTAGGAGAAAGATTTTTCTTAAAAAGTCAGATATATCTTAAAGTAAAGACCATACAAATATTGACTAAAGATGGAGCTACATCTAAAATAATCATAAATTCTTTGTTTATATATACTCAAATTTTAGTGTTTATGTCGTATAAATTGTAATAAAAATATTTTTTTATTACAAAAATTTAAATTTTAAATATAACCTTGTAATGTAAAACGGTTTAAAATTTTATTACAGAAATATAAAACTGAGCTGAAGGGCGTAATCCAAACTGTACAACATTTTTAAAATTTAGAATTCATTTCTATACATAAATCACGTACACAGTCGCGAATTATTTTACTTTTATCTTTCTGCAAATACACAGCGTTTTCTAGCAAACACCAGTCATACAGTTTAATATTTGTAGTTTATAGCCTTGTTTCATTCCACAGTATTCAATTCTAAAAATAAAAATTGTTTTAATTTTATTTGTTTTGTACTTTTTCAATGTTTGTGGTATTTTGTTTTACATAAAACACACATACATCTATTTTGTATGTATCACATATTTGTAAAAAATATTCGAGGACTTAAAAATGAGTAAGTATATTTAATGTAAAAATTGTATTAACTTTATTTATCTTTAAAGATAAAATTCACCTAAAACTATGAAGCTAAAAAGTGGTTCAAATAGCTATTCTACTCTATCTTTGGGAAGAGTAGTGGCAATTATTAACTTTAATAATTAAAATCTTAAATTAGTTTGAGTTTAGTCCTTATAAGTGATTAATACAAATACAGATATCAAAAAGGTTATAATTGGTTTAAATTACCTCTCTTTAGTCTTTGTTAGAATTCTATAAAAATTAAGCCTTCGAAAATTTAAATCCTTGAAACTTTAAAATAGGGACGCTTGATTACTACCATTACATAAATTTCTTTAATTTAAAATAATGGCTCTGACTTTTAATCAATCTTTTTCACCATATCCGAAGGCAGATTTAAATCAATTTAAAGTTAAGCTGATTTTTTTCTACATTTTCTTTTCTTTCAAATGAATAATTTTACGCGGTATTTGGAAGATTTCAATGAAGTAATCAATTAATTAAAATTTTATTTCATTTCAATTAATTTTTTATTTACGACTAAGCAAAATATTTCAATGACGGAAACTACAATGAACTCTTTTATTGAGCCATCTTTTGAGTCAACGAAACTATAAAAGTTTTCAGATATTAACTCAACTTCTTCAGGCAATAAGATGCTCGCGACTGGAATATTATGCGGTTGCGCAATGCCATCATAGGTGATTTTCTACAAACAAAATACTTAAGAGTTATTTGTTCCTATCATAAAACAGTACAGGAAGGTCTTTCCATTATAGCATGGGTATGTTGTGGGTATACAAAGTTGACAAGAAAAATGCGGTGATTAGTTTATAATTATCTCACACTAAAAAAAAATTAAATAAACAAGCATGATATATATATATATATATATATATATATATATATATATATATATATATATATATATATACATATAAAGTAAATCGGAAGTTGCCTTAAACAGCCCCTTTTTCAGTTATTGCTTTAGTTGAAAATAATTTAATAAGTACTTTTTTAACGAATATTTTTACTTTTAATTCTTTACAGAAATGCCCTAGTGAGGCAATTATATTAATGGAACAAGAGCTACAACCGGATGTTGTGCATGTATCAGGAAAATTGAGTCTGCTGACAATCCAGACAATATGGAAATTATACTTTACCAAAATATATTAGATTTATTATGTTAAGTAGGTTGGTATAGATATGTAGGTAACCTAAAGAAAATAGCAATTATGCGAATTTATTAGACAGCAGCTCGAGCAACTATATTGCAAAAGCTCCAACAAACAACGATTATTCATTTATATCTCATTTTCTATGTCTTTTAAAGAAATGAAAAGACCAACACCATTCTGAATACTTCAGAACTGTCACAAAACATTGTTTGTGTAAGAAGTCAACTGATACCGAGTGGGCCTGTTATCACATGAATTCATAGGGTGGAGCCCCAGATTGAACGGTTTTATAAACTAACCAAAGTTCAGCTAACCGACAGATAATCAATTCATTCTGCGCCCGTGTCCAAATATCGTTACAAGAATTATAATTTCCCCGATATGATGCCAAAAAACGGCGTTTCTAAGATAAAAATAACTTTCTTTTCGAATATACTCGTAATATATAAATATATATATATATATATATATATATATATATATATATATATATATATATATATATATATATATATATATATATATATATATATATATATATATATATATATAATATATATATATATATATATATATATATATATATATATATATATATATATATATATATATATATATATATATATATATATATATATATATATATATATATATATATATATATATATACATGGGTAGCGGATAGGAACTCCTAAGGATAGTCTCACCAAGGAAAATGAATCAACCTCTGCCCTCCGCAGATTCCAGGGGCCTCCTGAACCAAGAGTTCAGGAGGCCCCTGGACTGGTACCTGGTAGGGTTCCTTGTCCAGGGTTACGGACGAGTACCACCACGACGGTGGAGACAAAGAAGAGAAACTTCAAAACAGCGGACTTGGCGGAAGTGCCAACCCCGGTTTTAGGGTTGAAGTAAAACCAGCAGGGCCTGTGGATCACAAAAGCCATAGACAACACAAATCAAACAAAAACAATCTTATTAAAACAGATACACTGGATGACTGAAGAAACGCTACAACTAGTAGAACAAAGAAGGAAAGTCAGATGTGAACTGAATGATCAAAATCAAAAACAAACAAAAATATCTATTTTGAATAGACAGATTAGACAACGCAGCAGGAGAGGACAAGAACAAACACATCGATGACATATGTTCGGAATTATAACAACACGCGAATCGCCACGAATCCCGAGAGCTGTATGCCAAGGTGAAGTGCCTAACCAAAAAATTCAAGCCACAAACCCAGATCATTTAGGACACACAAGGATGAATCATCAGCAACCCTGAAGGCATTGCAGAAGTATGGAAACCTTATTGTCAATCATTGTATATTAGCAGGGATAAAAAGAATAGTACCTATCCGATCTCATTTGAAAAAGAACCCGTTATACTTAAAACTGAAGTCATCTCCTCGCTGAGAAAATTAAAAGCTGGGAAAGCTAGTGGCATAGATGGCATAACAGCAGAAGTGCTAAAAGAATTAGATGACAACGGAACAGATCTGATGCTGACAATATGTCAAGAAATTTGGAGAACTGTAATATGGCCAACAGACTAGAGAAAATCTATCTTCGTTCCAATATATAAAAAAGGCTCTTCTATGGAATGTGGAAATTATCGAACGGTCTCTCTAATATCTCATACCAGCAAAGTCATCCTGATTATCATCACTGAGCGGTTAAAACCATTCGTATTTCCTCAATACACAGTAGAGTCGGGCTTCATGCCTGGACGAGGCACCCACGAAAAGATTCTTAACCTTCGTTAAGTCGTAGAAAATCCAGAAAATTCAATTTGGACACATATCTTTGCTTTGTAGATTACCCGAAGGTATTTGACACTGTAAAGTGGAGCGCTACCTGGGAAGTTTTAGCACAGATGGGAACACCCTATCACTTAATTTGGCTTCTTCAAAATCTACAGGAACAAAATACAGGGGTGAATAATACTTCAAACTCGAAGGGGGGATTCGTCACGGATGCATCGTATCACCTATATTGTTCAATATATATAGCGAATACATCCTGAGAGAGATGTTTGACGACTGGCAGGGCAGCATAACAATAGGTAGTTCTAAAATAAATAATCTACGATATGCCGACGACACACATCATGGGTAGATTTGACATCATCAGTAACAAATACAGGCTACAGTTGAATAAACCAAGACGAAAGTGATGATCATTGACAGAGTCCTAAACAATCAGCGTTACGTTAGAAACATTGCAGGGTATGAAGCAGTCAGCCACTTCAATTACCTCGGTTCAGTAATAACAAACAACGGCGGATGTAAGAATGAAATACGCAGACGTCTCGCTATGGTCAGAACAGCGACCGCCGAGCTAACAGTGTCTTGTCGCAGAATAACAAATTACGATTTATCCACACACTAACATTCCCAATTCCTACATGCGCAGCCGAAACCTGGACCATTAAAAAAAACTGACTTGAAACGAATCGGCGCATTTGAAATGTGGGATGCTACGGATACCCTGGATAGCGCACCGCACAAATGCTTCCATCCGAGCTCAATATCAAAACAAGACTGACTACTACAGTCAATAGAAACATACTGAAATACTTTGGTTACATAGCAAGAGGAGAGACACAGTAGAGCGGTTGATTCTGGAAGGTAATGTCGAGGGCAAAAGACTGAGAGGACGGTCTTTCACACGGTGGTCGGACCATATTAAAACAACAACTGGCCTCACATTCCCGGAGGAGCTCGAGTCCGAGAAACATGGGCTAAAATAGTGGCACAAATACCATTATATCACCACGTCTTTACGTAGGCTGGCGGATAGAGAGGATATATATATATATATATATATATATATATATATATATATATATATATATATATATATATATATATATATATATATATATATGTATATTATATATATATATATATATATATATATATATATATATATATATATATATATATATATATATATATATATATATATATATGAGTAAATGCGAAAAAAAAGAGTATTTCGAGGAGTCAGAATCCGGAGAAAAAAAAATTTTGACCACTAATTTAGCAGTATTTTTTCGAAAGTCCGGAATGTTTGGAACATGATACCAGGGTGGCGCAAGCTCAAATTGAAATCAAAAAAGCACGGATATTTTTATATGTTAATGCTCATAACAAAAGTCAAAATTATTTAATAAATCAGGATGGAAGGAAAAATTCAAAGGAAATGAGATGTGGGGCGTTGAAAATGTTCCTGGCTGAAAAATGTACGAGATTGGACAGGTCTGGATACCCATACTTTATTAAGAATTGCCCAGGATAGGGAAGAATTTGCCGTGATTACACCTCGACTTCAGTAATGGAGATGGCACTATAAGAAGAAGGAGAGGAAATTAATATTGTTTGTTTTTAACAGGAGAGCAGCGTAACAATACCCTAAAATGATTTAGCGTTTTTAGTGATCCGAACAGAACGGTGTCTGTCTGTCTGCTACATCTGATTTTCTCCTAGGCTATTTGACATAGAAAATCGAAATCTGGCACAAATACAAGAATTGATGGCCCAATTAGTGCCGTATAGTTTTGAAAGTTAAACTTTGACTTAAGGGGTTAGTTTTAGATGTGAAAAAATTACCAGGTCATTGAATAGGGTGTCAAATGAACGCTTGTGAAAATATGAGTTCAAAAATATATATAATGTAATATTCGCGCAAATTTTTCTTCATAATGTTTTTAAAAAACCGCCAAAAATCGCTGTTCACCTTATCTCGAGAAATACTGATCAGAAAATTTGTAGTATATTCTCCATAAAGTGTAGATTGAACGATAATTATCACGTGTGGATTACCTTTGATAATTTATCTGGTATATAAAAGAAAATCATTTTTTTCAAGGTCACCAGTTTTTAACAAAGATCGTAAATAAACTTTGTTGAGGGTGTTTTGTGAAGTCACTGATCATTTACCTCCATAATAAAAAAAAACATTCGAAGAGCAATTATAGTACGGAATACTAATTGCGCAAGTCCGACTTGCACTTAGTCGGTTTTTTTTTATTTCCTAACCTACTACTACCCACACATATACACGAATTTTTTTTTGTAAACCTGTGATATTAGTGTTTTATTGTTATTATATATTTTTGTTCTTCTTACTCACATTTGGTCAATGTGGTTCCTTGTTTGGCTGACGGGCCCAAACCAAGTCAGCACAAACGCTATTACCATTGTGTATTAAGGAATAATCTGACAATGTTACATGTTTTCAAAATCACTGACTTCTGAATGTCTTTGTGTATATGTTGAGTCCTAATTGTACTAAGAGTGGTGTGAATGTTGTGTTATTATCATTTTTGTTCTTTTTTCTCACATTTAGTCAATGTGGTTCCATGTTTGGCTGATGGGCCTAAGCCAAATCAGCACCATGTTTTTGTGTATATTTGTATTGAGTCATAATTGTACTAAGTATGAAGTGAATGTTGTTGGTATAAGGCCTGTGGCTGATATGACGAGGGGGACAATGATGACTTTTTCTTGTTTCCATAGCCTTTTTATTCGTTTGGATGTTTGTGTCGTTGGGGACAGCTATGACAATTAGATAGGTGACTTTTCCTTTTTTGTATTGAAAAGTAATATCGGATCTATTGGCGGAGACTGTTTTATCTGCATGGATACTGATGTCCCAGTAGAGCTGGTAATCTTTATTTTCAAGTATGGATATTGGTGTGTATTTGTATTAGGGATCTGTGTTTTCTATAAGTTTCTATGTTGGGGCTAGTGCTTGGTAAACCACTTTTGCTACTGAGTCAAGTCTGGCTGTTGCGAGAGTTTTTGATTATTTTGTGTTAGAATGGTGATTGCTGTGTGTTTTTCCGCCTTGGTGGGTGTCGGCTTATTCGCCGGCACAACATTTTTGGCAGGTCCATTTTCGGTTGCCCGTTTGTTCCGTTCCGGCTAATATTTTACATCCGCTTGTTATGTATTCGATCGTTTCTTTATGCTGGTGGCATTTCCTGCATCTTTCCTCTGTAATAGTTGGGTCTTTGATGATATGCTTTTGGTACTTTCTGGTTAATATGACTTTATCCTGGATGGCAATTTTAGGGAATATCTGCCTGTCCTGTAACCAGGTGTATGATGATTTTTATTTACGTGGTCTTGTTCTATGGGGTATCTGTGTTTTCCGTGGAGTATTTTTTCTGACCACTTTTTCATCTTTTCCTGTTGTAATTGGGTGTGACTGCGTGGTGGTCTGCCCAGAAAAGTCAAGAGGTGTGTAGTTTTTATCTGTTTTCACTGTTGCTGTGTGGAGGCTGGTTTGCTTGGTGTGAAAGTGCTTGTATTTGTTTTGTGTGTAGTGATCTTATATCTATGGTTCCTCTTCCTCCTGCCTTCCTCTCGATGCGATGGTAAGTCTTTCTTTACATGCGTTGAGGTGTAATTTCTTGTATTTGGTGAATTGAGAAGGTATAAGGATGTGAATGTTTTCTATATCTGTGTGTGACCATTTGATGATACGAAATGAATATGTAAGTTATGTTTGTATAAGTTTCGTGAATCTGTTTTTGAATTCGGTCCTGAGCTCCGTATTGATGTGAGTGTGGTTGAGTTTAGTGCTTTAATGAAAGCCTATATATTTGTTTGTTTCTTTGTCAAGCATGTTATCGAGTGTTTCATTGTTGATGGTTTCTGTCTCATGGTGGCCTTTCCATTTACTTTACATTTACTTATACCAAATTCCAAATTGATATCCAAAGTGAATGTTTCTGTGTTTTTGAAGAGTTCTTTCAGCTGTGTTTTTGTGGCAGCGTAGAGTTTTATGTCATCCATATATAGGAGGAGGTTTATTTTATGTTGGTTCACTTTTTGGTGTCTGATGCAGAGGCCTTGGTCTGTTCTGATGAGTATATTTGAGAGTGGATTGAGACAGAGGCAAAACCATAGAGCGCTGAGCGAATATATATATATATATATATATATATATATATATATATATATATATATATATATATATATATATATATATATGTCTTATTATATTATATAAATTATATCATTTTTCAGTTCCGATTTCACCCCCCCAGATAAATTATCAAAGGTAACGCACTCGTGATAATTCTCCTTCAATATATACTTTAGAGAGAATATTTCAGAATTTTTTGATCAGTAATCTCGATAAGGAGGGTGGACAGCGATTTTTGGCGGCTTTTTAAAAATATTACGAAGAAACATTTGCGCGAATATTACATCATATGTATTGTTGTCCTCATATTTTCTCAAACTTTTATTTGACACCCCACTCGTTAACTTGGTAATTTTTTTTTCACACTTCCCAAAAGAGGTTAATTTAAGTCAAAGTTTAACTTTCAAAACTACTGCTTTGGCTATCGGTTCCTATATTTGTGGCAAATTCCAACTTTCTATATCAAATAGTCTCGAAAAAAAATCGGTTGTGATGGACAGACAGACCGACAGATAGACAGACACCGAAATGATACGGTTACGCTGCTCTCCTGATAAAAAAAAAAACAAAAATATTGATTTATTAACTATTTGTAACTTTTATTTTACGGGCATTAACGTATCAAAATATTTTTGTGCTTTTTTGATAACCTCAGTTTAAGCTTGCACCACCCTGGTATCATGTTGCAAACATTGCAGACTTTCGCAAAAATACTGCTAAACTTTTTTCGGTTTCTGACGTTCGTTAAAAACAAGTAAACTTTTACAGAGATATAAAATACCAAAGTGAGTTTCGAATTAGTCGCAGAATAATTTACAAAAAATCACATAATAAAGTACTCAATATTACTTATATTAAGCTTATAGTCTCATTATAACTACAAGAAAACACTAGACTTTTATTATAAGTTTATTTGACGAAAATTTAATTAACTCAAGGTACCTTTTAAAAGCCTTTGTAATAAAAGGTATACATTGAAAGGCGTCCGAGATACGTTCTTGGGCTAACTCAAACAGCTTTTGGCTATAATCTTTTATATAATATGCATTGGCATTCTAAAGAAATCTGTACACTTTTTTCTTTGCACAATAACCTTACTTTAATCCAGACTGTCGAGACTGTTATTTAATAAGAGGTAGGCTCTTTATAAGTTTGTAACCAAATATTTAGCAGTGAAATTTTAAAAAGTAGCCTAATTGTTACTGTTTTTGTTTTATTTGATTTTTAACGCATTATACTTACACTTTACAAAGATTCTCATTAATTTTTGTCTTTTCTATTTCATTAACCTAATCTTATCTAATTCTCCTATCTTATTTCACTTTTATTAGACCATATTAGTCGTACAGTCATTACTGGTGATCAATTTGAAGGTTTCGTAACCACGTTTCTTGAAACGTAAATCTGATACTGTCCATATTACGAAGCGTTATGCTCAAATGTTAAAGCTCGTTTACAAAAATATTTTAAAATAATAGTTAAAAGGTTTTGATCAACATAAGTAACCGAATAGATGGTAAAAGTAAGTCGTTGCAGTCTAAAAAAAAAACTATATCAAGTAACGTTTTAAAACCCGTATTTAAACTAGTAAGGTATTTTATCCATTTATTTACTGTTTATTCCCGGGGCACTTCGTAAAAAAGTGAGGTTTCTTAAAAATTTTAACTTAGTATTGCACTGTGTTTTTCCAGTTTACGTAGTAAATTACACGTTCAGATATGTTGGAACATTTTCAAATATTATTAGGAAAGTAGGATTACTGGTTCTGAATTGGTATATCACTCCACACTAATTTGATATAAAGCAGGACCTTGACCCTTTAGAGACAATCTGCTCTGTTTTTGACAATCATAGTTCTTAAATGAAGTAATACTAATGTACTACCCCGTAAATGATAATCATTTAGTGAACGTTTCGTAAATTATATTTAGAAACTTTTTTTTTCCAAGAAGGAAAGAGTCTAAAGATAATACAACTTCAGACGTTGAGTCTAAATTGCTAAGTAGTTATTCTCTTTCACCTACAGTTACACTAGTTAAATTTTAAAAGAAATATTAAAACTTGCATGCATACTCCTATATCGATTAAATATGTGATACTAAAGTCTATCCGATTATTAGGCAGGCGACTGCAGAGCTTGTGTGCTGTACTATAGTTGTTGTTTTTCTTTTGTGTTTGGTATTTGAAACTTCCCTGTTTATCGCCCAATAATAATGTGCGGGTATTTTTGTATCCTAACTTTATATATACCTCCTTCGTGTCAAGAAATTTTCTAGTTGAAGCATTCTCTATGTTTGTCACTAACAAGATTGCCCGAAAAATGTCCAAAAAATAAAATTCAAGGAATATATTTCACTCCATTTTGTTTGCAACAATCTTACAACTGTTCTGGGCTTTATGATTTTCTAAAACGTTTTGCATGTTACTTTTGTATAGCTGCCATGCAGATTTTTTTCTCTTCTTTTAACAATTTTTCGAATTGTCCAAAAGTAATCACGATATTTGTTTATAGATACACAAAGATTCTTTCCATGATATTAATGTAATTAACTCTGGCAAATGTTAGGACTTACAATGAATCGCGCACAACTATTGCCCTTAATTATAATCTAAAATTAATTTAAAATATTGTTATAGCGCAGTCGTTTGACGAAAAGCTCTCATTAAATATTAACAGGCTAGGCTGCATTTCGACATACAGAGAGCTTTTTGGACGTAGAATACGATAAAAAGGTTTGCTGCTCTAAGGTGTACGCTAAGCCTACAAAATCGAAAGCAAAATGAAAAATTCGGTTTTTCCCAAATATCTGGAAAAATGAAAAAGATATCGAAAAACTTATAGCACCACGTGAAAGAATGGAAAATTTTACATAGATTTTTTTTAGTTTTACAGTAATAAAAAAAAAAAAATTTTAAAATAAAATTGCTGGGTTAACTACTGTAGTGGGAAACATGCTGCCAACCTCATATATGATTAAATTAATGTTTCTGTACACCGTTAAATATTTTGAAATTAGCTATTAATGGGTTTTTCAGGGAGAAAGATTAAGAATCTAATGACAAACTTCTAAAAACTCAAAATAGGTGACCCAATATGACGACCAGAGAGTACTTTAACTCATTTAATTTCTTCGAGTAATTTAGAATCTTTGTGTTTTCAATAACTGTTTTCTTTGTACCTGGATGTTTAAATAAAATATAAATATTTTATACTTAAAGCTTAGACTTTTATCTTTTATCTCTCACCTTTAAATATATTGTTTTATTTTAAATTTACGTTTTATGATTAATAATAAGCAAAAAATACGTTTATCATAATTACTTTTTTAAGAGCAAAATTACAAAAAGCGAGAAAGTTTTTTTTTAAGTTTTTAATAATTTTTTCAATACTATATTTTATTAAATATTTGTAATTTACTGTATGCCCGTTAAAATCATGCAAACATGAATTTCGTTTTAAGTTTTACAAATTATAAATCAACAAAAATAAAAACTGTTAATATCATCGGAAAGCTGAAAATCTCCTCTTCAAAAAGTTATCTTTTTTTACACTCTGAAAACAAGTAATATCGATTAACTTTCGAGCGGTGCGCGTAGACTGTCAAATTATTCTGTTTGGCGCGCTACTACTTTTGGATCACCTATCCGAATTTTTAATAAATTCTCACGTTATTAAAAAAAATCTGTACACTATTTTTTATAAAATTTCTCCCATGGTGCTAATAGTTTTCCGATAACTTTTTTATTTTTGAGATATTAGCGAAATAACGAATTTTTATTTTATTTTGGATTTTGTGGGCTTAGCGTACATCAAACTTTAGCAAGCTTTTTTCATCGTGTTCTACGTCCAAAAAACTACCGGTGTGCCGAAATGCAATAGTACCTTATAGTAGTTACCGTCCAAAAATCTTCTAGAAATGTCTAAGATTTCTCACAAGCAATACTTCAAAAATATTATCACACAAAAAATATGATAGTAGAAGAATTCTGTTGCCAGTTTCAAATTTAAACGTATGTTAACCAGTTTAATTTGGGGTAAATATAGTCAGCATTGATTGATTTAACGTAAAGAATGAGATAATTTTTACTTTCTTTAAAAAAAAGATGTTGGTTCTTTGAGATCACTATTGGCTTGACTTTTAAGAACTATCCTTTATAATTTTGAAATCAATCAAACACTGAAGTGGTAAATCAGTCACTGCAATACAGCTTTAACCGACAGTAACAAAATATCGGTTGACACAATTTCACATGACCCGATGCCCCAATAATATCAAAATGCAATTGCACAATTTTGAAGTGCATGCTTTACCATAATACGGTTTCACACAATTTTATAGTACTATGATTATTATATAATATTAAATTTTCAAAAGTTAAAAAAATTACAACTGATGCTTCATGAAAAATAACAATATTAAGAGCGTTAACGTAACATGCCATAAAGTATGTTGGGAATGTGGAATCTTTGGAGCACACTATTCAGTATATATATCACCACTACACCAAACACTTCATCAGGAGTGATGATTGAGTCAATCATCGTTATAGACTCACAGCCAATTTTAACAAAAAAATTGTACCTATACCCTCTAAGCGGAATCTACAAATATAAAGTTAACACCACCACATTATAACAATATGATTCAGTCATTATTTTGATATTTCTGACCATTATATAATTAGTGACATTTTTGAATTTTTAGAACAACCCATGTACTGAAGCAATTGGACTAAAACGATATTTTATTCCTAGAGAAAATAAGAGGTAAAACTTAAGTTTTATTTTCTCGTTTTTACGTTATATAAAAACAATTATAATTTTGTAAGTGCACCCAGGTTTTTAAAGCGGTATTATAAATGTTTTTCACCCTTTTGCATAATTGTTTTGTGCTCATCTGCGGTCGGTTCTCAAAATGGGTTTTTGTTAGTTTTAAAGTATTAATAAGTACATTAGGGCTTTCACTGAGGCTATATATTTTTAATAAATTAGATAGGTTTGAGGTTTGTAAATGAAAATATTCAACGAAAAAGTACAAAGGGTGTGGCAAGAAATGCTCTATAATTTTGATTCTGCTTTTACAAACTTAAACATGTATGAATGGGTAATAAATAATTAACATACTTATCATTAGGAACTCTATAGGTAGACATATTGAAACTCTTAATAATAGCTGAATCTACTAATTTCTTAAAATATGTATTGATTAAATGCCGAAGAGTAGGGTTTATAATACTTGTTATGTTATTCTCCAAGACCATCTTTTGCTCTGGTCAGGGGAAATAGATATTGTTGAAGACGTAGATTAGTTAATGTCCTAGATTATATACTGGTGTAAGGTGGGATACCGGTCATCATTTCGTCTATATATCGCCAGGAAATTTTTGTTCTTACACCGCTTTCTTTAAAATGAATTAAAACAGGATATTAAAACTTTTTATCTTAAATTAAAAGATATATCTTCTCATTTAGATAACACTTTCATCTTTTGCAAAAGTTGGACTCAACATTTTGGGAGATCTCTGAGTACAACGAGGATGTTGAGCATAATTGTTGAATACTATTTAGCATAAATAATACAAACTAACATTTTTAAGGTTAAACTTCAACAGTTAATACAGGAAGACTGGTTTATGCTTAATTCGGTCTAACTTCTATTTAATTGTCCCAAACATATAATTCGGAAAAATCGGTAAGGAACCAAACCGATTTAGATTTCGTTTACAATAAAAAATTTTTGTAATTATTCGGTTGCTTCAAGACAAAGCGAAGTCTTGAACTTCTCGTTTTATAACATTTCTCCTACTAATAGTACTAACGTGACACGGCTTTAGAAGTGTATTTGTCAGAGTTGCTCCTTAAGCCGTCCAGTGAATTCTCGAAAGTAACGGGCAATCACGATGAAGGTCAAAAGAGGGGTTTAAAAATTTTTGTTAGACGGCAGCTCTTAGCACAGCTGTCCTACGGTCTTGTTTATATACTCTAAGTTTACGGAAACACACGAATAGGTGTCTCCTGCGTACATATATCTTTGTAGCATTTCTAAGGTAATATATTCATGGAAGTAAGCTTGAACTGTCCAGTCTCACTTCAAGCATACATTCTACTCCAGATCAAGAAGGATTTTTGGGTAAATCGACGATGTTGTCCGTATTCAATTTTCGTGATTCTGTACATGGTTTTTCGACAGACTCTTCCTATAAAAGCCATATTCACGTGTTGTAAAATTCAAATTCATTAACTGATTTTGTCTGGTTTAATGCTATTGATATACGATTGTTTCATGCAGTCGGATTATTTTCTAGAATGATTTTAACAGGTACTACGTATTTACATAGGAAAATTACGTTTATACCCAATATTAAAAACAAATAAATAAATAAATATCGTCTTTAATGCACAAAATCAAAACAAAGGTAATACGAAAAAAAAGGAATATATATATATATATATATATATATATATATATATATATATATATATATATATAATATTTCCAATTGTACACACACAATTACAATTACCGCAAAAGGAGAAGAAATGGCGAAGTTATAGTAAGCCATAGAGTACTCTTACACTTAACTAGTTCAGTCCTTATTTAAGCCCAATCCAGTGTAAAAGAGAAACAAAAGAAAACACAATACCAAAAAAAAAGAGAAAAAACACATAGAAAACACACTATATTACATATTATAAATATCTGTAAACCACGTATAGCCAAAGTTTACAGAAATATTCTGCAAACCCTGACAGCACTACGTAACTGATTTAAATGTCAATTATGTATGCTTCCTTACCATATGGTTTTTTATTTATTCAGAGCTACAATAGCTCCTTGTCTGAAATTTAAAAGTTTTTAAAATCAAAAAAGCCACTTCTCGACAATATGCCATTTTTCACGGTGTGTTGTTGCCTGGACTACCACCAATTATTTGAAGTAGACAAAAAATAGCTGATCAATTTCAAACAAAGTAATTCACCTTATCCAAATAGGCAATAGGTTTTCAGTGAAAAGCAGTTTATTTTTGAACCACTTAACTAGGGCTAATAGAACAGTTAAAATGCTCTTTTCAGAAATGTAATCTTTATAAAGCTGCTTACTACACAGTTGCTTAATTTTAATAATTATAGGTCAGAAGCAGTTATATTAAGCTGCCTAAATTCTTTTAATGGGACTGTTGTAATTACGAGATTAAGTTTAAGTTGTATTAGGAAATTAAACAAATTTACATTTAATTCGTAAATGTAGTATAATTATTTTGTGTAAAGTTAGGAAAACAGTTACAACAAAAACATTGCTTGATTAATGTTCTGTTTTGAGAGGACAGTTAAAAATTTAAAATACCGAGAGTAATCTGTCTTTGTTAGCTTAGCAGTAGTACATCTTCACTAAGTAAATTGTATACCCTCCGACCTGTGACAGATTTTTCTATATATTTTGTTCTTCTATAATCCGATTTGATTCTTGTTGTAAGTTATATAACGGAGAGAAAAATGCATTGTGATTTAGTAGAAATTTATGCAGTTTTTAATTTTTTTTTATTTCATGACATTTTATAACACCTAGAAACATATTTGAAATTTTGCTGGTGTTTTATCCAACGTGAAAACGATGAAAAGTTTTAAAATTCTGATAGTTCTTTTTTCCTTCGTCTGTAACATCACCAAAAAGAGGTAGAACTACTAAAAGTTTATCTTTAAAAAAGGAAAATAGTTCTATAAACTCTATATATAAATCAGGATTGGCTGACAAAATAGGACTTGAAATTTAAGAATTGCCAATAAGAAATATGGGAAAAAATTTAACAGACCAATTTGAGACTCGTGAAATTTGGAAAAACGAAAATGTCAGAAAGGATTATTTACAAATTATCCAGAAGAAAAACAAACAGTAGACTCACAGTAAATGTACAGAACAAAAATGAACTGTGGCTAAAAAAATATAACGAAAACGAAAATACGTTGAGGAACAGATAGTAGAGCAAGGCAAGCCTTAAAAATTTTCTCCGGGATAAAGTAAAATAGAGAAGGACTGTAGTTTGTTGCTACTTCAAGTTGGCAAATGGTATGACTATTTTCCGAAGATTTTTTCAAAAAATTACAAGAAATCATCTACTACAAAGCGATGAAAAAGTAGGCAGCTGATGATACAGAAGAGCCGACTTCTGAGCTAGAGGAGATAACGATTGAGAATATATAGTAATCACTGAAAAAATTAAGAAAAAAAGCTTCTAGTCTTTGCTACTAATTGAATTAGTTAAACACTGACTGTTTGAAAGGAAAATTCATCCGATAAAGTAAAAACAGGCTTTTATATATATATATATATATATATATATATATATATATATATATATATATATATATATATATATATACTAGCCGTGCCTGCGGCTCCGCTTACGTGGACTTGATTCACTATTATCGTCACTGCCTATTCCTTAGGTTATGTAACGTAATGCAATATATCCTATAACCTGGCCAGAGAGCACATGTATTTTATAAAAAAAAAAAACACGTAAAATCCGATGAGTGGTTCTTAAGTACTAAGCCCAATAACGGACAGACAGAGAGACGTTGCGTTTTTATATATTATTTTTTTTATATATATTAAGTTAAGAATTAAAAAAAAAAAACACGTAACTCGGATAAGTGGTTCTCGAATGATAAGCACACCAACGGACAGACTGAATGACGTTGCATTTTATGTATATTATATCGATTATTAATATTATTATATAGCCTGGCCAGAGAACATATATATGAATTTAAAAAAAAAAACACCTAATTCGCATAAGTGGTTTTCGAGTGATAAGCGCAATAACGGACAGACAGACAGAGAGACCTTGCATTTTATATATATTATATTCTTTGTTACATGATATTGTTCCTTATTTAACGGTTTAGGCAGCGTATTACAAGAGAGTACGCTAACGGCAAACTTTTTTCCGTGGACTTGATTCACTATTATCCAACGTGAAAATGCTGCTTATTTCTCATTTTACAAGTAATAAAATATATCCTATAATCTGGTCAGAGACCATATGTATAAATCTAAAAAAAAAAACAGGTAAATCGGATAAGTGGTTCTCGAGTGATAAGCGCACTAACGGACAGACAGACACAGAGAGACGTTGCATTTTATATATATTATAGCTTATAGATAGATTATACAAAAAAGTTCTTCTTTTTCACCTTTGATCAATGTGGTTCCATGTTTGGCTGACGGGCCCGAGCCAAGTCAGCACAAACACTACTACCATTGTGTATTAAGGAATGACCTGACATGTTTTCAAAATCACTGACTTCTGAATGTTTCTGTGTATTTTTGTCCTAATTGTACTATGTGTGGTGTGAATGTTATTGTGTAAGGCCTGTGGCTGATATAATGAGGGGGACAATGATGACTTTTTCTTATTTCCATAGCCTTTTTATGTCTGTTGCAAGGTCTGTGTATTTTGGAGATTTTTTCTGTGTATTTCGTTTAGATGTTTATGTCGTTGGGAACAGCTAGGACAATTATATAGGTAACCTTTCCTTTTTTGCACTGAAAAGTAATATCGGGTCTATTGGCGGAGACTGTTTTATCTGTATGGATGCTGATATCCCAGTAGAGCTTGTAATCTTTATTTTCAAGTATGGATGTTGGTGTGTACTTGTAGTAGGGATTTGTGTTCTCTATGAGTTTGTATGTTTTGGCTAGTACTTGGTGAACTACTTTTGCCGCTGAGTCATGTCTGGCTGTGTATTCCGTTCCAGCTAATATTTTACATCCGCTTGTTATGTGTTCGATCGTTTCGTTGGGTCTTTGACGATATGCTTTTGGTAGTTTCTGGTTAATATGACTCTATATGGCAAGTAAGAAGCCTTCTGTTTCAGGGAATAGCTGCCCATCCTGTAACCATTTACGTAGTCTTGTTCTATGTGTTATCTGTGTTTTCCGTGGAGTGTTTTTTTCTGACCTTTTCCTGTTTAATCTGATGTCTCTGATTCTCTTCCTCGTACCTTCCTCTCGATGGTAAGTCTTTCTTTGCATGCGTTGGGGTGTAATTTCCTGTATTTGGTGAATTGAGAATATATAAGGATGTGAATATTTTCTATATCTATGTGTGACCACTTGATGATACCAAATTAATATGTTAATATAGGTATAGCGAACGTGTTGATGGCTTTAGTGAGATTCTTAGAGTTGAATTTTGTTTGTAAAAGTTTCGTTAGTGTGTTTCTGAATTCGGTTCTGAGCTCTGTTTTGATGTGAGTGTGGTTGAGTTTGATACTTTGTTGGAAGCCTAGATATTTGTATGTTTCTTTGCCGAGCATGTTATCAAGCGTCTTGTTGTTGATGGTTTCTATCTCATGGTGGCGTTTCCATTGGCCTTTGTTGATGTGGAGCACTTTGCATTTACTTATACCAAATTCTATATTGATATCTAAGGTGAATATTTCTGTGGTTCTGTGGAGTTTTTTTAGCTGTGTTTTTGTGCCAACATAAAGTTTTATGTCATCCATATCTAGGAGGTGATTTATTTTATGTTGGTTCACTTTTTGGTGTCTGATGTTGAAACCATGGTGTATTCTGTTTAGTGTATTTGGGAGTTGATTGAGACAGAGACAAAACCATAGAGCTCTGACCGAGTGTCCCTGAAATATACCCCGTCCGATGTACAGCTCTTCTATTTGGATGCGTTCGGTTTGTGTTTTTAGGTGGATTTTGGTTTTCCATGTTTTCCTAATTTGTGTGCGAAATTGCCTGAGATTTTCGTTGATTTTGTAGATTTCTAGGGCTCTGATTAACCAGCTGTGGGGTATGGAGTCGAAGGTTTTTTTATAGTCTATGTAACAAATGTGAAGGTTTCTGTGTTCTTTTCTGGTTTGTCCCATGATCACACATAATTTTTGTTTCAAAGTATCAAGGATTTCTGGCACTGTTCTGTTGGGAGACTTGAATTTGATCTTGTCTACACCCTGTGTAACACGTTTGGAAGCGTTCCCGTTTATAAACTGGGTAAGGTGTCCTAGATCTCTCCTGATGTTGATTTTGTTTTCTATTCTTATTTGCCATTTAAATTTTGGTTCTGTGCTGTTAGGGTTTCGTTGTCGTTGCGGGAGTTTTTGATTATTTTGTATTGCTGCTGCTTATATTATTATGTGAATGTCTTCGATTGTACTTAAGTCTGTTATGTACTTGGGTATTATGTGCTTGTTTATTGTGTTGAGGATTGGTTGCGCACTCTGTTTGAAGATTAAACGAGGGATGGGATTTCTTGTTGTGAGGTCGGTGTCAAACCATCAAGATAGATTATTATTATTATTATATAATCTGGAAAGAGAACATATGTGTGAAAAAAAACCACGTAAATCGGATAAGTGGTTTTCAATTGATAAGCGCACTAACGAACAGACAGACAGAGAGACGTTATATTTTATATATATTCTTTGCTACACGATATTGTTCCATTTTTAATGGTTTAGGCACTGTATTGCAAAAGCGCGCTAGCGACTTGATTCATTGTTATCGTCACTGCTTATTTCTTATGTCATCGAACATAATAAAATATATCCTATACCCTGGTTAGGGAACATATGTATGTTTAAAAAAAAAGCACGTAAATCCGATTAGTGGTTATCGAGATAGAGAGACCTTGCATTTTATATATATCATAGAAGTTTATAAATAACCTGGCCAGAAAACAAACGTATGAATAAAAAAAAAAAAACACGTAAATCGAATAAGTGGCTCTAGATTGATAAGCGCACTAACGGACAGACAGAAAGAGAGACCGTTGCATTTTTTATATATTGTATTCTTTGTTACATGATATTGTTCCATATTTAGAAGACTATAGATAACCTTGCCAAAGAACAAATGTATGAATTAAAAAAAAAAACACGTAAATCGGATAAGTGGTTCTCGAGTGATAAGCGCACCAACGGACAAACAGACCGATAGACAGAGAGACGTTGCATTTTTTATATATATTATAGAAGATTATAGATGACCTGGTCAGAGAACAAATGTATGAATTAAAAAAAAAAACATGTAAATCGGATAAGTGGTTCTCAAGTCATTAGCTGACTAACGGACAGACAGAGAGACGTTGCATTTTATATATATTATATTTTTTGCTACATGATATTGTTCCATATTTAATGGTTTAGGCAGTGTAATGCAAGAGAACGCGCTAGCGGCAAACTCTTTTCCACTTGATTCACTTATTCCTTATGTTACCTAACGTAATAAACTATGTCCTATAAACTTGTCAGAGAACAAATGTATGAACTAAAAAAAACATGTAAATCAGATAAGTGGTTCTCAAGTCATTAGCGCACTAACGGACAGACAGACAGAAAGACCTTGCATTTTATGTATATTATATATATATACATATAACATATATATATATATATATATATATATATATATATATATATATATATACAATAAAATCTCCCTTGGGCGGACAGCAACGGAACCGAACGAAAGTGTCCATTCAAGAGGAGTGTCCGCTTAAAAGAAATACAAAAAAAAAATTGTTTTTTTAATGAAAACTGTAACTAAAGAACATGGGACATTTAAAAAAATTTAAATTAAAGAATTTTTACCCTTAGATACATATAAAATACATATAAAATATAATAGGATAGAGTTATACATATGAAATGAAAGGTCACCTTAATGATGCAAAAATTCATATATTGTTGTTTGTCTCCTCTTTTTCTTTAAAATGGCGTCCACGAATCGTATTTCTAATTTGAAAAGGAGTTCTAAAGGCTCTGCATCTCCGTAATCTCCAACAAAACTTTTAAACTGCTTGGTTAGGGTAATAGCTTCACCATAATTTGGAATAGCATCTGTTGGTAATGGAATCTCATCGACATCAGGATATTCGGAAAGTCCCTATATTTCAACTGGATTTTCAATTTCTTGTTCTGAATCTGGATTTTCAACAGACAAATTGTCATCTATGTTCAAAAAATCATTAAGGTTTTCATTATCAGTAAACTCCAACAAATTCTTATTTTTGAGGATATCTGCAAGTACGTTAAGTGGTAAGTCGTCTTCTGGATCAGATGTAACAGCCTCAGTTAACTGGTCTTCACTTTGCATATTTTCATTTAAATCCCACTTTACGGAAGAAATTTTTAACTGTTTCCTTGGTTACTTGTTCGCAAGCGGTTTTTGCAAAGTAAACTGCATCCAGTGGCGTAATTTTCTTACTTAACTCAAAAGCTGTACTAGCAGTTTCAATGGTTACTATCAGGTGTTTTAGTAGTAGACTTCGGTAATAAATTTTAAAATTTTTTATAATTCTCTGGTCAAGTGGTTGACAAGCTGATGTACAGTTAGGGAGCAGAAACAAGATTTTTATATTTTTTAAGTGGACATCTTTTGGATGAGATCCTGCATTGTCTCATTTCTCCTGTCATCCAAACTTTCTTATTATTTTTCCAAGTTACAGGACAGGTTGTTTATGTTAATATTTGTAAATGTTGCACAATGAAAAATTGTAAACCTCTCTTTAGGATATTTACCACCAACACATTTTTCTTTTTTTAATGTTATCGTTTTGTCGAGTAGAGCCCTAAAATACAGGCCTGTCTCATCGGCATTATAGATGTTTCTCGGTGAATATCTCTTAATTAAAGAAGGGCATTTTTCCCAGAATGATGAAACATCTTCAGCAATAACCGAACACCCTCTCCTGAAATCGCTTTTAAACTTATGTTGTGGCGGATTCTAAATTTATTAAGCCAACCAGAAGAAGCACTGAATGTAGGATGTCCCAAAGACCCGGCTATTTCTTTTGCTTTGCATCGTATCAGCGGACCTGAAAAAAATATTAACAATAAGTTTTTTGCATTTTTGTCACGACAAGCCTACTAATACTCTCACCCCTTTTATCCATTCCTTGAATTGATATGAAAGGAAAATCAACGCACTAATTCCAGAAAACCTTTAAAAAAAAATAATTCATGTGCATACCTGTCAAAGGAATCCCCTTATGGCGAGCTGCTATAAACCAGTTATAATACAACTTGTCAATTTTGGTACCATCACTAGTCAAAAAGCTTCTTTTTTCATTCAAATTGCTGTTCGACATCCACTTGTTTAGAAGGACTTTTTTATGTTTAATTATATCAGCAGCTTGTATTTTTCCAAAATTAAAACGCTTGGATAAGTCCCTTACACTTAAATTTTTCCTTATTGTGAACTTCAACAATCTCAATTTTTTGTTTTTTTTTTCTATTTGGAAGCATTTCTACAATGAATGTGTCGCCTACTGTGTCTCTTTTTCGCATAGGCGTCAGACTAATATTAAATCCTAGCGTGTACCGAAAAATTGAGATCGGTAAATCCTCGGTTTATTCGAGGAAGTCCTTCAGTGAAAGCAGGGAGCAACGTTGGCGCGTGGCGCGATTGGAAAACGCAATAGCGATACTCGCCACAAAAAAATGAGACAAAGCGATTATTTTTTATTGTTTTTTATCCGGTTAAGAAAACATTTTTTTGTATTCGTGTCCGTTCAAGAGAATATCCGTCTAAGAGGGAGTTAACACAATGCCAATTATATGAGGGTCGGTCGGATATATATATATATATATATATATATATATATATATATATATATATATATATATATATATATATATATATATATATATATATATATATATATATATATATATATATATATATATATATATATATATATATATATATATATATATATATATATATATATATATATATATATATATATATATATATATATATATATATATATATATATATATATATATATATATATATATATATATATATATATATATATATATATATATATATATATATATATATATATATATATATATATATATATATATATATATATATATATATATATATATATATATATATATATATATATATATATATATATATATATATATATATATATATATATATATATATATATATATATATATATATATATATATATATATATATATATATATATATATATATATATATATATATATATATATATATATATATATATATATATATATATATATATATATATATATATATATATATATATATATATATATATATATATATATATTATATATATATATATATATATATATATATATATATATATATATATATATATATATATATATATATATATATATATATATATATATATATATATATATATATATATATATACATATATATATATATATATATATATATATATATATATATATATATATATATATATATATTTATATATATATATATATATATATATAAATATATATATATATATATATATATATATATATATATATATTTCGGAAAACTCAAAAAAATATACCTGAGTGAAATTAAAATTAAAATTTATATCGCGTTTTAAGAAAAACTAGAATGAATTGTCAACTCTATCTATCTTAATTGTTGTAGCTAATTTTTACCTAAAATAATTTAAATATAGCCAGGTGGATAAAAACTTCATGACTAGCAAGAATACACCAGCTCTTGAATTTAAAATCATAAAATATAAAATAAGCAAGTATTCCTCATATTACGAAAAATTTTGATCTCACAATTGACAACTCATTCTATTTTTTCGTTAGCTCGTTTGCTCTATAAGTGTTAATAAATGTCCCTGTGAGACCTAAAATTTCAGTTCCTCGTTTTTTAGTGCTTATATAAAACCCAATTAAATTTAATTAGCCATATTCTAAAATAGGCTCATGAACTAACTAAAGCAAAATTGGATTGCTTCCAATCTCTAAGGGTATTTATAAGAGTAATAATTTTAAATAAGTGGTACTTAAAGTTGGTACTACCTGAAAGTTATTTAGAAAGGAATATAAGATTAATAGGCTACTTATTAACAAGTGAAAAACAAACGTTTTAATGGATTTATATTATTGCGAGTCTCAAGGGCATCTAATAAAAATAATCTTTCATCGTTTATTCTGGGCCATGGTAAGTGTAATATAGGTTCAAAAAGAAATTGGACGCTTACAAAGCCAGAGAACAAGCCGGATTTAGAAAAGGCTATAGTACACTGGACCACCTTAAAGTATTAAGAACCTTGATAGAAAAGTCAAACGAGCATAATTTTAAGATTTGGGTGGCCTTTGTGGATTACGAGAAAGCGTTTGACTCCCTTGAAATCTGGGAAAGATTAAATAGTTTAAGTAACTGTAGAATTGACAACAGATACACGCAGACTATTCGAAATATATATAAAAATACACTATATTTCAGATACTATTGAGAGAAAACACCAATAAGATAGAAATGAAAAGAGAGGTACGTCAAGGAGACACCATCTCGCCGAAATTGTTTACGCTGAGGCTAGAAGATCTTTTCAAACAATTTCCATGAACCAGTAAGGGTATAAATATAGGAGGCGAAGCACTCAATCATTTGCGATTCGCGGATGATGTTGTGCTTATATCTAACAACAAAGAAGAATTGGAAGAAATGCTGAACGAACTTAACAACAAGTCCAGAGGGATTGGTCTGAAGATAAACATCGCCAAAACAATGTTCATGACAAATGACGACTGTGATAATGAAGCAGTACTGAATATTGAAAACGCGAAAATCGTAAGACCGGATTCATAGGTATATCTTGGCAATATAGTAATATCCAAAGAAAACTTGAAAGCGGATTTATCAAGGCGAATATCATTGGCTTGGTCGGCGTTTGGCAGATTGCGGAACATCTTCCTTTCCAATGTTCCAAATACACTAAAAGCGTGTAGCCAGTATTCACATACGGAACGGAAACGTGGGCTTTGAATCAAGAAATTATAAATCGCCTACAAGTAGCTCAACGAGCAATGGAAAGGAGAATGTTGGGAATATCGTTGAGGGATAGGCTAACTAATGAAGAAATTCGAGAAAAGTCCGAGATAACTGAACTAGCTGAGAGGGTAAGTAGGTTGAACTGGAACTGGGCGGATCATATCGCAAGACTCTCTGATGGACCCATAAAGTAATCAACTGGAAGCCCTGGAATGAGAAAACAAGTAGAGGACGCACGCAAACCCGTTGGTCTGACGATATCAAAAGACTAGTGGGATAAAAATGGATAAACAAGCCCGAAGACCGAAGAAGATGGATGTACTTAAGGGAGGCTTATGTCCGACGATGGACTAACTATAAAGCTGATGATGATTATATATATATATATATATATATATATATATATATATATATATATATATATATATATATATATATATGTATATATGTTATGCCTTCACGGATGGTGGAATGTAATACATTAAAATTCCGGGTTTCCATCCGTTCGTCTAAATCTCATTTGGCATTTTCAAATGCTCCCGCTGTTACTGCTACTCGACACTGTGATCTTGCTGCTGCTGTCGCTCGAAGCTAACTGAGAAACCGACTTGCGGTCTCCGTCTTTTATAGGTCGGCGTCTACACAGATTGTAGATGGGGGAGTCGGAAGTGTTCGTCCGAACATCGGTGTTTGCCGGCTGTTACCGTCTCGATGTTTTGGCTTAGCTAGTAGACTCTTCCATGTAGTGGAGATATTCAGTACATCATCCCGCTTATTGAGCTGTCCACTCTTTTCGATTTCCAAGGCTTCTCTGACTATGCGTGTTTTATAATGTGAAATCGAGGCTATTTGTTTAGATTCCTCAAAATTGATATTGTGACCAGTATCAAAATGGTGTTGAAAAAGAGCTGATGTTGTTTGTTTGTTTTTAATGCTTATTTTATGTTCTTGGATCCGGGTGGAGATTCTTCTGTTTGTTTGTCCTATATACAATTTGTGGCAGTCTCCGCATGGGATGGTGTAAACTCCATAGTTTTCCAGTTTTTTCTTGTTCTTGGGATTACCCAGGATGTCTGCCGGAGTGTTTGGTGGTTTGTATGCTATTCCTATGTTGTGTTTTCTTAGGACTCTTCCAATTCTATCTGTAACTCCTTTCACATACGGTAATAGGACTCTACTCTGGTTGAGGTCACGTTCTTCGGTCCTTGTCTGTGGATAGCGCTACCTTTCTAATGCTCTCCGTATGGACTGGTCTTTTAATCCATTTTATTTAAAGGCCCGTGATTTGTGTAGTTTCTTGCTGTCTCGTTCGGTGAGTCGGTATGATTTCGATACGAGAGTGTTGGCTACCGACTGGATTTGAGATGGATGATGGTGTGAGCCAGCGTTTAAATATCTGTTGGTGTGAATGGGCTTCCGGTAGACTGAGTATTGAAGCTGACCGTTGTTTCGTTGTTTTTCCAAGTACATCAAGGAAAGGGAGGTTTTTTTCTTCTTCTATTTCCAAAGTGAATATATATATATATATATATATATATATATATGGATATATATATATATATATATATATATATATATATATATATATATATATATATATATATGGATATACATATATATATATATATATATATATATATATATATATATATATATATATATATATATATATATATATATATATTTATTTATATATTTATTTATTTATTTATTTATTTATTTATTTATTCACCACATTCTACAGTATTCCAATTACAGAATGGGGAAAATAACATAATGAAATGTACTAAACCTAATTAAAATTATATTAGAGCTTATTAACAACATATTTTAAAACTACATTTTTTTTATTTTTGTCACGCTGCAATTGAAAATATCAAGCTGGTTCTGCATTTGATTGTATTTCTCGCAAATTTGAAAAAGGGGAGAAAATTTTAGGACATTTGTTCTTGGGATTGGTAAATTAAAAGTTTGCACACTACGTGCCGCGGTTCTAGGTACATGAAAAGGCAGACACTGCAAGATTTTGTTTGCATCAATTTTGTTTGATATTATCTTATGTAAAAATATAAGTTGGGCTTTGTTTCGGCGTGCCTCTAAACTTTCCATCGAAAATCTATCCAAGAGACTTTCATAGGGATAACCTATTTCGGGATATACTCCATCGAGTTTAAAACTAGCGTACTTTAAAAAACGCTTTTGAATTTTTTCGATATTTTGAATGTGCGCTTGATAAAAGGGGCACCAAACAACAACTGAGTATTCAAGCCGTGATCTCACGAAACTATTTAAAAAGCAATTTTAGAGTATCATATTCAACAAAGTCGGCACTATTACGTATGATGAAACCCAATAGTTTAAAACTCTCCGCCGTAATCTTTGCAATATGGCCACGAAAAGACAAGGCAGTATCCAGCAAAACACCCAAATCAGACACCGACTGACATCGCTCTAGGACCTGACCATTCATACTGTAATTGAATTGTATGGGACTCAGTTTTTTTGTAAAGGTAATTACATTGCACTTGGATACATTCAAAAGGAGTTTGTTGTTACTACACCAATTGTTTACAAGATTAAAGCCATCCTGTAGTCTTATGCAGTCATTCAGGTCTCTGATTCTGCAGTATAGCTTCACGTCATCAGCATAAAGTAGGTATTCAACACCCGCTCTCTGAGTAAGATCATTTATAAATATATTAAAAAGGAGTGGTCCCAAATGTGATCCCTGCGGCACTCCCGATGTGGCAACAAAGCTAGAAGAATTCTGACCAAGACACTGTACAAACTGCGAGCGATTTATCAAGTATGATTTAAAAAAAGATAATAACTTACTCGAAAAGCCAATTGCGAACAACTTGTCCAACAGAATCCCATGATCCAGCCGATCAAAGGCCTTAGAGCAATCAGTGTAAATCACATCGGTCTGCTCACCCCCATCAAGTGATTCGGCAAGGTCTTGCGTAAAACAAAATAAATTTGAAACCGTCGAACGGCCTCTCACGAAACCGTGCTGTTGCAGTGATATCTGCGTGCCAATTGAATTATATAAATAATCATGTAATATGATTTCGAAGACTTTTGAAAAGTTATTAATAATGCTTATCGGTCTATAGTTTGTTACACAACTCTTGTCACCTTTTTTGAAAACAGGCGTAATGCGTGATGTTTTCCATGTGTCTGGAAACATAGATGTGTCAAGCGATAAATTGAATAATATTGTAAGAGGATGAGCAAAAACAGAGGCGCAGTCTTTTAACAAGAAGGCAGGAATTCTATCTGGACCAACAGTAGCTGTAGGTTTTTAACTTTTTTAATACTTTAAAAACAAGTTGTTCCGTTATTTTCTCCATGTTAATAGGATTCTGTGATGGGAATAAATTGTTCTCCACGTTTCTTTGTTTCTGAGAAGACATTACATAAGAGTCTTGAAAAAAGGATGCAAAACTTTCAGCTATATGTCTGGGATTATTAAGGATGTTGTTATTATAAGACATTGTGGTTGGTATAACATGAGAGTTCTTCTTGTCATTAATATAGCGCCAGAATTTTTTTAGGATCATTTTTTATGTTGTTTTCAATATTTAAAGAGTATGTTTTGTAGGAAGCTTTTGTGTCATTTTTAATGATTCGCCTCAGATTTTTAAACTTTTCTAGTTCGAATAAATTTCCCGTTCTTTTGAATTTTTTCCAAGAGCTGTATTTAGTTCTGATATTTTGTATAATTTCACTAGTAAACCAAGGCGGATAATATTTATTTGTCTTTTGTGTCTTAGGAACATGTATATCTAAAGTAGTGTAAATTGTTTGATAAAATCTTTCGCAGGCTTTATTTACGTCTGTAAATTGAGACAGAAAGTCCCAGTTAATATATGAAAAGTTAAGATATAGGTTTACTAAATTCCCTCTTTTGAAATTATAATAGTTTGAATAATTCTTTTGCTTATGTTTCTTGGATTCACACTGTACTTTTAAAAAAAAATATCTAAAGCAGGATGGTGATTATCTTCCGCTGTCAAAATATCCATGGCTCTCTCAACACTGCCATCGTTATTTGTGAGCACGAGATCAAGAAGTCTATCAGAGGAATTTTCTATGACGTTAATTTGAGATAGACCGGAAAAGTTTAGAAAATTTTCAATTATTGTTTTACTACTGTTACGCAATGTATTCTCAGGTACATTAAAATTGGGTATATTAAAGTCACCCATAATTAGCACTTTATTATTCATAACAAACGGTAAAGACAATAAAGTCTCAAATAATATTTCGTATATCTGGACCAATACTCTTGGAGGAATATACAAAACAAAGATATACAGAGTTACGTTATTTAAAAAGACTTTTACGCCAATTATATCAATAATCTCTAGACGGTCAAACATAGACATATCTAATGGAAATACGGAAAATTCAGATCCGAGGGCTAGAACAACACCACCACCCCCTCTGCATGTCAACCAAAGGGAACTTTCTATCACTTCGGAATATTATAAAATTTGGAGGAAAAATTTCAGAATCAATCACACTATCATTGAGCCATGTTTCTGTAAGGGCAACAATTTGATAATTTCCAGAGCCAGCGGCATTGTAAATCTCCTTAATTTTTGTATTCATACCACGGACATTTTGATAATAGACAGATAAATTATCTACCTTGTCAGAAGCCATGCTCCTAAGGGGAACAGAATTTGAGGACCTATTATAAAACTCAGTCGTTGGTTTGATGTTAGAGGCCGCGTTTAATTGCTATTGAGGACCCAATACATGAAATTTAAAAAGGTTTATCCAATGCTTGCTTATAGGTATGACAGGATTTATAATTCCAAGCAGCATGATTTGTATCAATTTTGCTATTTTGTTTTTGATTTACTAATGTGCAATTACTACATTTATATTGAGTGGAATTATCAACCTTGCAATCTTTTACCAGATGAGATTCAGCACAAAGGGGGCATTTCAAAATGCTTTGACATGATTTAGAACTATGGTTAAAACTATTACATTTAAAACATCGGGTTAACTTAAAAGCTTCATAGACAGTACATGTATCCAGACCCACCAATACAGAACCCCGAGACATTACCTTCCGAAATACCTCCTCATTCAACTGCAGCGTGACTTGATAAACACAATCATTTCTCTTCGTTGGCCATATTTGCAGAACTTCAATGGTACTGTCTCCAAAAATTTCTTGGTTCTGCTTTCGAATCCAGGAAACTAGGCTAGGCGCTCCTTATCGATATCCTGTGTCATCCCTACAATCGTAACTCTAGGGTAGAGCTCCTTAAGTTGTTGAATTTCATATTTTTCCGCCAATTTCCGTTCCGCAATTTCCTTAACTTTTGAAGATTCAGCTTGATTTTCACACCCTAGGAGAATTCCACCATTGTTTAGGTGTTTAACCTTGTGAATATTAATATCAATAGGATCGATAGTACTTAAAATATCTTTCTTTGTCTCAGAGTTCCTCTGGTTTTGATTCTTAGGTTTTAATATTATTCTTGATTTATCCATGCGTGAGTTTTGGGTGTACGTTTGTGTTTGAGATACAAAATTTACCTGGTCATTGGACACCATTTGAGACATTTTATTTGATGCCTCTGTTATCAATGCGGTTTTCAATTCACTGAATTTTTCCATGAAATCATCTACGAGGGTTTGAAATTTTTCTTCTATATTTTTTTGCAATTGATTTTCTAAACGGTTTATGGAGAGACAGGCATGGCATTTCCAAAATAAACCTTTAATGTTTAAAAATAATGGAATAATGTCCGTTGGTATATTTACACAGGCGGCATGAAAAGACTGATTGCACACTCCAGCACATACGATACTCGGTTTTCGTGCGATCTTATCACTGCACATTCCACACTTCGACATTTTTGCGATTTTTTGGTTATTATTGATTTTAACAGTCCACTGATATTATTTATAAACATTTGTTACGTTAGATTATTTATAAATATTTATTACTTTATAAGATCACAAATTATAGCAATATAACACCACAATACACATTATATTCTGTTGTTTTCCGTATAACCGTGTGTAACGTGTTCGTTCGTCGCTAGCTGTAGACATATATACATATATACATATATATATATATATATATATATATATATATATATATATATATATATATATATATATATGTATATATATATATATATATATATATATATATTTATATATATATATATATATATATATATATATATATATACATATATATATATATATATATAACATATATATATATATATATATATATATATATATATATATATATATATATATATATATATATGTATATATATATATATATATATATATATATATATATATATATATATATATATATATGTATATATATATATATATATATATATATATATATATATATATATATATATATATATATATATGTATATATATATATATATATATATATATATATATATATATATATATATATATATATATATATATATATATATATATATATATATATATATATATATATATATATATATATATATATATATATATATATATATATATATATATATATATATATATATATATATATATATATGTATATATATATATATATATATATATATATATATGTATATATATATATATATATATATATATATATATATATATACATACATACATATATACATATATACCAGAATTTAAAAATTCATTTGCCAGTAGGTCTCCATAATATTTCCATTTTAACAGCTAAAGAACACTAGCATGAAACTTAACACCAGATGCTCTTTGACCAATCAGTAACCTGTGCACCAAATTCCTTTTTTATTCGAGGAAAATTTGAGATTCAATAAGTTGTACTTAAAATTGGTACTACATGGAAGTTATTTAGAAAGGAATATAAGATTAATAGGCTAACAAGTGAATAATAAACGTTTTAATGGATTTATATTATTGTCTCAAGGAAATATAGCCTCTATTAAAAATAATCTTTCATCGTTTATTTTAGACTAGGTAAGTATAATATAGGCTTTATTTTGCCCGACAGACTACAATAATAACCACAAAAATACTTTTTAAGTATAGATCTATGTTGCTTGCTTTCAATATTTTGATAATTATTTCAATATATATATATATATATATATATATATATATATATATATATATATATATATATATATACTAGCCGTACCCGCGGCTCCGCTCGCGTGAACTTGATTCACCCTTATCGTCACTGCTTATTCGTTATGTTTATATTATTATATAGCTCAAGGGGCCTTAGAGGCCCATGGCTTGGTTGTGTACTTGTCTCCACTTCTTTTTGTCTCCTGTTAGCTTTTCCCAGTGCAGGATTCCCATCAACTCCGGATCTTGCTTTACTGCCTGAATCCATGTACATCGAGGTCTACCCTTGCCTCTTCTTCCAACCGCTCCTCTTATTAGGGCTTGCTTTGCCTGTCTTTCCTCCTTCATCCTTGCCACGTGTCCCAAGCATCCTTATTATGATTTGGCTTTTAAGGGCTTTCCTATATAGGCATTTTAATTCGTAGTTTGTTCTTCTTCTCCACAGTCCCTCTTCCATCCTTCCTCCGTAGATTTTTCTCAAAGCTTTCCTTTCCCACACCTCCAACGTCTCCTTTTCTCTTGCATTCAGTTTCCACGTTTCGCATCTATATGTCACCGTGGGCCTGACAGCTGTCGTATATATTCTTTCTTCTGCTTTTCTTGATACATTCTTTAATTTCAATATTAGATTCATTCCCCCAAACATCTCTGCCCTTTCGCTATTCTTTCTTGTATCTCCGTCCTTTCTTGTCCACTCTATGTTATTGTTACTCCCAGATAATTAAATTTGTCTACTTTTTCAAACATACATCTTTTTCCTAAGTTGTTTATTATATCTAAACTTTTGTTGTTTTTAATATCCTTCTTCTTTGTAATTTCCATGTATTTTGTTTTTTTCCTCATTTATCTTTAGTCCTCTCATCCTTCCCCTTTCTTCTATCCTACTTATGGCTTTTTTGAGGTTCTCTTTTGCTCTTGTAATCACTGCTACATCATCCGTATAGGCCAAGCATTGGCAGGTTTTGGTATATCGTTCCATTTGTTTTTATTTCTGACTCCCGGATTATCTTCTCTAGTACCAAATGAAATAGACATGTCGACACTGGTTCCCCCTGTCTTAATCCTCTCTTCACCTTAAACTTGTCTGATACTTTGCCCTCAACCAACACTCTATTTTCTGTGTCATTCGGGGTCATTCTCACCATGCGAATCAATTTACTTGGAATTTTTAGTTCTTCCATTATCTTGTAGAGTCCTTCTCTATTTACAGAGTCATATGCTTCTCTGAAATTCACAAAGACCAAGTGTAGTGCCAAATTTTGTTCTGAGCTATTATCTTGGATTTGCTTAATCGAAAATATCTGGTCTGTAACCGATCTATTTTTCCTGAATCCACATTGGTACTCTTCCAGAATAGACTCGGCTTTCTCTGCTAGTCTGTTTTTGATAGCCAACACTACTATCTTGTACACGACATCCAGTAAGGCTATTGGTCTATAATTAGCACTTATAATTTTTTCTCCTTTTATGTATATTGGACAAATGAGCGACTCTCTCCAGCTCACTGGCATCTTTTCTGTTTCCCATATTTCTTGCACCAACCGGCATATTTCATTTTCCAGATCTACTCCTCCAGCTTTTATCAGTTCTACAATTTCCACCCGAGGCCTTATTTTTTTTGGGTTCTAAGTATTTCTCTTAGTTCTTCTTTGCAGGGTTTATTTGTCGCCTCCTGCCCTTCAATTAATTTTGCTTCCTATTTCTCATTCAACTCCTCATTTTCATCTCCATTTAATGTTTCTTTAAAGTATTCCGCCCATCTATTCAGTCTTTCTGCGAAGCTTACTGCTAAACTTCCAACTTTTTTCCTATATATTAGCATTTTGTCTCTGTTTATTCCCTTTGTATTTTATAATAAAAAAACATGTAAATCGGATAAGTGGTTCTTGAGTGCTAAGCGCAGTAATGGATAGACAGACAGGCAGAGAGATGTTACGTTTTATATATATTATAGATTTTTTTTTGACATATATTAAATTAAGAATTAAAAAAAAATCACGTAAATCCGATGAGTGGTTCTCGAATGATAAGCACACTAACGGACAAACAGACAGAGAGACGTTGCGTTTTATATATATTATATAGATTATTATTATTATTATATAACCTCTTCAGAGAACATATGTATGAAATTAAAAAATCACGTAAGTGGTTCTCGAGGGATAAGCGCACTAACGGACAGACAGAGAGACGTTGCATTTTACATATATTATAGATATAGATTATTATTATTACTATATAACCTGGCCAAAGAATATATGTATGAATTTAAAAAAAGACACGTAAATCGGATAAGTGATTCTCGCCTGATAAACGCACTAATGGACAGACAGAGAGACATTGCTTTTTATATATATTATAGATTATAGATATTCTCTGCTCCATAATATTGTTCCAAATTTAATGGTGTAGGCTGTGTATTGCAAAGGCACGCGCTAACGGCAAACTTTTTTCCGACTTCATTCACTATTATCGTCATTGCTCATTCCCTATGCTACCTATCGTAATATAACCCTATAACCTGGCCAGAGAACATATGTATGCTTTAAAAAAAAAAGTACGTAAATCGGATAAGTGGTTCTCCAGTGATAAGCGCACTAACGGACAGACAGACAGACAGACAGAGAGACGTTGCGTTTATATATATATTATTATATATATATATATATATATATTATATATATATATATATATATATATATATATATATATATATATATATATATATATATATATATATATATATATATATATATATATATATATATATATATATATATATATATATATATATATATATATATATATATATATATGTATATATATATATATATATATATATATATATATATATATATATATATATAACACATCAATAATCTGTGCATCAAATTCCTTTTCTATTCTAGAAAAATTCGAGATTCAATCAAAATATTCTAACATTTTAACAACCCCAACTTCGACACTGGCCTTTACTTCCCACCAATTTGTGTGACAGATTATCCATGAAGCTCCACCGTCCATCACACGGTCCACTAATATAAAAAGCATGTGCAAGCAGAATTAAATAGTAGTCGTGCTAGTATCCGAGAAAGTCAGTTCGCAGAACACACTATGAAGAAGCCCGCAGGATGATCGGCGAGACACAAGCATTACTTGTTTAAACGACATAGTACAAATCCAGAAGAATTATATCTTTATTGTAATTATTAAATAAAATGCGATATACCTCAATTTGAAATTTAAAATCATATTATTAAATTCACCTTGTCCTATTTTTAGGTTTTCTAGAATAAAGGTTTTTCATTCTCGACAGGAAATAAAAGAAGGTAATATTTTTACAAACTTAAATTATCGACGTGGAAAATTCTATTAAAAATACAGCAACACAGAAAATCAAAAATTTGATTTAATGTGAGAGATGGTAATTTTTTTTTTTGTAGGACTCCCCAGGAGCGTAAACAATATATAAACACAAAATGAATTCATGCAAGCGTATTTACTTAAAATTTTATTTTGCATTTATTTTGAATAAAAATATTCATTAGTAAAATATTTTTTTACAACACCCTTGAACACATATTTAAACGCAGCTCTGTCAAATTTACTTAATTAATTGTACTTTATGTTACAAAAATAAATTTTCAATTCAAACATAAAATTTAATTGAATTAAAGTTTTTTCGCATCGCGTACAGATTATAAATCTTTTCAAGACAACTACAATTCAAATTTTTAGCAAAACATTATCATGCATGCATACTTATATGCTTTTTTAGTTCCACTTAATTCTTTTCTTTATCCATAGTAATAATATCTCAACAAATCGAGTTTCACTATTAAATTCTTTTTTAAGTTCTTACCCTCAAAACCAATTAAAAAAAAAATGGTCAAACCACTTCCCCCGTTCTAGAGATAACTGGTATCAAAAAAGAATAATATTTAAAAGAACAAAAAATGCAATATGAAAACAAAGATAGTAACAATACATTAGTAAATAAAATTCACGTTTTGTTAAATTTTGAATTATGGATAATTTTATCGGTAATTTACCGGAATCCTATCTGTTAAGTTATCGGTTTAATATATATATATATATATATATATATATATATATATATATATATATATATATATATATATATATGTATATTATTTTTATTTATTATTTTTTACATTAATCGATGCGAATGCACAAAAACATGTAGGTATCATGTACCATGTCGTTTTCACCATACACCACATGTATGGTAGGAAAAATATTACCCGTGGTAGTAAAATTGTCTACTTAATACGTGTTTCCTTTTCTGTAATCTCCCGACGTATACACTTTATTTTTAATATGTGTCACTTTCTGAAATTACATTGTCAGATCCAAAACAATATGGTAAACAATAATCTTACCTTTGTTATTTTTATTTTTCGTACATCCTAATAATTTTACTCAACAAAAAAGTAGGAAAAAACATCTTCTTTAAAAATTTGTTTTGTGCCTGATACAAGAAAATGCTTTTATATTGAGTTTATAGTAAGGGTCAATTTTTATTCTATTGTGTTCACCCTCTGCTCTTTCATTTTCTTGCCATGAAGAAAAAATATATTTTACTTTTATGGCTGTGAAATTAAGAGCATCTTTATCTTTTATTTCTTTTATTTTACGAAGTTAAAGGAACAGAGCCCCGTACTGGCTTCGGTATCCTTTTTGTTATCCATATTCTTATACAAGAAAGGTAAACTTGTAAGAATCAATAAAAGCGGCCAAGTGCAAGTCGGCGAGTTAGTGTTCCGTATCGTGGTTGCTGAAGTATTCTGTGAAATTCAGTCATATATTCATCTTCAATAAAAGAATTACCAAGAATATATTTTAAGCGAGACATCTTTGTAGTAAAAGTTGCTACCGAAATATTTATTTAATTAAAAACAACTTGAATAAAATTATTTTGTCTCGGTACCTATCCGTTGGTCACTTACGTAATACACTATTAGTGATCCGTACGGTGACTGCTGAAGTATTTTATAAAATTTAGTAACACATCCATCTTCAATATAACAATTACCAAGAATATATAAAGAGTGAGAGATCTTTGTTTTAAAAAACGAATATTTACTACCTAAATATTTGTCTAGCCTGCATAGACTATGAGAAGGTTTTTGATTCTGTCGAAATGTGGGCAATCATCAACGGCTTGAAGAACTGTAGAATTGATTCTAGATACACTACCATACTAAAAGATATATATGAAAATGCAAAGATTTACATAAAACTTAATACAGAACAAATACGTATAGGAAAAAGTGTAAGACAGAGAGATACAATCTCTCCTAAGTTATTTATTACAGCTCTAGAAAACGTATTCCGTCAACGAGATTGGACAAAGAAAGGCCTAAAGATAGATGGTATGTATCTGAGTCATTTAAGGTTTGCAGACGATATTGTAGTTATCAGTAGTAATCCATGAGTTACAATTACCACTCAAAGACAGTTGGTCTTAGGATGAATAAAAGTAAGACAAAAATATTAACCAACACTAATAACAACATAGTTATAAATTTAGAAGGAACAGCTCTTGAGATTGTTAAGGATTATATGTATCTAGCGCAAAAAATTACTACGACGAAAGACAGTGTTTTGGATGAAATTTCAAGAAGAATCACGCTTGGATGGTGCGCATTAGGAAAATTAAGTTATATATTCAAGGGAAAAGCCATCCCAAATAAGTTAAAAGCCAAAGTTTGCGATCAGTGCATCCTACCCATAATTATATATGGTGTTGAAACTTGGTCACTGAATAAAGCCCATATACAAGAACTATCTCGGACCCAGAGAGTACACGAAAGACAGATGTTTGGAATAAAACTTGAAGATAGAGAAAGAAACAAGTGGGTATATAAACAAACGAAATTAAAGGATATTATAGAGCATGTAGCAGAAGGAAAGTGGCATTGGGCTGGACATATAACACGCACGATCGATGACCGATGGACCAAGCGAACATTAGAATGGAGACCACGAGAACAGAAAAGGAGCATAGGACGTCCCAAAACAAGATGGTGGGATGATATACAGAGGTTTGCAGGCATTAGATGGATAGCAACAGCTGCAAATAGATTAGGATAGAAATTCAGTGGAAGACCTATATCCAGCATTGTATAGAATTAGGCTTAGAGTGATAGTGAAATATTTGTCTAATAATAAATAAAATGAAACTATTTTGTCTCGGTACTTATGCGTTGATCAACAGTCATCATGATGATTGCACCGAATACCTATTAATATTTCGTAGCTCTTAGTCCCGGTTAAATTCACAACTTTCCACGAAAAAAAGCTCCACCATATTGTCAAGTCAAACAGTCTTTTTTATTATCAGATAAATTACCAAACGTAAAACACTAGTGATAATATTCGCTCAATCTATACTTTATGGAAAATATTCCAAATTATTTTTTGATTAGTTCTGTAGGGTGGAAGACAGCGATTTTTGGCAATTTTTTAAAAAATAATATATAGGAAAGTTTGCACGAGTATTACATCATATATATTTTTGAATTCGTGTTTTTACAAGCTTTTATTTCACACCCCACTCGATAACCGTGCAATTTTTTTTTTCACTTCCGATTTTTAGTATCGTTAAATATATCTCTTTTATCTAAAATATTAATTTTGTGGTACAATTTTGTAAAACTGATATATTGTGACATCACTAAAGTCACCATAGTACTTTATTAAAGAGGTATTTACAAAAGTCGACAATATTTTCTGATTAAATTTTTATATCAGTAAATGTTATCATCATCATCATTAGCTTATTTCATCCATAGTAGGATGTAAGCCTCCCCAAGTTGTCTCAAATAAGCTTTGTTGTTTGCTTTTTGCATCCAATCGTGTCCTGCTAATCTTTTTATATCGTCCGTCCATCTCGTCTGTGGTCTACCTCTACATCTTCTGTATTCTTTAGGCCTGCATTCAACTATACGGCGTATCCATCTGTTATCATTCCTCCTTGAGATATACCCCGCCTAATTTCTCCTTAATGTACATATTCGTTATATTAAATCTGTCACTTTTGATCTTCGTTGAATCTCGATGTTAGGAATACGATCTTGGAGTCTAATATTTAGCATCTTCCGCTCCATTGCTCTTTGGGTTACATAGAGTTTATTTATTATACTTTTATTTAAAGTCCACGTTTCAGTGCCATATGTTAATACCGGCAGTACATATTGATAAAATATTCTGGCTTTTATTGTATTTGGAATGTCCAATTTAAATGTAAATTGTAATCTTCCTAATATAGACCAAGTTAACGAGACTCTTTTATCCAAGTCAGCCTTTAAATTATTTTTTGATATTTCGATTTTTAATATAAATAAATGTTACGGACTTTTAGATAATTTACATCATTGTTTAAGTCATTAAATTTTATATGAAATTTAATTTTAAATTGCGGATTTGTTTACCTCGTAATGAAGGGAAAACAATAACAATTGTTAATTTTTGAAAAATTTTGTGCTAATACAATTATCACTATATATCAACATTTTTTGTAAATTTCAAATGTTTTCTAATTCAAAGTTGTTTTTCATCAAGCCGCTGAAAATAGCTATCGCTACTGAGAGATAAACAGGCTGAACAGAACGTCGCCGCAAAACGAAACAGGCTTGATACCACCGGATCATTAAAGTGTTGCTCGTTGGGTTCCTCGCGCAAGTAAGAGTTGTATTGTTTCACGTAATTGTCTTTTTGTAGCGACAGCTATTATTTCTGGGAACATCATATTTGCTTACGATAACCAATAATAAAGTGTATTTTTATGCGTGTTTTACTGATGTAATTGCGTAATGAGATCAACTAAGAGTAACTTTGAAAAATACACATTAAAAATGTATATATTACAGCGTAAAAGACAAATTAGCTAAAAGTTTCGTAAAATTTATTAATAATAATAAAAACTTTTAATTTGTGAAAATAGTACTCTAACAAAAGTAAAAAGTAAAAGATGCTTTACTGTATGAAAATTATTAAGTTAAAACCTGATTTACAAAAGTTAAGTAGAAGAAATACCCGAATTACAAATCTATAAAATATATAAAATGCAACGTCTCTCTATCTGTCTGTCTATCTCTCTGTCTGCCTGTCTGTCCGTTAGTGCGCTTATTACTGGAGAACCACTTATCCGATTTATATGATTTTTTTTTAAAACATGCATATGATCTCTGTCCAGGTTATAGGCTATAATTTGTTACGTTAGGTTACATAAGGAATAAGCAGTGACGATAATACTAAAATAAATCGGAAAAACGTTTGCCGCTAGCGCATTCTCTTGCAATACACTGCCTAAACCATTAAATATGAAACAATATCATGTGGCAAAGAATATAACATATATAAAATGCAACGTCTCTCTGAGTGTCTGTCCGTTAGTGCGTTACGTGTTTTTTTTTTTAACTATACATATGTTCTCTGTCCAGGTTATAGGATATATTTTATTGCGTTAGGTAACATAAAGAATAAGCAGTGACGATAATAGTGAATCAAGTCGGAAAAAAGTTTGCCGCTAACGCGTGCTCTTGCAATACGCTGCCTAAACTATTAAATAAGGAACAATATCACGTAGCAAAGACTATAATATATATAAAATGCAATGTCTCTCAGTCTGCCTGTTTGTCCGTTAGGGCGCTTATTACTCGCGAACTATTTATCCGATTTACGTGTTTTTTTTTTAAATTCATACATATATTTTCTGGCCAGGTTATAAGATGTATTTTATTACGTTACGTAATATAAGGAATGAGCAGTGACGATAATAGTGAATAAAATCCACGCGAGCGGAGCCGCAGGTATTGCTAGTCGTATAATATAATAAAATCAAAATATAAAAAAGACCACCAAGTGGATTTATGATATAGAGGAAAAATAATAGGCAATAATATCTCATATATAAAAAGTAAACTAAACTATAGCATATATATTTTAGTTATCATTATTTGTTTACTGGTCAAGCATGTGCTCTGCAGAAATCCCACAGGTTGCTCTTAAACCATTGCAGAATATACCCGGGGCGAAACACAGTCCACAGGAGTTCATACCCAAGGAATGAAGATCTATTTTCAAAAGAGTTCTTGAAAAGGGCGATACATGGAGCGAAAAGCTGAACCTCATACAGTTGTGATGTGCTAGTATGCAGTATAACCCCAGCATGCACTGCACGTTTGCACATCGAAAAAGGAATTAAGCCACCTAGATCCATCAAGCACTTGCCATAAGAGTACCAGTAGAGACAAATGAGTTTCTTTTAGATAGAATCTACCAAATGCATGTTCTGTTTAGGAGCAATGGAGGCAACATTTCGTTGATAGTTGAATTTGAGAACCTAATATGATTAAAAGTTGTTGTGAAGTGTATACTGTTCTAGCATGAAATAATATTCCAAGCTTTGGGAAGTTTCGTTGACAATATAGTCAGTCATAATTACGTCAAGCACTGTAAGATAAACATTATTAGAGAAGTTTACTACCTGAGTTGGTTGATTGTAGTGGAATTGACTTTTAACATATTATCGTTAATATAAATAGCCGGCAAGTGCAAGTTGAACTTGCGCAAGTAGTGTTCCGTACGTTGATTGCTACTGAAATAAAATTTTTTGTTACGGAGGTATAAAATGATCAGTGAATTCACAAGGTACACCTCAAATGAGTTTACAACTAAGTTTGTTTCTGATCTTTACTGAAAACTGATGACTTTGACATATTTTTTTTATATACCAGATAGATTATTAAAGATAATGCACTCGTGATAATTTTCGTTCAATCTACACCCCGTGAAGAATATTCCAGAATTTTTTCAAAATTTTGGAATCAGTATTTTTCGAGATAGAGGGGGGGACAGCGATTTTTTCAAAATAATACAAAGAAAAGTGTGCACATGTAAAACATTATATATATTTATGAACTCGTGTTTTTACAAGCTTTCATTTGACACCCCACTCGATGACCTAGTAATTTTTTTTTCACTTCCGATTTCACCCCCCAAAACTAACCCCTTAAGTCAAAGTTTAATTTTTAAAACTGCACAGCTCTGATGAGGCCATCAATTTCTATGTTAGTACAAAATTTTAACTTTCTACGTCAAATAGTTTCGGAGAAAATCGGATGTGACAGACGGACAGACAGACACTAAAGTGTTTCGTACGGAACACTAAACTGAAAAGGAGTGAACAATAGTAAGAGCTTTGACGTATTCCGATGTTAATAGTGGAAGTATAGTATTAGTAAGAAATAACCGCATTAACTTCAACTTACTAAAAGCAATTCGAAAATCATTAACAAAATCTGTCTGACATACTACAATCAGTTATGACAAAAATGGTCGAATACCTTGGATGTATCAAACTCGAAGCACTCGAAAGCCTTAATAAATAAAAATTGCTTTGTACCATAAATGTGTGCTATAGGATAGAAGATTTTCTATTGATTATTGCTTATGAAAGTCATATGGATCGCCCATAATAGTGGATCAATCCTGATATACTAAAAAATACTAAATAATTGTACTACAAAATTCGTAAAAAACCCTTTCAGCATGTACCTACTATTGCTTCAAACCTTTGAGCTTGAGACTTATGATTTAAAAAGTCGTTCTTAAATCTGAGAAACAATTCGTACATTTTTTTCTTATGTTGCACAAACATGACTATGCTAGTAGTTCAGTAAATCAAATGACAAAACAGTAATTTAATAAATTCTATTAAAGTATAGAATTAATTAAATCCCGAAAAACTAGCAAATCTATGAGTCAGACATGGCCTAGAGAATAAGAAATAAAAACTATAAAAATTGAAATTGCATTCTATCTATCAAATTGCTCAGAGAAATGGTCCTGAAAAATCACATTTATTTTACAGAAAGCGTTTCATTCCGAATGAAGTAATTTATATGGAAGTTAGGTTTGATTCCATCCTTATTATGATTTAAATTACACAGAATTTATTTTACTAGTTTATAAACCTATAATCTGGAATGAGTTTTTGTTGTAAATAGATTTGTGTGGATTTGAAACATAGGCGTCCTAATTTAATGTACTAGTACTGAAAAGTTATAAAAATTATATATATATAAAAAAAAATATATTATTAACTACAATAAGGAACTCATCTTTTAGAAGATATGAGCGCTTGCTGAAGTCGGTATAAATGGAGTCCGCTTGGGGTCTATAGAATAATATTGGGTTATATGTTGATGTTGATGTAACATATAATAATTTGATTTTTCACTAAGAAAAATGAGTATTTATAAAAGCTTTTTAAAAGACCTTTACAAATATATAAAGTCTAAAAATGGAATAATTATTTAACAGATTTAAAGGCAGGAAGAATAAGGATTTCACTGATCCTGAAGACAGATTGAATAGTAGAGTGAGGGAGGTAGTGCCAGATCCTAAATTCATTTGGCTACGCAAAATACTGCATTTCACCGATAATAGTTGATGAGCAAATAGTTTCAACATAATGCCGGGAATAATTAAATTTTAATATATACCAAAATCAACTCTTCAGGGATATTAAACCGCTATCCTCTCAAAAACTTAAACGAAAAATGAAAAAAAAAGGCTCTAGTAAATAAAAAAATTGTTTCCAAACATTGTATTCTAACTAATTTTAAAATATTTTCATTTTTAAGTAAATTCTAACTCTCTCTCTCTCTCTCTCTCTCTCTCTCTCTCTCTCTATCTAATGCTTTAGTATCTCAAAAAAAATAAATATTATATATATATATATATATATATATATATATATATATATATATATATATATATATATATATATAAGATTAATTATCCAAATGTCGAAATTGGCGTCCTAGGCCACTTTCATCTCCAAAACTGACTTAGGTATTCAAATACTACCGACGAACAGGAACGTGAAGCTAAATCATTACTAATCAGTTGTAGCTTTACTCAGCTTATCATTGAATCAACCCGGATCTCTGATAAAGACAGAGAGTTCGCCACTCTTCTTAACCTATTTTTAATCACCGATACGGGGATTCACACTGTTACCGTACGGTAGTTTTTCCGACCAAAAACTGCTTTAGGCATTGAGTATCCTACCAATCAGTGACAGAGAGGAGCTTCAAATGCGTAAGATTTGGCACTACAAATCTACTAAATAGAAAGAATTTAAGGACTATTTTCGAATTTTTCCTTGTTTAGAGGTTTATTTTAGATACAACGATCCCTCTGACTGCACTAAGGAAGTTTTCGATATTATTTCGGTTGGAGTGGAAGCTTACATCCCTTTTTCAAAGAAATGCCCTTCCAACGGCAAGTATTGGCTCGACCGAAAATGTAAAGAAGCGGCTTTTTCTAAATATCTTGCCTACTGACAATGGCGTAAAAATTCTAACGTCATAAATCGAAAAATCTTTGTTCATACCCGGAACAGATGAAAAGAAATTATCGACGAAACAAAAGTCACAAAATCAAAGATGTAAAAACAAACTTCTTGCCTATTGCAGGTCTTTTTCGTTAGTCGTTAATGCCATTAGTTAAAATTTTACTAAATCTACTATACCACACACCAGTTGAGAAAGCCAGTCCCGATTTTGCTTTACATTCCACTGTCGACTTTGAAGAAAAACACCACCAAATATTCCCATAGTGCCGTCAAGGATGCCCTATATTGACTTCAGACAGCGTATCTTAAAACGTATTTTAATGAAGCAAGACACCAAAAAAGCTTCTGGCGCTGACGGAATGCCTGCCATAGTACTCAAAAAATGTGCGATAGAACTAACACCAGTTTTCTGAAGAAATTTCAACTTCTCCTACAGAAAGAGAATATTTCCTTTCTGCTAGAAATGCGCTACAGTGCAGCCGATACCCAAAAAAGGCAAGAAGACCTTGTCAAATAACTACCGACCAGTCCCACAATCATGGAAAAGGTTATGAGCATCTCTAAAATATCTGGAAGGATTAAATATAATTAGTGATCATCAATACGGTTTTCGTAAACAAAGATCAGCAGGAGATCTTCTAACTTATGTAACACACGTTTGGAAAAACGCAATTGAACACTTTGGAGAATCTCGAGAGGTTGCAGTTGATATATTCAAGGCATTTGACAATGTTTAGCATAATGGATTTTTGGGTAAGCTACGCTCTTATGGTATATCTGAAAAGTTTCGTTTATGGGTCTCGTGGGGACCAAGAATCCTATCTACAGCTTTGCATATGACAGTACGCTTATTTCTTCATTCACTTTAAATTCTCGAGCATCGGCTGCTCGTGTATGGCACCTGGAAACAATTCTATCTTAGGGTGACAGTAACAAAGTATAATTTAACTCTACAAGAATCCAGATGGCAGTTTTTTCTAAAAATGTTAACAATGCTGTACCTGACATAATTATGTCGGGGCCCTCCAGCCCCCTAGCATCTTCATTCAATTTCCTGGGCTTTAATTTGGGAGCAAATATATCTTGCCAAGAACATGTTGCTAGTATGGCAAAGATAGCTTCTGAAAAACTGGGAATATTATTTCAGACTAGAATACTTTACACTCCACAATAACTGTTAATTGTAACATTCATTTTTTCCTAGATTTTAAGATCATGTTGCGACACTGTTTTTCTCCCTATAATTTATATTTTATTACATTTTTATATTTATTGCAGTGATTTCAATTTTTGAGCAGTGTAGCTTAAAACAGTGTTTTAAATTTTTGAGCAGTTTAATTTAAAACGGCAGTGTGTAACGCGTGTTGCCGACTTGACTTATTTAGTTTGCATTAATTTTTCGCCCGAAAGTGAGCCATTTTAAAGATGTCACTTTGAGGAAGGGACAAAGATATTTAAGCGGCCAGATGGAATTTTTAATAGATTTTTCCATCAGAATGCAGTAGTGGCTTTTTCCACCATAAAGCAGTAACGGCTTTGTTCCGCCAGTAGGCCGTAGTGGCTTTCTTCTCCGCGTGCTGGAGAAGAAAGCCACTGTGTTTTTTTTCTCAGTGATGTAGTAGTGTAGTAACGATTTCTAGTTCTCAAGTTTAAGGCCTTTTTCCTTTCCTGAAATATTCTGCTCATCCTCAGACATTTCGGGTCAAAAAGTGTTTAGCAACCCAAATGAAACTAGGATGGTAATGCCTGAGACAATATTTTTATGAGTATATCGCCAGGAGAGCCCGAGTAACTTATGGAAAACCCTTGAGGCGAAACCAATCCGTAAGTCATAAGCACACCAGTCTAAAAATGTCATTCCCTGTCTACAAGTGCGTTTCCATCGACTACTCAACACATGTGTAACTCGCGGAGTTAATTTAACAAATTTTTAATATTGTACTTTATCAAGCCTTTTATTAAAAGTTAGTAATCCTAATCTCTTCTAGCTTAAGGGGATTTTATTTAGTAGAAGTAATTTTTAAGAGTGTAATAAAGGTATTAATTTTTATTTTGTTAATAAATATACCCTTTTTTATATAAATGTGGAGTGTCTCACTAAACTTCTGCTCTTTCTTTCAGGACGCAACGGTTGTACCATATTAAAATTTCTTTTAACAACTACATAACTCTTCAGTATTTTTCTTTTTTTGAGCTGAAGTTAGATTGTTTTTATTCTAAAATGAATGGTGCCCCAAAAACAGTACAACCGAATTTTAATCAACTACAGAGATTATTTTCAACAGGCGTACAAAAATTACCTCGATCTCCATGTACTCTACCAGTAAAAACGAGCTAGCTGATGTCTTAATTCTGTCCTCTATGAGTATTAATATTCACTCAGTCAGTTATTCAGAAGAGAGCTGCCTGCCTGATTGGAGACCCAGAACTGACCAGCAACCTTGATTCCTTAGAACATCGTAGAACGATTGGCGATTTTTTGCAAGACATAATTTCGCTTGTTTAATGTGCAATTATCTATATATATATATATATATATATATATATATATATATATATATATATATATATATATATATATATATATATATATTACTGCTAAACTTTAGGTAGACGTATATTAACTTAATATTAATAACATTCAATAAGTTAATAAGTGTTTAAAGTTTATATAATAGAGGTTGGAGCATGTATACGTTAACTTCAAAAGGAGACATCAAACTCTCTAAAACAAAAACAAATCGAATTCTCTATCTCATAGGTTTAATTAATATCTAATGATAACTTTTCTTTCGTTATATAGGGTACGAGATATAAAGCTTACGAATTATGTCCTTTTTTCCTGAACAAAATTAAATTCCTTTTTGAACTATCGATAATTTGTCGTAGTCTAGCATAATGCAAAGCCCGTCGAGAACCCTCTTTATGGCATGAAAAATGACTTCGTCAACAGTGCCCTTCAGATGGTTTTGAACTTCTTATAATAAATTGTGTCAATATCGACCAAGGTTTAATTTATTTATTAAATTTCTTTTACTTGTAAACTATGGACACAAATTTATGATATATTCGAAAAATTGAGGGCCACGACAAACTCAGAATATCTGGGTTTTTTGCCAAAGTTATTTTTTATCAGAGATAGGCTTTCATTTCTCTATTTCTCAATTCAAAATGTATGTATGTAAAAATGTTCAAATATGTTTATCATATTTGTTTATGCTAGTCTATATTCGCTTCCGATCCAACATACCAAATTTCACGAGTGAATATATGTCTGAAATCTCTGAGAAGATAGTTAATGGACCTTTTTGTATTCGATTAGGAATTTTTCAGCCCAGGTCCCAGGAAATTGATAATCCAAATTGTTCAAAAGTTATTTTCTGACTTCTAAGAGTAGTCGAAAAAAAGTTTTGTAACAAAGTAAAAAAAATAAAAAACCTGCCAAGTGCAAGTCGGACTTGACAAATTAGTATTCCGTACGTTGATTGCTTTTAAAATAAAAATTTTTGTTACGGAGGTACAAAACGATCAACGACTTCGCAAAAGACACCCCAAATGAATTTTCAACAAAGTTTTTTACCGATCTTTACTAAAAACTTATGACCTTGAAATTTTTGTTTACCAGATAAATTATTAAAGGTAATGCATACGTGATAAATTTTGTTCATTTTACATCCTGTGGAGAATATTCCAATATTTTTTCAAAATTTTTTGATCAATACTTTTGGAGGTAACGGTGTGGAGAACGATTTTTTGCAATTTTTTAAAAATAATACAAAGATAACTGCGCCCTAGTAATACATTTTATATATTTTTTGAACTCGTGTTTTTACAAGCTTTCATTTGACACCCCACTCGATGACCTGGTAAAAAAATTTTCTTTTCACTCCCGATTTCATCCCCCAAAACTAACCCTTTAAGTCAAAATTTAACTTTCAAAACTACACGACTCTAATGAAGCCATCAATTCTTACGTGCTAAATTTCAACTTTCTATGTCAAATAGTTTCGGAGAAAATCGGGGTGATACGCGGACGGACAGACAGACGGACAGAGACCGAAGTGATGTTATAAGTGTTCCGTACGGAGCACTAAAAAGGTTAAATAGCAAACAGCTTTCCTTCCCGAGAAAGGTATGCAGGCAGGTACCTGAGTATACAGGTAGGCAGCTAAGCGGCTAGTGACATGCATATCAAGTGTCTCTCTTCACTTCTTTAGTATACGCGTTGTAGGACTTTTTGTCAGAGATCTGCCCATTTTTAGAAAACTCCATTGACATTTTTAACTAAAAAAAATTAAAACTAAAATTTAAAAAATAAAATCTAACCGGCACAAAAAGATAATAAGAAGTACAAAATAGTATATTTTTTATCTCAAAAAGTTAGTGCTTACTTATTTATAAAATGAAAATATAATTAGCTAAAGAAATTCTCGCCGTTGTTACTCTAAACAAAAAACATAAGAAATGTAAGCATTATTATTTTTAAAGAAAAAGTCCGGGTTTTTTATATATCAATTAGTTAAGTCTATAGTGTACGACGGCTGCCTTTTAGGTTTTTACAGAAACAATGAAAGAAAAAACATTTTTTGGTACAAATTATATATGGTTGCTCAAAATATTCGCCTTTCAGATTTATGTACTTTTTTTCGAACCAATTCTCGAAACATTTTTTTAATTCTAAAGTTGGTACATCAAAAACATGGTTTTGAATGGATTCAACAGCTTCTTGAGGTGATGAAAATCGCTGTCCAGGATGTTTTTTTGATATTCGGGAACACAAAGAAGTCGTTAGGCGATAAATCAGGTGAATACGGGCAGTGAGATGTTAATTCGATGTTTTTCTCCGTGCTGTGTGAGAGCTGGCATGGTCATAATGAAGAATGATGCCACGTTTTCAGTTGTTTTTCCTGATTTCATCGATGACTTGTAGATAACAAATTATTGTCTACCATTCCACATTAACTGTTCTTCGATCCTTTAAAGCAATGATTGCAACATGTCCAGTATAACCAAAGAAACAAGCGAATGAACCACTTTTGTTGGATTTAGTTCATCTTAGATTGTTGTGTAGTTTCCGGCTAGTACGAATATATCCAAGTTTCGTTTCCTGTTACGATATTGTATACGGATTTTGCATGTCCTCAAATTATGCGAAATCCATCAGGGACAGATCTTTATCACAGCTAAATGTTCTTCGATATGCCTAAGGATGCCTCTATCTCACAGTAAGTCACATGCAGCTCCTCTTCAATCTTGTTGATCACTGACAGAAACACTGACGGTGATTCATTACCAAAAGTTGAACGAAGCGATACGAGGCATTGTTGTTGAGTTAGGCCTTTACTAACAATCGTAAAAAATCATCCAACGAAAACCTTCACGTGAAATTTCCAGTTATTCACAAAACTGTCCTTTTAAAAGCTCAGTGTAAACAAACTACCAGGTCAATTTCTCAGCTGCTACTGTTTTAACAATAACAAATGTCAAATTTTACAACAACGGTAATGCCACATCTCAATAGCGCATCTATTGGTATTCCCACCAGAGCTATGAAGACAGTACGAGCTCTATAAATAAATCGTAATTCCTTTTTCCAGCTTTCATATTAGCATTTATCGACATTTTCGGCATTTTCCATCTCCTCCTAAATGAGGATTATCCTTTTTTGATGTATATCGGCGAGGATGTCATAATATCCAACAACGTTGTGCAAGTTCTGGAACATTCATTTGTATTTCACGTCACCTTTTTTGGACTACGCGATAATGCTGTCGTGGGCGTCATTATTAACTTTTAATAATATTATTAATTATTATATTAAAACTAATTACAACGTAATTATTATTTTATATCGATTTCCCCTGGTAAAGTAGAGCATAGAATTTATTATTACAATATGTAAAGCTTTAGTCAAAAGTATTAGCCACCGCCTTCAGTTTTTAGAAACTAGATATGTTATTTGTCACCGCATTTATGTTTATTTTTCTGAATTGGCACATCAAATAAAGTAAGCTAAAGGTCGAATCCTATTAAAAAAAAAAAACAAAAATTAAAAATATCGCTTCTCAATGAGGAAATGGATCCAAAAATTCTATAGTTTTTCAGTAGGTACGCCAATGATTTCATGTCAGTAACAAGAAATTGGTATCTTAATAATAACCTGTACTGTTACAGTATTGCTATGCTTAATACATTTTCTTATTACTATATTATGCTATAATTAATGAATAGAACTTTACCTATATAAATATAAAATACACAAAAGAGCCAAAATCTAACCTACAAAAATAATTTTCTATTCAAAGCCTAAATTTTTGGTCATTGCACGAATCATTATCATATTTCTATTAATTTTTTTTTTAACTTTTATTATAATTTTATTAGTAGAACGATACTCTGTAAATCCTTTTTGTAACTAACTGGGAACAGTTAAAACATGATGTAAATTCGAGAAAAAGGAAAATGAAAAAACTTTCTCATTAAAAAATAAGTATCACAAAGTTCACTATTCATTTTTAAAGGTCCAACGTAATAAAATTACTAGATGCTTATTCTTGAGAATTTTAATTTCTTAAAAAAACTTTACCCATATCCGACAAAATTCATAGAGTTGTCAATTGTCGCGCTTTTGCTCCAATTGCGTTGTAAAACTAGTTCTTCTCGGTTATAGTATCACGGCACCGGTTCTTATTCGAATTCGTGATGTTATTACCTTGGGTTTCATCTCTGTGTTTTTATGTTAAAAATTTAAAGTAAAAAAACTTTTTATTCGTCTGCAAATTCAATTTTTTTTACATATACATTTAGATTAAGATTATGTGCTGGGATAAATCTCTAAATAGTTATTTTTTCTTCTTTTTTTAATCATATATTAAAATCTTAGGTAACATATAACTGTAGAGTTAGGGAAATTTTTAAAATAATTTAACTACTATAACTACTCTTAGTACAGATTACACTGGTTGACAAAAAAAACTTTTGGAAAAATACGGGGATCTGAGTAGTATATTCCCATATATTTTGACCCGCTGAATACGAATTTGAGGTTCGTTTTGCGCCATCACGTCAGGATTTTTTTCTAACCTCAAAAAGACTTAAAAATTAATTAAAATGCTGTTTAATGGTGAAATAGAGAATCAATGAATACATTCCCATGTTTTTAAGATGCTGAGTTCAATATCAACTTAAAAATTGCACTCTGTGATCAGTATTCCTTTCTAACCTCAAAAAGTAATAAAAAATTAACTACGACCCTGAATGATTAAAAAAATGTTCACTTTAGGGTAGTTTCTTGGGTTAGAACTTTTTATTTGGGGAGCTTTTTGTATGATTGATTAAAAATTTGAGGTTAGAATATTGAAATTGGTAAATCAAAGATGGCGTATACAAAATGACGAACGCAAATGTTATGAAATAAGGTACAAACTGTATGGATGGAACATGTTTTTGGACTAAAATCTCCCTAATGTTATGGATGACAACTGGAAGTCCCCACCATAAGTTTACCAATTAACCCCTTGTCCAATTTAACCCCCTGTCTAATTTAACCCCCTGTCCAAATGACCCCCCTACCCCCATGTTAAATTACATGGCGTATACAAAATGACGAACGCAAATATTATGAAATAAGATACAAACTGTTTGGATCGAACATGTTTTTGGACTAAAATCTCCCTAACGTTATGGATGACAACTGGAAGTTCCCACCATAAGTTTACAAATTAACCCCCTGTCGAAATGATCCCCCTACCACCATGTTAAATTACATCTCTTTAACACCTACCTATCAGAGTTCTTCTCAAAAACAAATTCCATGTATACAGTTTGTATACATTAAACATGTTTTTACCCTTAATTGGGCCTCTAGATAGCCACCATTAATACCTCCTACGAACTCTCGCTACTTGTATAAGTAGGATGTGTGATAATGCTATTATTAAACATATAAGATTCAATTTAGAAGTTATATATATACCACTAGCCGAGTATTAACTTACTTTGCGATTTCTTTATATATTTTGACCCCCAAATTACGAATTTATCACCTACAGTTTTACTAAAGACTGCATAAAAATCAATAGATTTTCAAGGAGTTAGACACTAGTTGTTTTCAGAGTTTATTGACAATTTTTATGCGTTCGTTTAACTGTAAGTAAACTAATTTACCTATCTGTTAAAAAAAAAAACTGTTTATTTTATTGACAACGTTGGGACAATTTTTGTGTCGATTCAGTATCAACTAGGGAAATAATCGGAATTCGCATTTTCTTAATACTCTGATAGGTAGGTAATTTAATATAAAGTGTAGGGGGGGTAATTTGAACAGGGGGTTTATATGTAAGTTTGAGGGGGAGGATTCCAATCTATATCGTCAGGGAAATTATAGTCTAAAAACTTGTTCAATCCATACAGTTTGTACCTTATTTCATACCATTTGCGTTTTTAATTTATAAATTTCGATATTCTGACCTCAAATCAATTTAATCAGCCATACGAAAAGCCCTCGAATAAGAAGTTTTAACCAAAAAGCTACTCTGAAGTGATTTTGAACAGTTCTTTAATCATTTAGAGTCGTAGTTCATTTTTTAGGTACTTTTTGAGGTTAGAAAAGAATACTGATCACAGAATGCAATTCTTAAGTCGATTTTGAACTCAGCATCCCAAAAAACATAGAAATATATGCACTGAGTCTCTTACCATTAAATAGCATTTTAGTGCATTTTTAGATATTTTTTGAGGCTAGAAAAAAATCCTGACGTGATGGTGCAAAATGAACCACAAATTCGTATTCAGCTAGTCAAAATACATAGAAATATACTACTCAGGTCCCAGTATTTTAAATTTTTTTTTGAGGACCAGTGTTATTTAACTAGCCTGAAATAATCATTACATTTTATATCATCCACACATGCAATCTACAAAAACACTGTTGGTTCTATAAACTATAAGAATATAATCCGATATTCTTGCTTGCATTTATAGCAATTCCCTATTCTCTTCACCGCAGTTTACAAGAGAGTCTTGATATCTCCTCGGTACATAGAGGACTTAATATAAAATTTATGCCGAGGCTAACCAAAATATTTTAATTTATACTAGTATGCAACAAAATAAACATTTTTTTTTTAAATTAGACACCCTGTCTATATTTGCATTTAATTTATGTGAGAAATATGTTTCATACAATATATCATATAAATAGATCTAAAAAAAAAATTTTATACTTTGAGAGGTGTCAAAAACTAGTGTAATTTAAAATAAAATGATTACACATTTTTAGTATCTTTTTTCACACTTCAAGTGTGAGTTAAGGCAGTTCAGGCGCTGCAGTATAGTAGAGTTATTAATTTAAGTATATAACGCTGGCCAATATATCAACTCATGCTGCAATACAGCAGATATCGACAAAATGCCGGTATATACAGTGTCGTGTTTGCTTTTAAATCGGGTGCACATTTCAAGTTAAAATGGATGAAGAGTATCATCTGCTAATCGTCTGGCTCTCTTTACTACACGTAGGATTCAGTCGGCAACAGGAATCTATTTTTTTATTTGACCAGCTATAAAACTCGTCAACTTTAATACTATTACTAACCCAAGAGAATTGAAAAAAAAAAAAAAAGAATATACGAGACTATTCCAAAACGATTTAATGTTGTGTAAGGTACTTTTATTATATATACTCTAACTAGCAGTGCCCGCGGCTCCGCTCGCGTAGACTTGATTGACTACTTTCGTCAGCGCTTATTCCTTATTATTATAGATATATTATTCCTAACGTAATAAAATATCTGCCATTATTTCCCCTTATCTCCCATTATTTCTCCTTACCTCCCATTACCTCTACATAATTTCCATTATCTAGGCATATCTCTGCTCATCTCCCATTATTTCTCCTTCTTTCCCATTATTTCCCCTTTTCACCCATTATCTCACCTTATCTCCCATTATCTAGGCTTATCTCGACTTACCTCGCAATATTTCTCATCTCCCATTATTTATCCTTATCTCCCATTATCCCACCATAACTCCCATTATCTAGACTTATCTCTGCTTATCTCCCATTATTTCTCCTTATCTCCCATTATTTATACTTATCTCCCATTATCTCCCTTATCTTCCATTATCTAGGCTTATATCGAATTATATAGAACATATGAATAAATTTATAAAAACCCGTAAATCGGATAAGTGGTTATCCAGTGATAAGCGCACTAACGGACAGACATACAGACAGAGAGACGTTGCATTTTATATATATCATAGATATTCTTTGCTACATTATATTGTTTCATATTTAATGGTTTAGCACGTTTAAAAAAAAAAGCACGTAAATCGGATAAATGGTTCTCCAGTGACAAGCGCACAAACGGACAAACAGACAGAGAGACGTTGCATTTTACATATATTATAGATATCCTTTGCTACATGATATTGTTCCATATTTAGTGATTTAGGCAGTGTATTGCAAGAGAACGAGCTAGCGGCAAACTTTTTTCCGATTTGATTCACTATTATCGTCACTGCTTATTCCTCATATTACCTAACATTATAAAATATAGCCTGGCCAGAGAACATACGTATGTTTAAAAAAAAAAAGTATGTAAATCGAATAAATGGTTCTCCAGTGATACGTTGCATTTTATATATATTATAGATGTAATAAAATATATATCTATAACCTGATCAGAGAACATATGTATGAATTTATAAAATCACGTGGTTCTGAAGGGATAAGCGCACCAACGGACAGACAGACAAAGAGACGTTGCATTTTATATATATTATAGATAAATTCAGAAATAAAATAGGATCTAGCAACAGTAAATAAATCAAAAGTGCCATTGGAAGAAAAGTTCTTTTTTAAGGCCTCTTCTCCCTCCCGTCGTCGATTTTTACCTTCCTTGCTGAGGGAAAGTATTGTATTCGCGAAAAAATCACATTCCGAGATTTTTGCTTTTCTTCACGTTTTAGAGTTCCTAGATCACGAAACACATAGTCTTTCACTCATTTCTGTGAATTTATCTGTCGATCTCTCAGTGTGCACGATAACTCTCGAATAATTATAATAAATAAGATATTAATTTCAAACTTTGTACATATATAATACCGAATAAGGGGATGAAGCCAATAATTTTTTAGCCATATTGCTTAAGGTGAAGAGGATAAGGGTCGATAAATTTTGCATAATTTTAATAATAATATGATAAGTTTTTCTGGTCTTTTGTTGAGATAGTAAATAAATATTATATATATATATATACATATATATATATATATATATATATATATATATATATATATATATATATATATATATATTCAGAGAATTTGATAGCTATCTTCGTTTTTGAATAACAGTGTTTCAATTTTTATTTATTATAAAATTTCGACGTTTTCGGCCATACTGCAATGGTTTTTATCATGTAAAAAATTTTCCTTAGCAGATATCGACATCCCGCCTTGATAGGATTATAAAAAAGAGCATTCTTTACCACGTGCAGTTCAGAGAATTTGATAGCTATCTTCGTTTTTGAATAACAGTGTTTCAATTTTTATTTATTATAAAATTTCGACGTTTTCGGCCATAATGCGATGGTTTTTATCATCTAAAAAATTTTCCTTAGCAGATATCGACATCCCGCCTTGATAGGATTATAAAAAAGAGCATTCTTTACCACGTACAGTTCAGAGAATTTTATAGCTATCTTCGTTTTTGAATAACAGTGTTTCAATTTTAATTTATTATAAAATTTCGACGTTTTCGGCCATAATGCGATGGTTTTTATCATGTAAAAAATTTTCCTTAGCAGATATCGACATCCCGCCTTGATAGAATTATAAAAAAGAGCATTCTTTACCACGTACAGTGCAGAGAATTTGATAGCTATCTTCGTTTTTGAATAACAGTGTTTCAATTTTTATTTATTATAAAATTTCGACGTTTTCGGCCATAATGCGATGATTTTTATCATGTAAAAAATTTTCCTTAGCAGATATCGACATCCCGCCTTAATAGGATTATTAGGATATTATTATAGGAATATATATATATATATATATATATATATATATATATATATATATATATATATATATATAAAATATATATATATATATATATATATATATATATATATATATATATATATATATATATATATATATATAAATATATATATATATATATATATATATATAAATATATATATATATATATATATATATATATATATATATATATATATATATATATACTTGTCAGAAATTCTCGATGTAACAGTGGATGAAATATTGAACACCTTACAATATATGCACAACAACAAACAACGAAGGGACGATGAAATAACTATAAAAATGATAAAGTATGAAGGGGCATCGATAATACAATCTTTTCAAGCTATATTTAACAGGTGCCTAATAGAAAGTAAAATATCAACACCTGGAGTAAAAACCTTGATTTTTAAAAAGGGCAATAAATTTTAATTGGAGAATATACAAAATCCTCGCTAGAATCATAATATACAGATTAACGGACAAATTAGACAGTTATCGACTACGTTAATAAGCGGGATTTAGACGGGGATACAGCACTTTGGACCATCTTCATACAATTAGATTACTAGTGGAAAAAGCAAATGAATATAAGGTCACCTTGTGGACAGCAATGGTTGACTACGAAAAATCATTTGATTCGGTAAAGATATGGCAGTCCTTAACGCCTTAAGTAGTGGCAGAGATGAAAGATACACAAGTCTTGAATACATATATAAAAATGCAACATCACAAATAATGCTTGAAGAAAAAACAAATAAAATCAGAATTAAAAGAGGAATTAGACAAGGCGACTTGATATTGCCAAAACGATTAAATCACTTAAGATTCGTAGATGATGTTACTCTGATCGCTAACACAAAAGAAGAATAACAAGTCTCGAGAAATA